>OZ010585.1:64578875-64606375 GCA_963932145.1 Acanthosepion lycidas | reverse complement strand
AGAATATGACTTGAGATCTTAGGTTAAAATACCTCTTTCGTAGTGTCTTGGGGAGTCTGAAGAAATTTCCCATCCTAGTATAGTATATTCTATGTTTTACTGCATTATCTCACTGATACACTTAGGTATACTTAGTGCATCAATTTCAAGATTGTGAAATTTCATTATGGATTCAGTGTATATTTCTCTAATGTTTTCATTCAAATTCCACATTATAATTTTGGTTTTGGAAACGTTTAACGTTAGATCTATTTCTTAGAAAACTTTGTAAAGAATACATTATTACATTATTCGGACTATTGTCCTCATCTTTGTCGCCATATTTATTACAACGTTTCGACCTCAATGACACATGGCACAGTGGATAAAGGCGTTGGTTAGATCCAGTGACAGGACCCAAAGTGTGTGAGTTCAACACCCGGTTAAGGCACTGGAGGACTTTCAGAGGGAAATTAACAGGAGATAACTGATAACTGACATGCATAAAACATGGCACGTGGAAGTAGAACAGTCTAAAGGGTTCAGTTTGACATTCCAACCACCTGAAGAAGACAGGAGCGTACAACGTCCGAAACGTTGTAATAAATATGGCGACAAAGATGAGGACAATAATCCGAATAATGTTCATAATACCTCATCTCAGAAATATAGACAGACTTTGTAAAGAATGTTGTTATTTTTTTTTTCAGGACCATTCTTTTCGGATCAGTTTCTTTTTCAATCGGTAGACCCCCACCCCCTGCAAGGTACTAAAGCTAATACGACACAACAGGTTACAGGGTTTGGAAAAATTAGAACTATTGCTACAAGTGAGCAGTGAGAGAAAAGAATAATCAGGAGAACAGTAGACAGCGATTGGCATTGCATTTAAGTTTTTGCAGATTAAAATTGGCTGGAAAATATTGAGCGAGAAGTGCAATAAAAGAAACTGCTAGCATAGAACTTACGGTTACATCTAACCAGTTCAACTGTAATTTTTTTGACATCTTGACGCTACTCTAGTACTGCGCTTAAATTCAAAAAGTTTTCAAATTTTAGTAGTAAGCTTCGTCTTTACGGGAATCACTTGCTGGAAGACGTAATTGCTTGCAGGAAATTATTCATGCTGTAAAGTCTACAATAACCTCGAATTAAATATCGACCTGTAAAATCCCCAGTCTCGAACTGATAGAAAGAATCTTCTTTTTTTTCTGAAAGAAAAGATAATCCTATATTCTCATTCTGCCTATGTAAACGATATTCCGATTCTTCTAATCCTCATAAACTAGAATTCTCACTCTGTGTCTTCATTCGACTATTCCTAGCTTAAGCGATTACACCAACCAGCATTCAACGACACAATCCGATAATCGCGTGTTCTCAATCCGAATCCACTGCGATACTGGCTCTTGTCTTAGAGTCTTTCGATATTATTGATATATTTGTCTGTAAAATAAATAAAAAGCCAAATAACACAATTACATAATCTACTATCTCCGTTCTGCACGTTTAAACGAATCAATACTCACAACTTTTTTTCTTTCTACCTATAGCACATGGTTTGATTACATATCCCTCTCGTACAATTCACATCATGCTTGCACACTCATTCTAGAATATTCATTTCCTCTGCGAATATACAATTCAATGTTCTCATTCTGTTCAAACGCCTACGCGATTTGGACTTTAAATTCCTACAGATTTACAATCCCTTATTCTTATTCCATCTATGTGCGCAATTCAATATTCGTCTTATATACGCCAGATTTCTCGTGCTTTTTAGAAATATTTAATCCTGTATTCTCATTACCCAAGCCTCCTTTCATTCGTGTTCGTTTATCTGATTCGCTCTCTCTTTCTCTGATACAAACACTATGATTGAGTCAGGTTCAGTCACTTAATCACGCCAGGCTCTTGAACGCGCATGCGTGAGAAACTCACTATTTGCTCCATCGGAACACAATAACCTTTTAGATTAAAGGAGACACAAACGTCATTAAAACTATCACCGATTTCGCAAGTACGCAAATGCAATATGCGGCATGGAAAGGAGCGAAAAACGTGGCATTGTCCCAAATAAGGAATCATCATCATCATCATCATACTCTTCTTTTTCTCTTTGCTTTTTATCTATCAATCCCACTCCCCCTTCTGCCATTAAATCACACAAGTTAGGAAGGTTAATCGCGGCTTCCCTTAGAGCCTCATTTTAAGTACTGTTTTTGTTTTCATTTTCCTTAAAACTTCCTTCTAGCTCCCATGTTCCGTCTATGGCATTCTCAGTCGTCAGCAGTATGATAATATCCAAGTTGCCTCCATTAATTAAAAAACGTCATATCATTATTTGATCGATTTTTTAGAGGACCCACAGTTGTTCTTACTATTATTAACTGTCGTAGTATTTGATTTTTACTATGCATAACTTTTTAAAGAGACATCTATGTCTCACCTAGTGTTGTGTCGGAAACCTACCCCCCCCTTGAAGATGAACTTATCTGCGTCTGTGAACAAAGACTTTAAATAGTGACATGTCAGTTGACATGGGGGAGATCGAGCGACAGACACTCGGCCACTGTCGAACTCTATGCATTAGCAGAGGGGAACCCGGACGAGGCTTTGCCGAAGGGCAAGGTTTCGTCCGGGGAGGTTGACAGGGCCTGAACCCGTCTAGGCGGGTTCAGAAAGGCCATATTTTTGGCCGAGCCTACGGGCTCGGGGATACCCACATTAAAACGGCCTTGTGCCACATTCGATCCTCGTGGGTGGATTGATAAATACCGAGACCGAAAGACAGACTCTCGGTGACTGTCGAACTCTCTGCATTAGCAGAGGGGAACCCGGACGAGGCTTTACCGAAGGGCAAGGTTTCGTCCAGGGAGGTTGACAGGGCCTGAACCCGTCTAGGCGCGCTCCTTCGTTTACAAAGTTTAGCTTAGATTGGTACAATCACTGCTTATTAACGCACACCAAAGAACCAAATATGTTAACTTTGCTTTGATTGATACAGAGGCTCTGGAGTGGTTACAATAAGACTGGTCCTCAGAGGTCACCCATCTTAGTATTGAGTAGGCATAACGCTGTTTGATACTTCAATTCGGTACTAGTGAACTCGTCCTTTTCGCCTAACTTCATTGTAAGCTTGTTCGATTATTATTAGTAGTAATAAATGGTTTAATAGTTGTAAATGATGCAACGTACCTGGAGAAGCAATTTTATTATTATTTGTTACATAATTAGGTTTTCACTTTATTGTTATTGTCCATATAGCAGTCGACATAATAGTCTTAAAATATGTCTATTTCTGACATACACTTTTGAAATTATTTTTGTCATGTCAACGAATACTCGTTGTCACTAGCGTAATGCTCGTTGTAGTAGAGACTTTGTAATCGCTGATACAACTGTAATAATGCTGTTGAGCAATACTGTCGTCAGAATAACACTAGCACTAATAGTACTTGCTCGATACTACTCGCTCAAATAGTAACTTCCGAATAATGATCCGAATAGTAATCCGTACAGTGACCAGTATATACAAATAGTATAGTAAATGTTATAGCGAATAGCGATCCGTATAGTAATAGAGGATAGAACAGAAATAGTGATCACTTAGACGCCACGCTAATTCCCATATATACATTTCCTTTGCCATCACGTGATTTACTTATTCAAATGAGATCGTCTGTATTTAGTGCCTGGTGATCTGTGTTCAAACGGCACTTGATTCCTATATAAGAATTAAGTATGTCGGATGATTACTATCATTATTATTATTATTATTATTATTATTATTATTATTATTATTATTATTATTTCTTTTCAACTGATTTTGCTTTCTTTCAAACAACTGTCCAGAGTATTTTCGATAAAAGCAAAACAAAATGAATCAATAATAATTTGAAAAAAGAAACAACAAAGGATAACAAAATATTAATATGTTTTCTTCAACAAATGTCTTTAAAAATATCACAGCATATTTTGGATGAACATTGGCAAAGTGAGGAACGTAGGTGTATAAACGAACGAGAATTATTCTTTGTTGCCTAATCAGTAAATCACGCCCAAATATACGAAATGCAAGTTCAAATCTTGTAGAGTACGAGGGCTTATTTTCGAATCATTTAATTAATGGTCGTAGAATAGAACACGACATGAGTGCTATGATAGAAAACTTATCATAGATTAAAGCAAAATTAAAACAGTATGAATAATATTGGTGTTTTCATTATCGTTTACTTGCCGCATGGGTCAGTTTAAAAAGTACAAGAGTAGTAGTTTTTTCTCATATTCTGTAATACTCAGTAACCCCTTGCGGCTTAGTGGTTTGATTGGCTTGCTTGAGATGAAATGATTAAAAAAATTCAAGCGGTTGTTAAGTCTAGTTGCTATTCTAAATGAGGCGCGCACACTTACACATACACACACACACACACGCATACACACACACACACACACACACACACACATATATATATATATATATATATGAGTTAAAGATCAAATATAGATCAAATATGGATCGGAAATCCGACAGGATAATAAGATGAACGAGAAATACGTTTCCTTGTTCTTATATATATATATATATATATATATATATATATATATATATATATATAAAGAACAAGTATATAAGATGAAGGAGAAATATGTTTCTTTGTTCATATATATATATATATATATATATATATATATATATATATATATATATATATATATATATAAAGAACAAGGAAATATATTTCTCCTTCATCTTATTATCCTGCCGAATATCCTCCCCATATATATATATATATATATATATATATATATATATATATATATATATATATATGGGGTGTGATATGGGCTGTGATATGTAGGCGCGCAAAATGAGTAGGGGTCTTCGCTTTCATTTAACAATACCTTTTCAAGGCAGAATATTCAGTTCGACCAATTTAGCAAAATAATGTGTCTGACCTTCAATCACAAAAAGTAGCTCAACTTAATGCGATAATGATATTATTTTCGCCTATGCATTCCATTATAGGATGTTATGGTATATATACACACTGCCTTCTCGTACATGCACACACTGCACACATATACACTCAATTGTAAGTACGTTAATATGTCTTCGTTTCATTTTTATTCGCTATTCATCTTTCATCAATCTTTTTTTTTTTTTTTTTTTTTTTCAAACATTTCTTTTCTCTTCACGTTCGGCATTTCTTTTTACAATTTATAAATATTCTTTTTCACGTTATTCAATTCAGTTCACAATTTGATTATCCGCTTTTTCGACGAAGCCTTTCCCTTTGGGATGATGGCTAACGGACATGTCTTGCTGACTATTCACTCTATTATATTTTATAGTGCATGTCAATGCTTTTGCACTAAAACTGGTATTCTTCACTTCTTCTATGTGTAGTTCCCCTTTAGGACGCACGTGATCATCGCTCTCCAAAAAATTCATGTCTTTTTTCGCTCTTAATAAATTTTATCTTCTTATTATTTCTCCTAAAAATTCTTCCGCCATTCATTTATTCAAGCTAACTAAGAAGGTTAGGATTTGTTTTCCTTTATCCCTCTTGCCTTAAATCTGTCCTGCGAGTATCAACTTTTCCAATCCTTCTTTCCTCGTTATGTGCCTTATACGTTTAACTGGCTCTTCCTGATTTTAAGTATCAGTTAGTTATGTGCCATGCCTGAAACACGCTTAGGCGATCGTGTATCTTTCGGTACATGCCTGACGAGGCAGATTTCTTCTTCCGCAGTAGGTTGCCATTTCTGTGGTAGACTAGTTGTCATCCAAGACTACAGAACCCGGTCTGCTATTTATCCATAGCTGGGGGGAGATGATAAGGATTCGTACTGTTATGCTGACCTAACTTCATTGGAATGCACTCTTCTTCCTTCATAAATACTAACTTGCGAGACTTCCAGGGAGACAGTCGAGACGCAGTCTCTGACTGTGTGCGATTTCTGTCGAACTCTCTGCTTTGGCAGAGAGGAACCCGGACGAAGCTTTACTGAAGCGCAAAATTTCGTCAGGGGAGGTAGTCAGATCCCGAACGCGCTTATGCAGGTTCTAAGGGAATATTTTTGTCCGAGCCTACGGACTCGGATAAAACCACGTTAAACTCGGCCTTGTGCCACATACATTCCTCGTGGGGGGACTGTTAAATATCGACAGTGGAGACGCAGTGTGGGCGGACACTTCTATCTACTGACTAATAATACTCTTACTATGTATATATCTGTTATTTCAATACACTTGTTCAACCTACCTTTTTCCTTCCGTGTCTTTCTTTCTGGCCCCTAACAGGCCACAACACATACCTTTTCCAAGGATATTAGCACGTAAATGAATGCAATGGATTCGACTGGAATTCGAACTCGGCTCTCCGAGCCGCTATCCATTACTCCACCGTGCCTCAACCTACTTATCTATATTTGACTATCAACAAAATTTGATAACGTTTCGATTTTTTTACAAAATCATCGGAAAATTAAATATTGATGAGATGACATACATATTTATTTAAATTTCTAATTTCTACGGCAACTTAAACCTATTGTTGTATGTGATCGCCCTCAGATGATGCTACAATAAACTTTAATGGAATTCGAACTCAACTCTCTGATTCCTCAAGCCGAACCGCATAAGTCCTTTTCAGTTTTCATTTTCTCTAAAATTTCGTCTTTGCTCATATTTTCGCTTCATAATATCCTCAGCATCCTCCTGTAGAACGACATTGTTGCAGTTGCAAGTCTGCTTTTCATCTGTGAGCAGATTGTAAAAATCATCAGGATATACTGTTATTCACATGATACATATACCATGTAACTTTCTGTGTATAATGTGTGTTTATATAATAAATATTTTCAATAACTTATTTAGTGGTGTGAAATTTTTTTTTATGTAAATCAGTTGTTATTTACAATATATTAAACAGAGAAACCTTATTACCCTTCATCAGTATGGCTAACCCCCAGGAGTTTGACTCATTGCACCTTCTTGGGCTCCTGTTTTTTCTGCTGCCATGAATTAGCACGATTATATTGAATCAATTCCTAGGTCTACTGCTAGTAAAGTTGGTTCACTGTGTCGTCTCAGATATTTTTTCTCACCAGAGTCTATTTTACATATAAATAAATATACCATTCGCGTATGTTTTTGTAAATTGCTGTCACATCTAGTCTGGTGTTTCTGCTATGTATTTAAATATTCTGGAAAAAATGCAAAGGAGAATTTAACATGACATCTCGGAATCAGTCACTTTTCCATCGCTATAACTTTGCTTCACTGTGTCTTCTCTATAAATATTTCCATGTTAATTGCTGTGATGAAATTATCTATGGTACATAGACTTTTTGAATGTAAGCGCAGTACTTGATTGGCGGAAAGGTCTAAACATCTTACAGTTGAAATGGCTAGATGTAACCGTAAGTTCTATGCTAACAGTCACTTCTTGCTTGTGGAACTATCTTTTCGGTCAAAATTAAATGCATTCTCAATCGTTATCTTCTGTCGTATTAATTCCTGAGCTTTTACTGTTCTCTTTCCTTAAGAGTGTTTTTTTTTTTTTTTTTTTTTGTTTTTTTGTCATATTATCTCACACTCAGTAACTCTTTGCGTCTTTTTTTCCTTGATTGGGGCGAAACGATTCAGAAAGATACCTTATAATAGTGGTTTTGGTGCTTAGCATTCAGAATAGGTTACTTTAGCTAATGAAAATAAAATGGGCTCTTGTCATTCGTTCTATAGTTTTTATTTTTATTCGTTCGAGGTATTAAAAAAATCCTCAGCGAATACCCGAAAACCGCGTTTCGTAAGAAACCATAAGTATACTGTTTTTTTTCCTGTACATACACGCAATTAATAAATATTAAATAAGAAACTAAAACTACAATAAACTAATGATAGAACAATTATTTAAAAAAAATATACTTCAATAAACATTATTAAAAGCAGGCGTCCCCGGGTGAAGGGGTGCACAAATCCCACACTTAAAACTTTTCCCTTTGATATAAATCAAATTTAAATTTGAACAAGGGAATGATTCACAGGGTAATTGGATAAATGTACTTCATTTTGCTCAAAGGGGGTCCCTAGTGGCACAACCCCCACTGAATTTTTTCCCTTTGATTTAAATTAAATTTGAACAAGGAAATGACTCCTATCCAAAATATAGACGACGAAAGCCAGAAGATGGAGGTCACATCGACTAGATCAAAATGAGACAATATGGACGTCAAGTTAAGCAAGAAATCACCAGTCAGTGGGCAGTGCCTTACAATACATATTTAGTTGCGAGAATTCACTTGTCATATCAATGTTGAAATCTGCTCATCAATTCATTCAGTCAAATATTGCGTCAATACATATAAAAGGAATCAGATTATGCTGTTTTTGCACAAACCCCTCAGTGAAGTTTTTTTTTCCTTTTGATTTAAATTAAATTTAAATTTGAACAAGGGAAAGACTCCTATCCAAAATATAGAAGGAGAAAGCCAGAAGGTGGGGGTCACATTGGAAAGATGATTTAGTAACATCGAAATGTAGCATTTTTCTTTACAAATTATAAAAATGATTTAAAATCAACCATCATTTTCTTACAAAAAAAAATGTGTGGCACACAGCAAGGCGCGTGTAATTCGGCTAGTTATAAAATTCATGTTATGAAGAGTTCATTCGAGTGGTTGCCCGCGGATAAACTAAACCATAGAAAACAACACAGCGGATAATGTGACTGGTGTAATGATGATTATATTATATAAATAATAATTTTTTTTTATACATTTAGTGCTTGCATCCATGTTCCTCTGTTTTGTTTACTTTTTAATTTATTGTCATTATTTTTTTTTCTATTATCATTTTTTAAATAATTAAGGAGTAACGTTTTTGGCCAATCCATTGATGCCGTATTTAAAACAAAAAAGGATATATCTATTTTCTAATTTTCTCCGTTAGATCCTTCTTTTCCGATGACTTTCCATTTTTCTATAACGATCACCTATGAGCAGGGTTTAGTGGAAACTGTACCTTTACATAGAATATGAACACTAGCAAATTTACAAAGCTTAACAATGGTGAGTCCCTTTTCTGACGAGTCGTTAATTTACGGTTGCAAACAGTCCAATAATCATTCCTATTAATCTTTTCGTGTTATTAGCAAATATTTTATTTTACTTGTCTTTCTTTTTATCCGTCAGCGCTATTGGTTATGGCCGTGCACCGCTCACCACCACCGTCAATAGTCAGATTTATAATAATGGTGTTTGTTTTCAGAACGGGAAGACGTAAAATATCTCGAACACAAAAGCCGTGCCGTTTATAGGCCTTTAAAAGAAAACAAAACAAAGTCGTATTTGACTATAATGTGAGCTGTCACGGGATTGCCGCGTTTAGTTATCTCGTTATGAGATGAAAGGTCATTCGGGCCGATGCCTAAACTTACTTTTCTTTATCGTTTTTTTTTTCTTTCCTAAATATTTATGAAGTCATCTATAATCGTCACATCGAAATACACCGACATTGACAATCTCTTTTTGTTACCGAGATCTCATTAGAGTGTAATTGATATTTAGTTTAGTTCCAGAGATAAATTTCTGTACAAAGATTGTCTTTCCTCCTAAATCACACAAGTGAGGATACCTGATTTGTTGTATGCCATCAACATAAGTTGTGCAAGTTCTACATTTCATCTGTTTACTATCTATCTATCTATCTATCTATCTATCTATCTCTCTCTCTCTCTCTCTCTATATATATATATATATATATACATACAAGTGTATGCTTAAATTAAAATATTCGCCTTTGCTTAATCCACATCGCCCTTAGTGGTCAAGTCGGTTAGAAGCACGTCGGATCTAACGACGGTTGCTCCTGCTAAGGGGGACACAGGTTCATATATTGCTGGAGGGTACTTGTTTCTCTATTATGATTTCTTCAATATTTAGACCGGTAGGCGAAAATGAATACCCTGTTTAAAAAATGAAATAAACGAGCGACTACTCATATACGGGTACCCACTAAAAATAACGCTAAAAGTGATAAACGAGTATATATATATATATATATATATATATATATATATATATATATATATATATATATATATATATATATATATATGCGTCTGTGTTCATGTATATCCTGATATAAATATAATAAAAAAGTAAATCGAAAATATATAAGCATTAAATTGCTGATACCCCTTCGCCGATAAAACTATGCAGTCACTGAAGGTAACATCAATCGGCTAAGTGACAAATTTACTTATATTAATTTTTTCTCTCTCTCTGTATATATATATATATATATATAGATAGATAGATAGATAGATAGAAAGAGAGAGATATAGTTATGGACTAAATTTCCTGTGTTGGTTCGACTTCACGTACACTCTAACGAGAAATGATATGAATTTTTAATTTATATATATATATATATATATATATATATATATATATATATATATGGTGCGATGGGTAAATTGTCGCCATTGTATATTTTTAATTTCGGCCATGTTTGTTTTTGATTTTGTCGACTGCACAGTATACTAGTTCCATTTGGGCAGCGTCTGTGAGAAAAAGACCACCATGACGCAATTCATCCCGCCAGAAATTTGGAAAAGGGCATTTGCATCTAGAGCTCCAATACAAGCATTTTATAGTGTCTGAAGACAGTGCAGAGGATTTGACATTTGGGTGATATATCCAGTCAATATCCATGATTGGAGTGATCGCTAGTGATGATAACGTTGTGAATCTGATATGTCCCGGAAAGGGATATATTTGTTCGAAGTAGCAAAGTGGTTGTTCACAACTGTAACCGGATAGGATAATCTAGCAGGTATCTGTATTGGATTGGTCTTCGTCGTAGTGGTAGGCAATAGGCGTAGGCCAATAGGCGTCGACTATTGGTGTCGTCAATAGGTGTAGCCAATAGGCGTCTTCTGTACCTCCGCATCAGTCTGTATTTATGACTGACACCAGTCATTCATATTACTGTGAGGGGGAACATAGGTTTATGCATATTCATTACATCAGAATCCATTCATCTTCCCACAGGTCCTCAGTCTAAACACGGAGGCCTACATCAAGTGCCTTGAATAGGTATTGTTGTGCTGAGATCAAGAGGGTGGCTGCTGCAAGACCCTATGTCTGGCAACAGGATTCTTCGCCATGGCACACAAGCAGGAGAACCCATTCATTCGAAAAAATGTGTTCTCTCTTTCTTTCCCCAGTTAGCCTTCTTCAACAAACTGACACAATAAACAGTTTGAAAAATCCTGTGAATTTTAAATTTTAAATTCGCTGGTGAAAATGATCATTCACTAAATGTATTTTAATTTCAAATGTATAATATATATATATATATATATATATATATATATATATATATATATATATGAAGAAATATAGGTGTGCTATATTTATGGGATAAAGTGCTCAATATCAGAGATAGAGGGGCTGTAAATATAAAAGTGAACATAGAAGTCAACACTTAGAGGCGACAGTCTGTTTCATGCTATATGCAATCGTCAGGCCACCTGACGACTGCATATAGCATGAAACAGACTGTCGCCTCTAAATGTTGACTTCTATGTTCACTTTTATATATATATATATATATATATATATATATATATATATATATATATATATATATCGTGTGTGCGATCTAACGAAATATTGAGTATTTCTTCCATATGCTGAAAGCTACCCAATACATTCTTTCCATACTTGACAAAGTTCAAAACAAAAGCCTCTACCTGGCTTATTTCACCAATTCAGGCCTTGGCAGCTAAATCACATGCCGTGTCTTATCTGGGAAGGCCTGAACTAGTGGACGAACTATAATTATACGCATGCTATTCCATTGTTAAGAAGTACGTTGCATTCGCACAACCTTTTCCCAATAGCCACTACTTTAGGGAAATACTTCCTGAGAGGATGCTTTCCTGAACACTGTAATATTAAACGCTTCAAGTATAGACTAAGCCGTTACCTCGCATACGCATTACTTCCCCTTCCCCATCCTACTTACATACATCCACCGCATTATTATCTGTCTGCCTTGGGTGACTCTTATGGCTTGTATAGTGTGAACATGGAGTAAAAAAAACAGTTTAACTCAATTTATCATCGACAAACAAAGCGTCAAATTTAATTTCGTGGGGCAATCGAAGAATGAGTGTTGATGATGTTTATATTATTAAAAAGAAACAAATTACTTTATTGGAAATGAATTTCAACATTGAAATATTTCTCATAAAAAAATTTGTACAGAAAAAGCGTATAGACCATTTTATTTCATTGATTCTCCCATGCGACTAAGGCTTACTGGCACATAACATTGAAACAATGGTCCCTGAACGATCACCGAAGTTAAGCAACATTGAGACTAGTACCTAGATGGGTGACCGTTTGAGAATGACACAATTTATAACCTTGGATATGCGCGTGGTGTAATGGATAAAGGCTCAGAATTGTTAATCGGAAAGCTGAGTTCCAATTCCAGTTGGGTTCGTTATATTCACTTAGGTGCAAAGGGAAACGTATGAATTCACCTCTTCCCCCACCCCAGGCTGTATTACTAAATCATTATATATATATATATATATATATAATTATTACAATCTAAAAATATTTTCTAGCTTTAAATAATCTGCAACTTGTTGATAAGCTGTAGAAAACGAATCAATCAATCAATTACATACGATTATTATTAAAAAATCAGAAAAAATAAAATAATCCCCTTTGAATTAATGTATTCATTAGCTAAATAAACATGCGTACATATAGTCAATATCTTAATGTTGAGTGTAACGATAAACTACATCCGGTAGGCATGCCTTTGAGGGAGGTGGAACCATCTCTTAATTGCTGTTGTTCCCGGGTTGGTAGCACCTGTTAGGGTCCAATCTATACGCAAGTAGCTAACCGCCAAACTAGGGTCAAAACACTATGAAAGTATTAAAAATGTTATTGCAAAAATACCAGCAATACATTTTCATAATAAAAAATATTAAAAACAAGCAAAAAATACCAGTAATAGAAATTACTAATGCTTGCAAGAAAATTAAATTTTGGGATTAAATGACCCATAAAGAGTTAATGTGCCGTTAAATAAACTTAATGATGAGAAAACTACAAAATTTAATAAATTATGAATTTCTACTTTCTGAATAATTTAATAATTTTAGTTATTTTAGAATTAAAATTTAAAAACAAAATTCAGTTTCAATTCGCGCGCGCACACACACACACACACACACACACACGTGTGCGCGCGCCGGATCAGACGCTGGTTTCTCTTGCGAAGAGGGACGTAGGTTCAAATCTTGCTGGAGGCCATGCTCTTTTTATTAAGTTTTCTTGAAAGTGCCGGCCCGTCGCCTAAACATGCACTGTTTAAAAAGGGGAGTGTCTACACAAATATGGCCATATATGGAACTCTTCCCTTTTTTTAACTTTAATGGTTGTATTTTCTTATATAATTTTTATTCCTATTTGAACAACAGTTAACATTTTAAATGTAGGTGATTGTTAATCTACAACCGTTTTTAACTTCTGTCTAAAATTGTATGTTTCTGATATTTTGTTACCCCCTCTCTACTTGGGTGTTTCTTTTTTGTATCACCCTCTTAAATGTTCTTTTCCCTTATTTGTTGTTTGTTCCTCTGTTTTCCCCTGTGTTTTTTTCTTCTTTTTCTCTATCTTTTTTTTAATTTTAAATCTAAAGAACGTTACGATTCATTTTTCATCAAGCGTTTTAATACAAATAAGATTCATTTTTATGTAACTCATTTCTATGGTCTATAATAAATATATTGAGCTCTCTTTTGTGGATCAGTTTTAATATAGCTATATTAATATTAGGTTGGTGGAGAAATAATGACGTAATAATGTCGTTTTTTAACGTATTTCTTAACGTCAAAAACGACATTATTACTTCATTATTTTTGCACCAGCCTAATAGGTTTAACTTAGATTACTTACCCACGGATTTTACTAATTTATATATATATCGTATTTGATATATATATATATATATATATATATATATATATATATATATATATATATATATCAAATACGAAATATATATATATATATATCAAATACGATATATATATATATATATATCAAATACGATATATATATGTATATATATATATCAAATACGATATATATATATATATCAAATACGATATATATATATATATATATATATCAAATACGATATATATATATATATATATATATATATATATATATATATCAAATACGATATATATATATATATATATATAGTCTTAAGTTGTGCTATATTTATGGGATAAAGTGCTTAATATCAGGGATATAGAGTGTGTATATATAAAAGTGAACATATAAGTCAACACTTAGAGGCGACAGGCTGTTTCATGCTAGATGCCTGACGATTGCATCTAGCATGAAACAGATTGTCGCCTCCAAGTGTTGACTTCTATGTTCACTTTATATATATATATATATATATATATATATATATATAGTATTAGAAAGAAGATAATACGGTGGCTTAATCAGCGAGCACGACTTTGATTTAGTCTATCAGGATAGAAGGTGGAGGAATATGATCATACGTTGCTCTGTTTTCGCATTTTGCATTTTGATTATATTTCTGATTTATTATCTCTGCTTAAGATTGTTTTGCCAATACATGTATAAATAAATATGTATACATACAATGTAGTGCCGAGAATTCACTTCTCGACCATCGACCAATATGCTATTACCCGCCGACAATTGATGCATAGTCAGATTTTGGGTGAGAAAAACAGCTGTTCATACACTCACTAAGTTGATATGCAATTCTGAGGTGTTGAGTCAAGCTAAGAACCTCACTTTGAGTTTGTGAGCAAAACAAAAATAAATACATGGTAGAAAATTTTTGTGGATTCCAATTGAATTGGAGGTAAAATAGGTCCGCGAGCATTGTATCATGGCGTCCCTATCGCCGGACCATCGATATGATAGATACTTATAAATATATTTTTAGAATAAAATGCCCTCTCTGTATGATTTCCACTCTTTGTGTGTTAGAATTTTACGCAAGTGAAACTAGAATTTCTCATAGAATCCCTGTTGCAGGGAGAGTAATATTAGCGTCTTTTTATAAAGATTCTCTAACACAATCGATACATTTCTGAGTAGGTACAGGAGGAACCAAAATGTTAAGATTATTCATTCACACCGTCGGCTGTTTGTCATTGGTGGAATATTTTCTTCCTTTTTTCTTTCAAATTATTTTTCGCTCTTGATTTTCAAGATTGTCGCCTTTTTTATTTTATTTTATTTTATTTTATTTACCTGTTTTTCAATACATTCAATTTTATGTAAATTTATACTCTTTTTACATTAATATTAACATTAAAATTCATGCATTGTTATTTTAAAACAATCCTTATTCTTAAATGTTTTCTCGAGGGTTTACTAGAATTTTTATCGCGTCGCCATTGTCGATTGTGTGTTTTTACCAAAATCGATTGTTGCATTCTCAATTAGGCTGTCTGTTTGATGTCATGGAACTTTACACGTAATTCCAATTTTCCTTTAACCAAATGCTGGAAAGAAATCGTTCTAGAATTTTATTATACTTTATTTTGGTGCATTTTATTAACAGCAACTTCAGTGAAATAAACAGTTAATTGCAACACCTGAGTTAATAATACTGACAACGAAACAATGCGCTTTTCAAGTGGTCGGAACAATATCGTATTATAAATAATTATTTGAAGACTTTTGTTTGCTGCGGACAATCATGCGTGACGCTGGCTTTAATAATATTTTACATTTTTACCTGAAGGATATTTATGAGAGAGACATTTGCTCAAACCAACTTATTTCCCTCGTTAACTATCGCGGCATTTCAGCGACGACACATTTTCGTTAATATATTGCGTGATAGGACAAATTGCTTGGATGTGTTTTCATATCTTTGCCAAAGAGACAAACTGCAATCTTTAGTACCACCAGTTCAGACATTTACATCAAAGCCACGCTATGGAAAGTCCAGAGAGCCATTACACCCGTATTCCACTTGTAAGGAGGAAGTTCGACATAAACTCATTTCATTGTGTTTTGAAACCAAAGCCTGCGTGAATGTTTTCCTGGATACTACAATCCCAGTCTCTTCAAGTTAATGGTAAATCGTTAACGATCACCACACTTTATAATGTTCACTTCTTACCGTTATATTCAGGTACTCTCCTATTTGATTGACGATTGAGAACATTCATCGTCTCCTATGTGAAGTCACCGCTTAAGAATTGGTTGATCATAGCTTTCCATATCTTTTGTTATTTGTTGCTCTTAGAAAGGTGTTCCTTTTTATATCCCTCTTGTCCTACTATTTTGATAAGCTCCATGCACAGGCCATTCGCTATTCTGCCGCTGGTCTTCATGCCTTCAATATACAATGTAATATTAGTCCCTTTTTCCTCTTCATGTTCGCTAGAAATTTAGTCATACAGTGCATTACAGTCGTAGTGAGTTTGATCTAGGAGCTCCACATTTCAGGCCTTGTGTTGTATTAGAGCCAACTATGAAACGATAGATTGTTAGATAGACATAACAACACACAACCAAATTGATGTTTATTTGGTTAAGATACCCACGTCTGTATGCGCCATTCATCTGAGAAGAATGCTGACTATTGAAATCTTAATCTTGCTTGAGTAAGAAGAAATTCTTTGGTCCCCAAATAGGTGCACACCTCGTGCTGTGTCAAGTAAAAGACATCTGATAATTGTAAAATTCCATTTTGGCTAGAATTACCTACCAAGGGAAACAGTTGCCGTGTTTACTGCAAGTAACTCGAGACTAGCTCCGACCAGATTCACGATTACCGAAAGCTGAAATCGGTTTTGAAGACTCTTGGGATCCAACGCCATTTCTTTGCATTTATTTATTTATTTATTTATTTATTCATGTGCAACCAAAGAGCATAAGAGTGAAGCCGAGCGGTCACTTTGGTCCTTTGCTGCAAAAGGTAGATAGGGAGAAATTCGCTTCAGTTTAAAGCCGGTTTTAAAAACGAATGTAACCCTTCCCAAGCCTTTTCAAAATAGGCTTCATACTGAAGAAATTTTCCGTCTATATACATTTAGCAGCGATGGACCAAAGTATACACATAATATCAGTCTGTGATATTATTTACTTTTGCGGCTCAAGAATTTGGACATAAAACCTTTTTGGAAGGTTTAATATTTATTAATATATTCACTACATTATTTCGATTTCGATGTATTGTCCTACACAGGCTTTTATTTTTCGAATTAGACTTTTAGATATAATTTGTTGTTTTCAGTACGATGAAGATCATTATCAATGAATAATATTAAAAGTCGAAAATGAAAAAAAAAAGACTTTGAATGTGCAAATCTTAACGTTGGATAAGCATAACTAGAGAGTGATGGAAACAACGCTACAAAGACTTGTTGACAGGCCATATATATATATATATATTTAAATCTGGGCGAATATGAAGTTAAAACGATCAAACCATCAAGCAAGCCAAGAGAAAAGGAAAGTGAGAATAAAAGCGGGTCCAAAATAGAAAGAGAAAGGAAAAAGGCAACACATTGAAAGAGAGGGTGGAAAAGTGAGAATAATGTAAAGAACCAGAGAAAGAAAAAGAAAACAAAGAAAGAAAGAATAAAGGTATAAATAAATATAACGTGAGGTTGAGAGGGAGAGGTGGAAAGAGAGAAAGGCAGAGGATAAAATGAAAAAAGCTTAAAGAGAAAGAGAGAAAATATGAAAGAAAGAATATGGATTAGGGGGGAAAAAAAGAAAAAAAAAAGAGAAAGAAAAGTTAATTTAAAGGGAGAGAGAGAAAAACATTAAAGAAAAAGAATAAAGAAAAAATGGAAAAATAGAGAAAACAAAGGGTAAAAAGACTAAAAGAAATCGGATGTGAAAAAAAAAGGAAAAACATTGATAAAAAAAAACAGTGTATCAGGTCCGTTTAAAAAAAACAACCCCCCCCCACAAAAAAAAAACAACAAATTCGAAAAACATGGAAATTCTTTAAAATAAAGTTAAATAGGAAATTAGTGTCTGTCGATATTTTTGAGATATTTAGTTATTTATATTATTTACACTGTCAGGACTGTTGTCATCATATTTATTACCATATTCACCATGTTTCGGCCGTTGTATGCTGCGGCCTACTTCAGGTATTGTGAAATTCCGAACTGAGCCCTTTATTTCGTCGACCGATGTATATCGTTCTAGTTCCATGTGCCATGCCTCTTCTGGATGTCTAAGTTAACTCCCTTACCTCTTTCCATGTTTTTGTTCATCCCTGCAGTAGCCAGGTATTGAACTCATATGTCTTCGGGTCAAGTCGCTGGATCCAAGTTGCTTTTATCCACGAGGCCATGTGTACTTGATGACGAAGTAAAGGATCCGTGTGGAAATTACAATCACCTGAAGAAGGCCGGAGTTTACAACAGTCGAAACCTTGTTTATGTAGCAATAAATATGAGGACAACAATCCGAACAATGCAAATAATGCAGAAAATTATTGTCTTAACCGACTTCATGTATAGTGCGACCCCTGAATTTTTGCATGAATTTTAAAGCCTCCAAGAAAATTACCCGTGTATAGTATAAGCAGTCATGGAAAACGCATGATTTTTAACCTCTTCAAAGAATGAACTGTGTACAGTGCTACCGCCTATGTTTGCGTTAATAAAGCTGATCATAAAACTCGATAATCTACGGTAGAAACAAGAAATAATGGAATAATAGAGAGAGAACTGAAAGGGACAGAAGTTTGTAAGATATAAACAGAGAAGAAAATGGGGAATAGAAAGGAAGTAGACGTAGAAAGTGAAAGAGAGAGAGAGAGAGAGAGAGAGAGAGAAGAAGAAGAAGAAGAACGAGAAAGACATATTAAAATAAAAAGACAACAAATAGAAATATTTAAAAAAAAAAAGAAATATAAAAAAAGTCAGGGGGGAAAAAAAAGAAATTGAGAGACGAAAAACGAAACAAGAGGAAAAATCAAAAGAGAAACAAAAAGAGAATACAATAGAAAAAGTGAGATTCACAAAAGAATCCGGAATAAAAGCCAGTGTGTAAATCAGAACGAATTAATTTAGATTGTAATTTTCTAAGCGTAGCTTAGATGTGGCACAAGGCCCAAAGTATAGGGTCACCAAGTGATGATCGAACTCACTCGCAATTGTTCTTCCGAGACAAGCTTGCTAACCATTACACCGCGTCGAGGTGCTCCATGAATTAATTTAGACGAATGAGCTCGGTGTTAAAACAATACAGTGGTTTTGGCTACAGAAGACCAAATAGAACATAAATTCCCAAGCAACACATAAATGTTCACAATTCACATAAAATAATTCAGTGTTACTTTGGCTTATTATCTACAAGGAAAACATATCTGTACAATTTTTATTTTGGAAAGATGTCTATATATTAAAATATACTACATTATATATATGCAACATATAGAAAATGTAATTAAAATATTAAAAAAAATTCTTTTGTTTATATTCTAGCGATAAACAGCATGTATATCGACTGAAATGTCTACACCATACAAATTATAATTTGGAATTATATCTACATAGTAAAACATAATAACATATCTATAACATAGAGAAAATATAATTAAAATATTAAAACATTTTTCTATTAATGACATGCTCTCGAAACCAACGTAAATATTTTCACTATTCTTGATAAAGATTCATGACACATAAATAGCAATATAAAGTGTAGATCGCATACCAAAGTCGATTCATGACACGTAGATAACAAGGCAAAGGGACACCAAGAATTCTTATATCTGTTTTCTTTACCCAGCTTCAGAATTCCTCTTCCATTCGAATTTTAAAATACATTCTCCCTTATTTATTCCATCGACGTTGAATACCGCTTCTCAAGGTAAAAAAAAAAAAAAACAGCCGATCTATACACTATAATCTTTCTAGCCTGAGGTTAGATCGAACTGATCTGTTATTTACCCAGTAAAGCTTAGTAAATAGTCATGTGTTTATATCTCTAGCGTCAATTCAAAGTAAAGTATAAGCAATTATTTTGGATGCCACTTTTCAATGCAGGGAAATGTTGCCCCCACGAATAAGTTTGTCTTGCAGCTACTGTGATAATGGTTCTACCTACATTGTTGTTCCAGTATCATGTTCTTGTTAAATTTCATTGCAAAGATAGGTTGTTTCGCTACTAAGTCATATAATCATTGTTGTTCTCCATTGCTACAGCTCAAACTCTGAGCCATATTATGTTAACTTACAGATTTTATACATCGTATATACGAAGATTCAAACATGATTTGGCATGTGTTTTAATCTTTAACATCTTTCTTTTAGCATCTTCTAAGCGACCGCATCACAGATGAGGCAACGACAGACACCATTAAATAAGAAACAGGTCCACTGATAACCACCATCAAAGAGAGAAATGTGAAATGGTATGGGTACCTCATAAGAGTCAAAGGTCTATCCCCTGTCATAATACAAGGTAACACTTTAGGCAAAATCAGAGTAAACGTCCTTTTTAGCATCTACTAAGCAGCCCGGGTCACTGACGAGGCAATAAGAGACAAAATTAAACAAGAAACAGATCGATTGGTAGGCCTTGTTAACCCCGTCAAGGAGGGAAATGTGAGATAGTACGGATACATCATAAAAGCCAAAGGTCTTTCCCCTGTCATACTACAAGGTAACACTTTAGGCAAAATCAGAAGCAAGTAGAGAGAAAAATGGGCAGACGCCATTACTGAATGAACTGGAAGATGAATCACACAAACTCAGACATTGGCACCGAAAGATTTAGTCAGCTGAAAAGCGACCCTACAACCACACCCAGTCATGTTACTGAAGAGGAGAATGAACATTTGTACGAAATAAAAAATAATGTATATATATATATATATATATATATATATATATATATATATATATATATATGGATATTGCAGTCAGCACCATTTAGCGAGAGTCCGTTTCATGTTTATACGCAATCATCAGGCCAATCGTCATGCGTATAAGCATGAAACAGATTGTCGCTGCTGGATGTTGGCTTCAATGTCCACTTTTATATTTACATACACTCTTTTCCTGTTATTGAGCACTTAAACCCATAAATATAGTACACCTTAAAACTATACGTTATTACACACACACAAACATATATATATATATATATTATAAATATTATTTAAAAATATGTATTCATCGCGACACACAAATTACCATGTTTCGAAACCAAAACTTAAATCGTAAATTAAACATAAAAATTTAAGTTTAGTTTCATTTTTAAGCGATGCTGAATTACTTTCAAAAAAATGATTTGATCTTTTATAAGCTAGGGGAATGAGAAGAATTTAGAATTTTTTTTTTTTTTTGTAGGGAGAAGAGGATTCATAACTTTCTCAAGGGAATTAGCATGTAAGAGAATGTAATGGGTTCGACTAGAATTTGAACTCGACTGGAATTCGATTCGATTACAATGCGAACTCTGTTCTCCGAGGCGCTACCGACTACACCACTGTGTCCCCTATAACCAGCTATGGGTAAATAGCAGGTCAGACTGAGTTCTATAGCCTTGGATAGCAACTAACCGAGGATAAGGGCAACTCTGAATTCAAAACCTGCGGAGGGTTGTTTGAGGACCTTGTGGCACGTAGTGCACCAGGTCTCTGTATTCGGCCCTTCAAAAAGTGGGGTTGGTTCAGTACAAAGCCTTCACCTCTGTAATGAAATCATATATGTCGGTGTCTGGGCTGTCGGTTCCTAGGAACTGAGCTGCTTGACCCTCATACTTCAAAAACGATGGAAGAGTCCACTCTCTCTCTCTCTCTATATATATATATATATATATTTATAAAAATTCAAACTTAGGGAATCAATATAATAAGTTTTTGCTCACTTAATGCACACCTACTTTTGCGCCCTCCTGTATAGATATGTGGCTGGTGAAATCGGAGAGTCGAGTTCAAATTAATGTCAATTCTATTACATTTACTATCGCTCAAATATCCTTGGCAAATGTATGAATGCATTTTATTTCCCTTCAGCTATGTGTTACATTGTGGTATAGGCTGGGTTCTTTAGACTTAGTTAGCAACCAGCGTACTAAGAATCTCTGAATTTAAAACCAGTGCAGAGATATAGGGTCCCTCGTGGCACACTGTGTCTACCCGTTCTCTGTATTTGATTCTTCGAAAAAGTGTGGCTAGTCTTCACCACTATAATGAAATCATATGAGCGGGTAATCTGATTGTTCAGTGCTCGGAGCTGAATTATTCAACCCTCGAATGTCCAAGACGTCAGGAGAGCCCATTATTTGAGCTTGAAAAAATGTAAAATTCCTTATGTTTTTTCCACGTTTTTTTTTTTTTTTACATGACACTTTAGTAACTTAACACCAGCGAAAATATATACCTTGAGAAATCGAAGGTTTTTTTCCCCCACTAGACGATGCAAGACGAGGCTAGACCTGCCGAAGTAATTCGAACATCAATTACGTAGCGTGTTCCGCTTAATCAAACATACACACGAAACGACTGCATTACGAGAAAAGTTACTTTCCCGGCATTTACCTCTCCAGTGACTCGCGATTTCCGTGTGACGGAAGAAAAGATTCGAAAGTCAGACACCGATAAGTGACTTTGATTGTAGGCCAAAGATTATTAAGTGTTCACTGACACATTTTGATATTCCGATTGGCCATTGCATTCGAAAGCTCAGCGCCGATATTATAACAAAGGACCGGAAACCTGAAGGTCTGTTATTTCAATTAGCAAATGTTTAGATTCGTTTGAGCATACTAAAGAAAATAAAGGATAAACGCGGGAAATAATGGTAAAAAGTAGAAAAATGGAAAATCTGTCAAAAAATTCAAATTAAGGTTCTCTCTGGAGATGATAGCTTCAGATGCATGTCGCAACTTTCAGAGTTTATATTTTCGAAGACTTTTAAATAGATTTTTGTACTATATTTACACTTGTGCATATATATATATATTATATATATATATATATATGCACAATATACATATATATATATATATATATATTATATATATGGTCGACTCTCAAGTCGTATTAGATGTACGAGGTTCAAGCAACTCAGTCCCGAGAAACCGACAGCCCGGATACCAGAACATATGATCTCATTGTAGTGGTGAAGGCTTTGTGCAGAACCAACCTCACTTTGTGAAGGGCCGAATACAGAGACCTGGTGCACTACGTGCCACAAGGTCCCCCAGAACGACCCTCCGCGGGTTTTGAATTTAGAGTTGTCCTTCTCCTAGACCAGATGCCAGCCAAAGCTCTAGAACCCAATCTGTCCTGCTATTTACCCACAACTGTAAGGAGAAGAGGATTAATACCTTTCCCAAGGCTATTAGCACGTAAGTGAATCTAATGGATTCGACTGGAATTTGAACTCGGATTGAGGAATTGAAGTGTCGGGTTCAAATTTTAGTTGAAACAATTTCATTGACTTAATGTGCTAATAGTCTTGGGAAAAGTATTAATCTTCTTCTATAGGAGGCACAGAAGGGTAGTGGATAGTGGCTCGGATATATATATATATATATATATATATATATATATATATATATATATATATATATATATATATATATAGGGTGTCCCCCAAAGCTACTGACACCATTTAAAATGTGAATATCTGAGTAAATACGTGTTCTGAGCAAAGGAAATTAAATAAGTTTCATGTTGGATAATAAATGATTTATTTATCAAAATTCGAATAAGATATTCAAAGGGATTAAGATTTATTATCCGATTTCACAAAGCTTCCCAAACGTTCCATATGCGCACCACCTGTGACACTACACACGTCAAATCGTTAGTCCAGCTCCTGCCAAACACCCTGTATTATATTTTGCGTAACGTTCTCCAGCTCCTCACTGAATCACGACTAAATCTCCTCGGCTTGTTGGAAGAGGAGGCATATAGTCCTCATGTTTCACATAGCCCCATAGAAAAAAATCCCAAGTTGTCATGTCAGGTGAACCTCGTAGCCAATTCAACATCACATTGTTATTATCACTGGCACACCCGATTCATTTTCCTGGTAAATTCTCAATAAAAAAAGCCAAGTTAGTTTGTATACATGTTAAAACTTGAGACCATTTGAGCGAGAATTAGCTATGCTGTTAGACTACAAATTGGTGCTATATTTTGCGGGACACCGTGTATATTTAGGATGGATTTTTTTTATTAAACTGACAAATTTTTACCAATTTAAAAGTTATTTTTAGTGGATACGTGTATTTGAGTAGACGCCCCATTTATTTATGAAACAGTATATTTATCTGTTTTCGTCTACAAGCCTAAATGTTCGAGGAATCTTTTTAAAGAAGAAACTGCACTCCATTATTATTATTAGTAGTAGCAGTATTAATATTAGTATTATTATTACTGCAAAAAATATTTTAGTGGATATATATGATTGATCAGACACAACGTTTTTTTGTTGAATTTTTAAAACAATAGGAATTATACATTATGAAATAGACAAAGTCCGACAATTATTTTAAGACATTTATATGTTTAACATTCTTTGTATAGATACATTTATTTACTTAAATATTTGTATCTATAAAAAGAATGTTAAACATAAAAATGTCTTAAAATAGGAATTATATATACCATTTTGCATATTCAAGGAACTTCGTAAAGAAAGTATGGTCTCTGTCCGGAATCGAACTTGCTTCCCACTTTGTAGGAGAACCTATCGTCTGATTCAGCTTTATTTAGATCTCTTTGTCACAAAGAGCTTCAGAGTTATATTTAACCTTTTTAAAGAATTTCCCACCTCTCGTTACGATTTCCTTGAAAGATAATATATGCTTGATTTTGTATCCGAAACGTGAACAAATCAATATATACGGACCGGAAAAACTTAAATTCGGTTGGGCACTCTTGGAAGATAAGAGAATATTTGTAAACAATAACTTTCACTACTAACCTTACAAGGATTTTCCCTGAATTGAGCTCTCTCAGTCATTAGCGTGTTTATTGACAGAATAAGTACGTAAAAATTCACTTTTCTTCCAACCGTGCGCAGGGGGAAAATCTCCGACTGTTTCGTCAACAGTCGGGTTTCGATCCCGGCTTGAAGCAATCGGACGTAAAGCCACACTGATGAACTGTGATACAGCGAAACAGTCTGCCTGTGGGTGATATATATATATATATATATAAGATTTCCTTTTACGATTTTTAGCTCTTACGATTCCAATGTTATAAATTATTAAGGAATATTAGTGTTTGAATCTTTTATGTTGTATTCTCTGTCCTGGACATTGAGCTCTACCGGGATTCTATCCTCTTGGAAACACACACACACACACACACACACACGCATATATATATATATATATATATATATATAGAAAGAAAGAACAGTAAGATATATAATCCGGTGTTCTTATAGATATTTTTATTTTTACAAAATAGTGCTCAATGAAAATTTACAGAGCATTGTGTATAAAAAAACATATTTTAATCAATTAATTTATAATATACATAAATATATATATATATATATATATATATATATATATATATATATATATATATATATTGACCATATATATATATATATATATATTGACCATATATATATATATATATATATATATTGACCATATATATATATATATATATATATATATATATATACATATATATATATATATATATTGACCATATATATATATATATATATATATATATATTCATCCACAGAGAGACGCTTTCGCTCTATGTATGTATGTATGTATATATATATATATATTATATATAGAGATTTGCCTGCATATCGGGAGCGGATTTTTAAAAAATTGCGCCCCTAAATTACTCTGCATCCATTACCGCAGTATGAAAGGAACATGGAGAACACGTGTAAAGTGGGGTTCACCAGGAATCAGTGTTCGCATGAAGCTTATCACTAAATCTAGGATTTCTGAAAGTGACAAAAATCAATAAAAATATTCCTGAAAAATTCACTCAAGAAAAAGCAATCAAGATATTTATGGAATTGTGCAATACTTTGCTGCTTGTTTTGTAGAAATGCCAGATTTTACAGAGATATTTGCCATGATTGGAATATCGCTGCTTCCATTGTGTGTGTTTTAGTTGATATACAGTATTTGTTTTTCTACATGTATGTTATGGGACTTTATTTACTAACCTAGTCTGATATTCTTTTTTTGCCTATAACCATATGGACCAATGTTCACGAATACCAATAAATGTCTTTGTAGCAATTATGAATGTGCAGATGTTGATCCCTGAAAAAACAACTAAAACGATTTTTAATGAATACATGACGAAATATTGTCAATTTCTTCTTTTACCCAAAATATTTCCTAGTAATTAAAGGTTACCAGACTTCTATAAAAAAAAAGTACCTTTAGTATAATTTGCGCTAATACTGTAAGTGATTCTTCATGATGACTCACAATGTCACATAAAGTCATAATTTTGTTTTATTTGATTGTGGTATGTGCATTTTTCCCTAAATATTCCATGTTAAAATCTGGGTGCGTCCAATAAGCCGGCCACACGGTATATATATATATATATATATATATATATATATATATATATATACCGCATTTGCCGGCCTATTGGAGGGGTGCGTTTTTTTTTAATGTGCGCCGCCAAATTAATCAGCGTTCAATACAGCCGTATGAAAGGGACAGGAAAAACACGAGAAAAGTTAGGTTCAGCATGAATCATTGCAATCATAGAGCTTGGCTCTAAAACTAGGGCTCCTGAAAGTGAAAAAACATGATATCTGTAAAAAATATCCGTGAAAACGAAATTCATGGAAGTGTACAATATTTTGCTGCTTGTTATGTAGAAATACCAGATTTTACAGTATATATATATATATATATATATATATATATATATATTTCCAAGACGATAAAATCCAAGTAGAGCTCTATATACAAGACAGAGCAAGAATATAATATAAAAGGCTCAAACACTAATATTCCATGGTTATAATTTATTACATTGGAATCGTAATCACGATCCATTTCAGGGAATATTAGTTTTTGATACTTTTATATTGTATATATATATATATATATATATATATATATATATATATGTATATATATATGTATATATATATATATATATATATGTATATATATATATATGTATATATATATATATATATATGTATATATATATATATGTATATATATGTATATATATATATGTATATATATATATGTATATATATATATATATATATGTATATATATGTATATATATATATGTATATATATATATGTATATATATATATATATATATGTATATATATATATATGTATATATATATATATGTATATATATATATATATGTATATATATATATATATGTATATATATATATATATGTGTATATATATATATGTATATATATGTATATATATATATATA
>OZ010585.1:64461375-64576375 GCA_963932145.1 Acanthosepion lycidas | reverse complement strand
ATTTCTAAGAAAAAAGATTAATGCATGTTATGAATATGTATAAGTATAAAAGCTGTAAAATTCGAAAAATTTACCGCTATGTCAGTGAGGTTAGTTAATTTCTGCAAATTCTTATTTAAATTGTAATTTAAAATATTGTTTTAATTGCAATTTTTAACAATTTAATTTAGATATTTTAAAACCTAGCTGTTATAAGCATTTTTGAACTTTGTTGGTATAATCATAATTTATGTTTGGTCGTAATTCTGTTATTTGTAGCCCATATATATATATATATATATATATATATATATATATATATATATATATATATATATGTATATATATATATATATATATATATGTGTGTGTGTGTCTGTGTGTGTGTGTGTATATATGTATGTATGTATGTATAAAAAGAAAGAACAGTAAGATATATAATCCGGTGTTCTTATAGATATTTTTATTTTTACAAAATAGTGCTCAATGTAAATTTACAGAGCATTAATATTATAAATTAATTGATTTAAAATATGTTTTTTCGTTACACATTTCTAACCATGTTTCAAAAATGGAAGCTAAAAGCCCCGAATTTAATTTTGTAATTAAATTAAAAACATTAGTTCCATTTCATCCTTAAGCGAATTTTGGAGTAACTTTTACATTACTGGGTTTTAAAGATTAATTTATAATAATTATAATTTTTATTATTAATTTATAATATATATATATATATATATATATATATATATATATATATATATATATATATATATATATAATATTAACCCTATACAAACATACTCTTGTAGCACGCATATATATATATATATATATATATATATATATATATATATATATATATATATAACTGTAGGTTATATATATATATATATATATATGCATATATATATATATATATATATATATATATATATATATATATATATATATATAACTGTAGGTTATATATATATATATATATATCTACACACACACACACATATATATATATATATATATATATATATATATATATATATATATAAACATATGTAACTGTAGGTTATATATATATATATATATATATATATAACTGTAGGGTGTGTGTGTATATGTATATATATATATATATATATATATATATATATATATATATATATATATATATATACTGTAGGGTGTGTGTGTGTGTATATGTATATATATATATATATATATATATATATATGTATGTATATGCGTGCTACATGAGTATGTATTGTATAGGCTAAATATTATTATTGATTTGTCTTCATGCATATGTTTGTTTAATCAATGCAACACGTTTTGTGCGAATCTGTTATTACTGTATACCTAATTTTTGCATTCCCTTATGTGTATGTATATATATATGTGTGTGTGTGTGTGTGTTATTAATGTAAAATAATCTCATTATGTAACCTGATATGTTTTATGTTTAGGGGATGCTTACCGACATTCTTGTCAAAACAATAACTGATATAGATATACTCTAATACATCTGTCTCCTGCGAATATTTTGTTAACTGTTGTTTTGTTTTTTTGTGCGAGTCCTTTGAGAACTATCACTTATTCGAGCTAGTATTTCAAGACTGCCCATAAGGATCTGGGTGCTTATAGCACAAAATGTCGGCGACCAACAAATGCAATTAAAAAAGAAAGAGCCGAAATATAGAATGACAATGTGGACGGGGATTAAAAGACTTCTTAATAAGACAAACAAATATATTTGTGATATACAATCGGATTAAATCACTTGTTCATCCTCATAAGGATTATGAAAGATTGACCACGTAATGATTATGCATTTTCAATATCAACGAGAAGTCAAATGGCTGCTTTTAAACATACGCATGCGCATAACCACACACACAGAAGCAAATATAAATTCGTTCACATTCTTATATACATATATGTAAAGAATTTATGGATTAATTTTAATCCCACATTGTTATTACTGCAAATATTATTTTTGCGAATACCCAAACCGATAGATGTAATACACACAGTTTAATAAATAAAAGTTGGGCCTCTTTTTTAAATACGAAATATTCACTATAATAAGGTTTGAAGTAATAAATTAATAGTATTAACACTCATTTATAAACGTAAATTATATAATTCAACGTATGCTAAGGTGAACAATTTCTGTAAAAAGTATAAGATATACAGTGTGAGGCAAAAGTCACGGCCTTTTTTATTTATTGGCATTTGTTGAATAAAAATAATTTACAGTAATTTTATAAGTATTGTCATATCAGAATAACTTGCCTTATATAATGATTGTCTGAACATAGGTTAAATGTGGTACAAAGCCGAATGTATGAGGCACCCAGTGTGGATCGAACTAACTACTCATTCGTAATTAACTTAGCGAGACAATCTTCCTAATGACTATATCACGTCGAAATACCAAAATGGTTTTCTAAGTGTAGCGTAAATGTGTCACAAGGCTGAAAGTTTGTAACATTCTGTGAGGCTCGAACTCACTATTCAGTCGTAATGAGATCTAGCAAGACAATCTTGCTCAGCATTACCTGGCGTCTCGGTGCCGAACAACATGATTTATTATGATTAACAAGCTAAACGACAGGTTCAAAATATGCTCCTGTTTAATACAAGGCCGAACAATATTGGCAGCACAGTTACAAACCATTTAATATATTTGTACATCATTAATTTCAGAATATTTGTCAGAAATTGCTGGATTTAATCCAAGAATTGTTTTTGGTTTGAACCTGTAAAAAAAGATCTTTCAGTACATCACACAAGATAAAGTCTTGTGGTGAGAAGTCTAGTGATCGTTATGGCTACTTAATTTCTCCATACCGTTCTCTCCACATCAGCTATGAATTATGATGTAACTATTCCCGAATGAGTAAGTCATAGTCAACCATAAGCCGTCTTAAACTACTGCAATTTATTCCTGTTCGGTAAGTGTTAATAAATTAAAATAGGAGCTACTTTAGCCGCGTCCTGTATTATGAAGAACTCCCGCTGTTGACCGTTGCAACTGGTATTAATTTGAAAAAAAATTGCTGCTTGATGCTAGACGTAATCGTCAGGCTTGACGTTTGCCTCGAGCATGAAACACACTGGCGCCTCTGAATGTTGGCTTCAAGGTTCACTTAATAATATAATATAATATAAAGGTGTGCGATATTATAGGAATATTTACGTCTATCATGAAACACCCTGTCACCTGAGTATTGACGTCAAGGTTCACTTATATATATATATATATATATATATATATATATATATATATATATATATATATATATATATATATATAAGGAGGACCGGGGAGTAGAACTACCGAAACGTTGCGAGGAGAATAACAATCAAGATGTGCATCGTAGCGTGGCATATTTAATTCTTTTATCGATGTTATTTTTATACATTTTATTTTTAACTGTAATCTTTTAAATTTTAGTTAAATAATATTATATTTTACTAGTATTTTTACGTTATTATTTATGTTTTATTAATCCCAATTCTCATTGTATATACTTACAATTAAAAGTTTAACTTTTAAAGACAATGCAATGCAATTCAACTCAGATGTGATTTTCTTTTTAATTTCTACGCTTCTCTTTATTTCTGTTCAACTTTTTACCGTTTTGTCAATTTCTTTGGCTTCTCCAGTCTTGGATAATTCTTCTTTCTCTTTCGTTTTTCTCTTTCTCTTTGTTGCCTATTATTTCTTTCGCCTCCCGCTCTATGACTTCTTTTTCTGCTCTCCCCCCCTTCTTCCTTTTCTGGCAATTCATTCTTTTGTTTCTTTTCCTCTTTTTCTGGCAGTCCTAAGTATGACGATAAACTACATCCGGCAGCAAGGACTCTGATCAGGATGTTGGAGGTTTTGAAGGGCGTAGAGCCACTGCTTAATTGCTGCAGTTCCCAGATCTACCCTGACTCGAGGTGGTAGCACCTTAGGATTCAAGCTATGGACAAATAATGAATCCCCAAATAAAACACTATGAAAGTATAAAAAATGCATGTTTATCGTTAAGATACCAGTAATATATTTTATGTAAAAAAAAAACATTATTAACAATATCTATTTATAGTACAATTATTAGGTTGGTGCAAAAATAATATCGTTTTTGACGTCAAAAAACGATATTATTTTTGCATCAACATAATAGTAACAATAGATAGTCTATAGTAAAATTAGCAACAGAGCATTTTTAAAGCAAAATGACCAGCAATCCATTTTATCTGTAGTAGAACGCATACAATTGCGTTCCAAATATATTGCGCTGAAGCCATAAAATTGTCCAAAATATTTACATTTCGGCATTGAATGACCCATTGAGTTGTTGATAAACCAACCAGCCATCGTGAAAGAACACTTTAATGACATTAATCCATGGAATATTCTACAATTTCTTAAAGAGATCAAACTGCATTCCAAAATATAACCTCCACAGACTACATAAAACTCACATATCACCGCCGCTAGTAATTATGTGTCCACAAACAGGACTATGTATTCAGTTGTGGAAGCAGAATAACATCCCATATTTTTATTACTTCAAACTCCCAAGAAAATTAAATTTCGGCATTAAATGACCCATAAGGTGTTGATGTGCCGTTAAGAAAGCAAATCAATCAATCTTTTTCTTGGTCTCCCTTTCTGCTGTTCTTTATTTTTATTTCCATCGACTCTCTTAATTAACTGTTTTTCTTTCTTTCTTCCTCTCCTTCTGGCTCCCGATGACTTTAACTGCTACACTGTCTCTGGTAAATTCTTTCATTTTGACTTTCTTTCTTTCTTTCTTTCTTTCTTTCTTTCTTTCTTACATTCTGTTCTTTTCTATAACATTTGGTTTGCATACTCCTACTACTGTTTTCTTCTTCTTCTTTTTCTTGTTTTCTTCTTCTTCTTCTTCTTCTTCTTCTTCTTCTTCTTCTATTTACCTTTTGTTTTGTTTTCTCTCATTCTTTCATTCTCTCTCTCTTCCACTCTTTTTTTTTTCTCTCTTCCTTTACCTCGGAGTTTTTTCCTTTTATTTTCCTTGAATTTTTTATCATTGTTCTTCTGATATTTGCCTGCCTCTACATTTTCTATCTTTTTCTTTTTCCTCAAATATCTTTTCTACTGAGCTTTCTTTCCCCTTTCACTCACACTCACTCACTCACTCACTCACTCACTCACTCACTCACTGTAGTTCGTATTACTTTTTTCTCTCTATGTCCCCTGTTTTACTCCTTTTATATTCTTTTTTCTCCTCCTCCCTCGTCATGTCTTTGCCTTCTTTAATACCCCATTCTCCGCAATTTTTTAAATTTTGTAAATTCTTCGCTCTCATTCTTGTTCCCATTTCTCTTCAATTCTTTTTACTTTCAGCTGATAGTAATTTGGAATGCCGACAAAGAAACTAGACAAGAGCCACACACACGCAGGCACACAAATTCCCCCTCTCTCTCACACACTCTGACACTCTTTCTCCCCCTCTTTCGGTCTCTCTCTCTCTCTCTCTCTCACACACACACACACATACACACACACACACACACACATATATTTATATATATATATATATATATATATATATATATGTATGTATATATATATATATATATATATATATATATATATATATATATATATATATATATATATATATATATATAAAGATACGAGAACGTGAAAATATTGGAATTATGACACCACAGATTCTCTCGTGGGAAGAAAGAGGAAGAAAATAGAAAGGAAGGTATGTGAGTGTGGATTTTTTGGAGTGGGGTGTAGAGTGTGGCATGAAAAGAATGATGGATGCGCGCGAATAGCATGTTGCCTGGCAACAGGCGAGCCGGGTGCTGCTTGTAATTTGAGAAGTATGTCAGTTCAGAGAAATGTCGTAACGACGAAGCTTTGAAAGCATTCCACCAAGAATTGGGCCGACCCGTACCGGTGTAAGCCAGGCAGGAGCAACATCAATGCCGAAATGAAAACTATTTAAATATCTGTGTCACTCGATTAGTTGAGAGTTGATAGTTTTATTTTATATGTTTTATTTCTTTTATACATTCAGTTAATTTTTATTTCTTAATATTTATAAAGCTAACCAGAGTCTGACACAAGGCCATATGCGCAAAGCGGACCGAACTCTATAAAGCAGTAATTAATTATTAAATGAACTTAATCATTGTCATTCTACAGCTGAGTCACTAGTAGTTACAAAGTTTACCATAGCCTGTAACGGTGGATTTGATTTTACGGATTATCGACCTATCGTTGATTATTGATCGCCAGGAAATATTTTAGATTGTAAGAATTTATTTTAGTAATAATGATTTATTGATACAAATCCCGTTAATTAACCCATAGCAGGGGGTAAAGAGGTGGATTCATACACTCCCAATGGTATTTGCGCGAAAGTGATTATAAAGAAGCCAAGTAGAATTGGAACATGCCAAGTCCAAGCCGTTATCCATGACACCACCCACATATTCAAGCTTACTGCACCTGGTATTCACAAGCGTCAATGTGCAAGCTCGTCATTGCTTAAATCTGGTGTTCGTACTGGTTTATCAACGTCATATGACCGTAAATCCACTAATGATATAAACCATATCTAATGGAAACCTGAGAAGCAAAAAGCCTAAATTGATGAACAATTCAGCGAAGATAAGCTTCAATTGATGGATTCGGTTATAAGAAGCGTCAACTGAGGAAAAACCCAAAAGGAAAAAATCTCAGCTGAGAAAAAATTAGGTAGCAAAAAATATCATCTACAAGAAAATTTAATACATGGGAACCTCATCTCTAAAAAAAAAAAAAAAGGTGGGTGGGTCTGCCCTGATTATACTCTCGGGTACAAGAATCTTCAACTGAAGAAAGACTCAGGTATATAAGGAATAAAAACTGCTGAACATATCTGCGCCAAGAAGTCTCAAAATATGGAATCCTGAACTGCAAAAAAGAAACGACCCAATGAAAAACAAATAAACAAGAACCGTCAACTGCAGAATGCCCAAATTACAATAACAGACAGTTGATGAAAAGGTCAATTACAAGTAAACTAGATGAGTGGAAGATTCACTTACAAAAACTCTCAATTGACAAAAGCCTAGATTACAAGGGCAAACAATTTACGGAAGCCCGTATTGCAAGAATACTCAATTGATGAAAACACCAATTACAAGAACACGCACTTGATGCAAACCTAATTTACAAAAACTCTCAATTGAGGAAAGACTCATTTACAACAACACTCAGTTGATGAAAGACTCATTTACAAGAACACAAAATTGATGAAAGATTCATTTACAAGAACACTCAATCGATGAAAGACTCATTTAAAAGATCACTCAATTGATGAAAGACTCATTTACAAGAACACTCAATTGATGAAAGACTCATTTACAACAACACACAGTTGATGAAAGACTCATTTAAAGCAATACTCAATTGATGAAAGACTCATTTACAAGAACACTCAATTGATGAAAGACTCATTTTCAAGAATACTCAATTGATGAAATAATCATTTATGACAACACTCAAATGAAAGATTCATTTACAAGAACACTCAATTGATGAAAAACTCATTTACAACAACACTTAGTTGATGAAAGACTCATTTACAACAACACACAGTTGATGAAAGACTCATTTAAAGCAATACTCAATTGATGAAAGACTCATTTACAAGAACACTCAATTGATGAAAGACTCATTTATGACAACACTCAAATGATGAAAGATTCATTCACAACAACACTTCAATTGATGAAAGACTCATTTACAGCAACACTCAAATGAAGAACACTCAATTGATGAAAACCTAATTCACAAGATGACTCAATTGAAGAACGCCTCAATTGCAAGAAGACTCAACTGATGAAAGCTTCAATCACAATATCAATTAATTGGTAAATAGACTAGAAGCCTCAACTGATAATATCTTCAATGAGTCCTCATTTGGCTGAGAGAAACCTCTACAACCAGAAATCTGGCATAATTGAAGCTTCAACTGATGTAAAGAATTATGTACACATCTTTGTGTTATTAACATACACTAAACAAACAGTATTGTTTGAAAAGATATTCGCTTATTTCTTCAACATAACAACATTCCGACAATAGCTTGCCCGACCAAATACGAAAACAAATTCAAACAGAAAGAGCAACAAAAGTCATTATCAAATTCGAGATAAGAGGGACCGAAGGGAACGCCCAAATATACTTACTAAAGGAAGATCTGAAACACGCTTACCTCATGAGCCACGGAGCTAAACCTTTGATCTTTGTTTTATGCAAGAAAATAGGTTAGCAGCGAACTGCGAAAGGCAAAGTGCACTGATAGGTGCTGTTGGTTCTTTTTTATGGATTCCTGCATTTCCCACCCGCAGTCGAACATATAAGGCCCTATGTGGGCACACGCATATTATCGTGTGGATATCTGAATCTCGGTTACACTAAGAATGTACGAAAAAAAGGAGAACAATAGACCAAGTTATGTTGTCCGAATTTCTCGACCATGATTTTTAAATCGACAAATATGATTGCTACGTTTTATACATATTATTATTAATAATTATATTAATTATATAATCGTTAATTATATAATCAATAATTATAATTATATAATTATATGCAATTATATAATATAGAATATATATAATATACAATATTGATTATATATAATATATTCTAATATATATAATATAATATATATAACTATTGATTATATAATTATTAAACATATAATTATTATTAAAAATTTTATTAATTATAATAATTATATAATCAATAATTATAATTATATAATTATAACATATGCAAATATAATTATATATGTAATATGTATAATATATAATATATTATATAATATATAATATTGATTATATAATTATGTATAATATATATATAATATAATATTATATATATATATATAATATGTATTATATATAATTACTGATTATTATTATTAATGTTATTGTTTATAATAATATTAATTATATAATCAATAATTATATTTATAATTATAATGTATATAAATATAATATATTATATTATATATTATATAATATATTATATAATATATATGAACATATAATTATATAATTGCATAATTATAATCAATAATTATATAAAGAATAATTAATAATTACATGATAATAATTATGATAATAATTATATTATTATTAATTTTGTGATTTTCTGAATTTAAGAGATTCATCTTCAACCATCAATAATCGGACGGTCAAGAAATAATCCTTACCTATCTTCGTTTTACTTATTTAATCAATTCATCCGAAATAAGGCGGTAACGCCTCTAAGAAGCAAAAGAGCTAATAAAAGAGAAAGCGAAAGAAAAGTTTTTTTAGTAGGAACCAGAAACCCAATTCTAAAAAGTAAACAAGGGATGAATATTTACTCTTGTTTAAAACATCGGGTACGATTGTGAATCCGATGATTTTTAAACCTATCTATTCCACATAATCTTCACTTTTTTTCATTCATATCACACATATGTCATACTAAGCATTTTAACAGTATCTCTATATCTAGTATGGCTTCCGAGCATTGTCTTTGGAGAGCTTTCGTATAATAAAGATTTAAGCCTAACCATTACTCATGCACGATTCTTTTATTCAAATTATCTCTTAAATGACCACAGGGTATCATTTTACATCTTCAGAAATCTAATATCTCTAACAGTATAGGATCGATCCCAGCGTGCGGCACCTTTGGAAAGTGCCTAAAATCCATACCACAGGTTGACCCAAGCCTTGTGAGTGAAATTGTGTAGACGGAACCCTTGAGGGGCGTCGATAGCTGTGCACAAGTTTAGGGTACACGACGAGGAAAAAGGCTTGGAAAGTGTAACTCTCACTGAGAAACAAAAGAGTCAGAGGAAAGCAGTGAATAACCTACCTAACGCACTTTTGTAAATAGATGTCAGAACATGGTTTAGGAGAGATAGCAAAAAGACAACATTTACTAAGAGCTACATGAAAGTGTGTGTGCGCAAGCGCGTATTAGTGTCTGAAGAAGAAGAAGAAGAAGAAGAAGAAGAAGAAGAAGAAGACTGGACAATCACATCATGAATGAAGAAGAAAAATGAAGATATGCACACTGAGAATAAGATGGACATAAATGCAAATGGTACATATTATCAGAAAAAGATAGGCCACAATTTCGTAATTTTACAAAATGAATATTCTATCAGAAGGAGATAGGTGAAATTTCGGAGACACAATGAATAAAGTGGGTTTGGAAAATTTATAACTTATTACTTTCCTAATTTACATTATAGAGCTTAAGAGAATCTATACCGGATCACGTTCCCAGGCATCCCTTGATAGCAAATCTTCCTACATGAAAGAGTGTGTGCGTAGACGCATATTAGTGTCTGACAAAGAAGGAAAAAGAAAAAGAAAAAGAGAAGAAAAATGAAAAGAAAAAAGAAGAAAGAAGAAAAAAGAAGAAACGAGAAAAAGAAGGAAGAAAAGAGAAAAAGAAAAAAGACAGAGAAAAACGAAAGAAGAAAAAAGAAGAAAACAACGGGAAATTTTTATATTTTAAATAGGTAATAAATTTACAAAAATAAAAATTATTTTCAAAATGTAGGTTATATAGCTTAAGAATACCTATACCAGACCACGTTCATAGCCATTACACGAGAACAAAGCCTTCCTACATGAAAGTGTGCGCGCAGGCGCATATTAGTATCTGTATTTGCCTGGACATCTGTAAGAACGACAATTATCAATACATACACAAAACCAAACTGAATATCAAAGCATTTTCTTATATATGCAAAAAATATACACTTGAATGCATAACTGTCAGTAGCAATACAAATATACAAACACGTGACCAACACTAACGTTTCCGACGGACCTTGGTGTCTGGACAATTGACAGTTCTTTTCAGAATGTAATTTCGACTGACGCTCCATGATCTGGAGTTAAAATTTTCTCTTGAATCTCGGATTACGGTCATATCACATTGAAATAACGATTCATGTACGACCACCGAGAATAAGCAAAGTAGAGCCTGGACAGTACCTAGAAGGCTAACCACTTTGGAATGTCAGTTGCTATAAAATTGGATGTGCGGGTGGTGTAGGAGATAACGGCTCAGAAATGGAAATTGAAGAGCTGAGTTTCAATTCCTTTCGGGATCTTTATCTTTACTTATGCACAAATAGCCTTGAGAAAAGTGTGAATTCACCTCTACACCGCTGCTAGTAGGGCTTGTATCAGGAAACCATTATTATTTTTTAAAAAATCTTACAAACTAAAAAAATGCTCTGGCTTTAAATAACCTGCAAAAAGATTGATAAGCCGTAAAGAACAAACCAATCAATCAATTAAATCTTCTGAATATTTTGTAGATCCCGGAACAACAAAAATCAGGAAAACCGTTTAAATCCCCACGGAATAATTAAAAACGAAGAATATCGAACAACGCAATTGAAACATAAGCATTGATATACATTGTTTCCGGTTTTATTTCAAAGGATATGAATGTGATATTTTTTTAATTATTATTATTATAATGAGTTCACCTCAAGCAAGGCAATGAAGCCACTAAGATACAAGGGGTTCCTGAGTATGAAAGAATATGCCAAAAGTTAAATGTTATTAATGAGGGAGTGGGCAAGAAAAGAAGAGGAATTAGGAAGACAAAAGATATAGATTGATATTGCATTTCATTTTTTTAAAGATCAAAGTTGATCAGGAAGCAAGAAACCGGAAGAGAATTCCACAAACGAGAAGTACGATAGAAGAAACTGTTAGCATAGAACTTACGGTTACATCTAGTCATTTCGACTGTAAAATGATGAAACCATATCGCTAGTCTAGTACTGCGCTTAAATTCATAAATTCTAAGTAATATAGAGGAAATTTCATCAGAACATTTGCGATGAAAGTATTTATAGAAAAGACATAGGGAAGATATGCTAAGGCGCTGGGAAAGGAACTGAATCCGGGATGCCAGGTCAGGATCAATAATATTGCAGATTCTTCTTTTGATTTTATCAAATCTCCCTCTCTCTCTATCTATCTATCTATCTATCTATCTATCTATATATATATATATATATATATATATATATATATATATATATATATATATATATATATATATTAGGTTTGTGCAAAAATAATGACGTAATAATGTCGTTTTTTGACGTTAGAAAATACGTCAAAAAACGACATTATTACGCATTATTTTTGCACCAATCAAATATATATATATATATATATATATATATATCAGGTGCAACAGATCAGATGTGGCAGCAATTTTAATTTTACCTATCTGTAATAATGCATAAAAAGAACTTACGATTGTATCTTGACATTTCAGCTGATGAGACCTTACTGGTTCATTTAGAATTGAAATCCTGGAAAGAGTTTCTTGATTCGAGCTTAATGATTTCCACAAGATAATATTTATCAACCTAATTCGTATTTTTCTTATTTTTGCGGAATAACAATGTGTAAGAGATTTTTTTTGTTTTTTTTCTTGATAGTTTTTCGGTTTCTCATGCCCAAAGAACCAAAGAAAATTAACTTGCCACTTCAAAGTGGATTCTATTGAATTCATTTCGTGCCTTCCAATACTGGTAGCTATTTTTGAAAAAATTATTTATGAAATGCGAAATTACGTTTGAAATTCCCTATCGTGATAAGATGTTTTCTTCTTTAATTTTTTATGTTTCCCTTTAAGGAGATACATTATATATATTTATAGATTTTATGATATACCAAGGGGCAACACAGGCTTATATCTGATAACTTAAGAGATTGCATTTTAGAAAGTTGTAAAAAAAAAGTTTAAGAATATGAAAAAAAAAATCAACTTGTTTATTTGAACATTAAACATTACGCTGACATACCAGTGGGTGCTGAAAGTCTTTGACCACACAAAGAGCCCTTCACCATAAAAGTCTCATGCTTGGACAGAGTTTAGAAGGAGAGTCCAGACGAGGTCTTTCAGCATCTTCTTTTATATATACATTGACGAAGGGCTGGTGCTAGGGTATGATCCACTCACGAAACGTTGATACGGGGCCTCCCTCTCTATTACATGTCGATTTCAAAGTTTCCCATTCTGAGGGCCAGAAACCCTCGAAGGATAATTGGTGGGGGGAGAAGGCAGCGCTTGTTTGAAATTACCAAAAATCAGGGAATTGTCCAATTCAAATGAAAGTTTCAGTACAGATTCATTAATATTTTACTTTTATAAAGAATAATATTTTTTATTAAAAAATCTGAGAAAATGTTATTCTTTTTGTAGTAAACCCTAATATTCTCATGACTAAATTTTATTCGAAAAGAAATATTTAAGTGTTTTGTTTTTACATTTCCATAAAGATTAATCGTCGACGCATCTCCGCTAAAAAAAAAAAAGTTTTACAAAAATCCCAACAAAACACAAATCGGATTGTTTTAAAATTTATTTTAAAAATAGTATTTCAGTTTTCAGGAAAAAATGTCATGTGTCGAAATCTTTAAACATTTTTATTTTTTAAGCCACCATTTTCTTGGTTTGATCTTTCTAGAAATGTGTAAAAACAAGTAGGTTAGATTTAAGGCCCCAAGTACGCTACTTAAGATTGCCCCAAGGGACAATAGGCTAGTGGCTATTATTAAATTGCTTCACAAATGTGCTGATATTGTAAGTTTGTGTTTTAGCCCCGGGTATCAGGACGGTTAATTTAAAATAAGTTGGGTTATCCCTAGATAGCTATACAGTTAGTAATTCTTTGAACGCTACCTGGGTCGACTACTACCTGATGAATATACAACGACCGGATATACAAAGACCGGATGTACAAAGACCGGATATACAACGACTGGAACAGTGTGATAACAACAATAAATTTGAGGACAACAGTACGTATGTAAATAATGTAAATACTACAGAAAAAAAATGAATTAGGGGTTAAAAATGAATAGGCTTCCAGTCGGTTAATGTTCTAAAACATACAGCCAATGTGGTGTGTGTTTCGGGCTTTTACAATAAGGTTAAAGGCTTTTGGGAAGCTTATGAAAAAACCTAATTTGAATATAATGGCATCTTTATTTTCATTTATTTCAATGCTATAAAAAACGTAAATTTTGAAAGTTTAAATGACGCCAGTTTGTGTGATATCAAATTGATTCCACCAAACGAAGGAGAGTTGGATTTAGCTAAAAATAATTAAATTAATGCACAATACAAAATATATGAAACTAATTAAAAAAAATTCGAAATTTCTATAAAAAAAAATTTACCGTTTATATATAAAAACTAATTATAATGTGATGTAAAATATATATATATATATATATATATATATATATATATATATATATATATATATATATATATATATAGGAAGAAATATAGTCTTAAGATGTGGTATATTTATGGAATAAAGTGCTCAATATCAGATGTAGATCGTGTGTAAATATAAAAGTGAACATAGAAGTCAACACTTAGAGGCGACATATATATATATATATATATATATATATATATATATATAACTATTATAATATATTGTAATATAATGCATATAATAATATAATAATAAAATAGTATTATATATATAATTATTATAACATAATATAATATAATAATAATATAATAATAATATTAGATAGAATTATTATAATATATATAATATATAATATAATAATATAACATAGTAATATATTATATATATATATATATATATATAATTATTATAATATATTATATGTGTGTGTGTGTTTGTATGTGTATATAATACAATATAATATAATATAAAACAATTAATTCGGAAATATGAAAGCACTAATAAAAAAAATTCTATAGACCAAATATGATATTATTCAACCAATCATGTTTGAAAAAATTCGTGCTTCCTAAATAAAGCTCTCTCTCTCTCACACACACACAAACACGCACACAGAAGCAAAGACGAACACACACACGCACATATACATACATACATACATACATACATATATATATATATATATATATATATATATATATATATATATATATATATAAAAGTGAACATTGACGTCAACACTCAGAGGCGACAGGCTGGTTCATGCTAGACGCAATCATCAGGCGGCCCGACGATTGCGTCTAGCATGAAACAGCCTGTCCCCTCTGAGTGCAATGTTCGCTTTTATATTTATATTTACATACGCTCTATCTTTGATTATGAACACTTCATCAGATAAATCTAGCACACCTTAAAACTATATTTCTTCATATATATATATATATATATATATATATATATATATATATATATATATATATATATATATATATAAAATTAAATATTAATATTAAATATTATAACGGGTTCCATAATCGGTTGATTGTATGTAAAAGTTAAGTGGTTAGTTTAGTGAATTTAACGTTGATGCTAATATCAATACTACTACTAATAATGTTAATAAGGAAAGCCGACGCTGAGAACTTTTATTCTTGGTTTTCTTTGCGCCCGCTTTCCATCACATCAACGTAAGTATAAATTTTACTTTTATGATGCCCTCAATGACGAATTACGTTTCAAATATTTTAACATTAAAATTGCTCTTGATATATATATATATATATATATATATATATATATATATATATATATATATATGAAGAAATATAGTTTTAAGGTGTGCAATATTTGTAAGATAAAATGCTCAATATCAGAGGCAAAGCGTATGTAAATATAATAGTGAACATTGAAGTCAACACTCAGAGGCGACAGGCTGTTTCATGTTAGATTCGTGGACTTACGATTGCGCCTTGCAGGAATCAGCCTGTCGCCTCAAAGTGCTGACTTGAATGTTCACACACACACATACATATATATATATATATATATATATATATGGTGGGTTGTATGTATTATAATGCTAATAGTAATACCACCTGTATCATAAGAAATAAACATTGGTTGATTCGGAGATTCTTAAGTTCTTAACCCATACATTAATTATATATTAAGAATAAATATATATATATATATATATATATATATATATATATATATATATATATATATATATAATTATTTCAAATTTGCTGTAGCTGGGTAGAAAAATTGTAATTGTCGCTGATAGAGCGTTCGTAGATAGAATCAGAGATTCAACACTACAAGGTGTTTGTCATTTACAGGACTCTAGCGATAAAACCATGAATCATGATTTTAGAAACCATTCTGTTATGGTTGAGAATTTTTTCCCAACATCTCCTGTGCAAATAATTATATACTGTCATACATTTTTGTGATTACAGATAGGCACACAATTACATATGTTCGCATAAAATATGTCTGTATGTTGTTAAAGATGGGAAAAGAAGATAGATTTAGATTTGCTAATAGTGTCTGAGAGGGAGAGAGAGTGATAGTTATAAATAAGTAAAACGAAAGAAAGTAACTCCTATGAGAGTGAAAGAAGGAGAGATAAATAGTTCGAGAGGAAAGAATGATGTTGAAAGACAGAGAGTGAGAGTGAAGAGAGAGTAAGTGAGACGTTTGACGCTGTATCATCACAAACTGTCAAGATAGTTATGATTTAACAGGGTAAGGAAAAATATAGCTCAAGGAATTTTTCAGTCAGTCTAGCCTATTCGTACGCTTAAGACTTTTTTTAACAGACAAAGGACGGTTTATAGCTGCAACCTTACAGCCAAACTTTCAACTACGATTTCCGGTACTTAGAGAGGAGATGTTTACTGCGAAACTAATAAACAGAATTTGCCTCTTCGACGTTCTCCAAAATCTCCGACCCCACATCGACTCACCCCCGTAAGACAGATTTAAACAAAAACGAGTAATGTTAGAAACAGACAAGCAAAAGGAGAAAAACATCAATGATAAACAAAGTTACGTTTTAAACAAAAACAAAAAAGATACAATAATAAAACGATTTAAAAAAAATGAACATAAATACGATAGTATGTTTTTTTTAAACCAGTCAAGTTGTTTATAGTTATTGCATTTTGTGAAGTTAAATTCGACTTTTGGTAAAGATGACCAGAGGACTTTAGCGTGACTAGATTTGTCGTAAAAACACTAACTCCTTGCTGGTTGGCTGGGAGAGGTTCGCCTCCCAGACGCGTCACATTTCATCAAAAACTTAATCTCGTAAAGAAATTAATGAAATTAGACCGAAACTCACAGTGACCTCATACATAGCGTACGTATCCAATTAAGATAATCTTACAAAATATCGACTGTTATTTTTTCGAGTGTAAACTTTTTATCGTTAGAATCACTTGTGCAGTAGTTATAATGATTTTCTAATAAAGTAGCTTAGATGTGGACCGATGCTGAAACCATCGGGCACCCAGTGAGGATCATACTCACTATTCAGTCGTCATTAACCTAGCGAGACAAGCTTGCTAACCATTACACCACGTCGAAGTGCTCTTTGGGCAGTAGTTTTGGGTCAGTAGGTTTTGACAGTACGCAAACTCGGATTTCTGGTAGTCCTCGGTATGACGATAAACTACATCAAGTAGCAAGGCTTCTAATCGGGAGGTTGGGGTTCGAAGAGCCTGGAACCACCTCATAAGTGCTGCTTTTCCCAGCTCTACTCTGACCCGGGGTGGTAGCACCTGTTAGTGTGCCAGCTATGGACAAATAGTGATCCCCCAAACAAAAGCAGAACACTATGAAAGTATAAAATACATTTTAACCAATAATAGACATTTATAGCAAAATGATCAGCAATAAATTTTATAATTACCAGCAATACATTTTATAGCAAAATGACCAACTATAAATTTTATCTGTAGTTGAAAGTATGCAAATGTGTTCAAAATAATTTAGATTTCGTCATTAAATAACCCATAGATGTGTTGATATATCCTAAACAAAATCATCCAACCAAACAACCAACATGAAAGAATTTTTCATGACACTAATCCATATAATATCTTACAATTTCTTAAGTCAAACTTTATTCCAAAATAACTTCGACAAAACTGCAATATAAATCACTTATATCACCGCCTCTAGTAATGATGTCCACATAAAAATATATATGCACAAAAGCTGAGTATCAACTACCATACATTCAATTGTGAAAGCAGAATAACATATATTTGTATCACTTCACAGCTTCCAAGAAAATTAAATTTCGGCATTAAATGACCCATTTGAAGTTGATGTAACGTTAAACAGACAAATCAACCACTCAATATTTTTATACTATTGTTCACTGAATATAAGGCCCAAGATCCACTTAAGGTAGAGGGTTAGTGAATGAGGTTTCTGTGAAAGTGTAAAGGAGAGGAAGCAAGGATATGAGAATATGTAGGATAGAAAATGATTGACTCTAGACTTGAAAAGGTTAAGATTGCAGTGATTGGGGAAGCATCCTTTCAGGAGTTTCTTTCATGACAGTTTTTGAAAAGATGCTGTCCGAATGAAACATTTTTCTTACTAATATAATCCAAAGGAAATATGGATCGCCTCTGTGTGCGTGGTATGGCGATTCCTAGCTGTGAAGGTCTGAACTTGCGGAATGTAGGGAATGTAGCTCGTCTGAAACTCTCTCATTTAATATTTCACAGTATTTTATGTACGTAAATGTGTATTAAGTAAGAATAGATATTTTTTTTTTACCTCAGTATTGATATCCTTCTTATAATTTCATACAATGTCTGACAATTTAACTATAACAACAGAGAAAAAAAAAAACGTTTATTACAAGAATTGTCTCAGCAAGTTAAATGAAAAGAAAGATAACTAACTCTGTGCGTTACAGTTGGGATAACCATCCGTTTGTCTAAAAACCTCATCTTCCTATACAAAACTACAATATAGGACACACATATCACCGTCTGTAGTAATCATATCCACACAATCATGTATATGCACAATTGTGAAAAACAGAAGAACATAGCATATTTTTATTACTTCAAAGCTCCGAAGAAAATTAGATTTCAGCATTAAATGATATATTAAGAGTTGCTGTGCCGTTAAACCGTTATATACTGTACCTAGGAACATTAATGGGTATGCTCAATCCTCATAAATACATGAATTTCCAGCGTGGGAAGCTCTTACCATGTCGAACTCTCTGCCTTCGGGCAGAGAGGAACTCGGATGAGGCTATGCTGAAGGGCAGAGTCTCGTCCAAGGAGGTAGACAGATACTCGATCCGGCGTATGCAGGGTCTACGGGCAGTTTTTGCCCAAGTCCCCTAGCTCGGATTACCCCACATTAAATTTGGCCTTGTGCCGCATCCTACCTCGTGGAGAGGCAGGTAACTATCGTAATATGCTGTCTAAGGGTCCACCGCTATTAGTGGTTTATCTACTTCACGCCGCTGGCGAGTATTGTATTTTGTTGATATTATAAAGATTACCGTTTCATTTCCAACCTCCGTTTTGGTTATTGCTCATTCAGCAAACCTTTCTAGGTTACAATATAAACAAAGAAAACAAACAGTAGGAGTGGAGTGGATAAGTATTAGGAAGTTGAGTTACATCATTGGTTAAGTATTTATGAAGCCTAATGTATGTTTTCTGATACTCCATACTTCAAGAAATCAATATTTTCCATTGATTTGTTTTCTACGGCTAATTAATCCTTTACATGTTATTTAAAGCCAGAAAATATTTTTAGTTTGTAAGATTTTCTATTGGTGAGATGATAACTTTTTAGCCATACAAGTTCACTAATTAATCCATAGCTTAAGGAGAGAAGAAGTATAATCATAACTTCCCCCAGGGTATTTGCGCGTGAGTCAATATGACGAACATAACTGGAAATGGAACTCAACTTTCCGATGAACATTACACCACCCGCACATCCAAGCGTAGAGCATATGGTATTGCCAAGCTAAAAAAAAATTGGAAACCAATATATTTACAGTTTATTATTTAATGTAAGCTGATAAAATTACTTTATAAAATTAATTCTATTAAAATATTAGCAAAGAGGATAAAAGCGCGTATATATATACATATATATATATATATATATATGCGTGTGTGTGTGTGTGTGTGTGTGGAAGGGTGAATGTACGGGAGGGGGCTGGGTCTATTGCCGGGCACCTGAGGTGCCCCCGAATGAGGAAGTACCGAAGGGGCTTGGGCAATTTTTGTGCAGTATGACAGTTCAATTCAAATTAAACTTCGACTTTTTGTAACATCTAGTTGAGACATGGCTAACCTGTTAAACACACACACACACACACACACACACACACACACACACACACATATATATATATATATATATATATATATATATATATATATTGTTTATACGTTATTTTTATTGATACAAATATTTAAGTAAATTCTCTGTTTATAATAAACGGTATTAACAACATTTACCGGACGGAATATCTGAGAAATATTATAGAAAATATGTCCTTCGACAAAAATCTGTATTCCACACACGGAATAGTCATAAAGCCTGACGTTCTATACTATTGAGCTACAGAGGAAGCGTCTGGTTAGAAAGGTCGAATTACTGCTTTTAAACTACAAATTTTCCATGATTTAATGGTATAGCACGTCAGGTTATATGACGGTTTCGTGTGGGATACAGGTTAGATTCCTATCGGACACATATTTTTTATGAAATTTCTCGGACGTTCAGGACGGTAAAAGATGTAAATACAGAGAATATACTTAAATATTTGTATTTATAAAAAATAACGTTCAAACAATAAATATATTACAACAATTGTCGGATTTAGTCCATTTCATAACACACACACACACACACACACACACACACATATATATATATATATATATATATATATATATATATATCCTTCATATTTAGGATTTAATTACTTGGCTGCGAGCGCACACTCACATATATACGCATGTAATGATTATCAACGTAGAAATTATAATAGATGATTTTTTCGCGCCTTTTTGACTAATAGGGAAAAGGATGAATGCAGTGCAGAGTGAATTTATTTGCCTTGTTTGGCGGCCAGTTTAGGAGAAAAGAAAATTAAACTATGTTTTTTTCTGGGCATGGTCATTTTTGAGTACATATGCTACCTTGGGATTTGCTATTATTCCTTTGTGGTTAATCGTCGTAACACTCAGTTGGGATTGTTGTTCCTCGACCTATCAAAAACAATCCCCAACACAAAAATAAACCATTAAAATTAACTCATCTCTATAGTCTGTCTAGGTACTATGCGTGATGCACTTAGCAGAAGAATTGCCACGGTAGGTTGCCGTTACTTTCTGCATTAGACTGGTTGCTAACCAAGTCTACAGGATCCAGACTAACTTGATATTTAACACATAGTCTGAGGGATTCATACTTTTCCCAAGAATATTTGCGCGTAAGCGAATCTAATAAACCTGCCAGGAATTCGAAATTGGCTCTCCGATTTCTCTTTATTGAGACGTTATCCATCCCACCACAAGCCCGAACAAGTTTACAGCTATCTCCAAACGGTCACCCATCAAGGCATATCGCCTTTTCTGGTCAAGACGTCCAAAGATTTCCTCAGATGAATTATCAAACAAAAATCTCATTTATTCTTTGGTTGAGAAGATACTTAGATGTAATTTGGCACATTGTCAGAAATACAGTAAATGTGATGTAATGCTTGTATAATGATTTAATAAAATATTGCGATTAAAATATGCTATAAATATGTTAGAAACTACTCCATCAAAGTTTTAGATTGAAATCACATGTAACTAAATAATTGTCTAACCCGAAGCTATTGCAAAATAATTTCTGGAAAATTTTTGCTTGGTGAAAAAGAGAAAAAATACATTAAAGATATGGTAGACACGGAAAGCAGATTAAGCAACCCTACGTCAGATAGTAAAAGAAAGCAAGAAGAAAAGACTAAACATCAACTGTAAGAAGACAGACTATATGGTTGTTAGCAAAAGCACAATTCAAGGTGCTAACTGGAGGCACCAAAATCAATCAAGTACAAAACTTTTAATATCTCCACAGTGTTTTAACAAAGTACAACAACGAAAACCGCATTGAAACAAGGAAAGGTGCCTTCCAAAAATTAAGCAATGTATTACGAAACAGGAAAATTTCGCCAGAAAACGATTTTGTTTGTTTGTTTGTTTGGATTTTATGGCATATCAACTACTGTGGGTTATTTAATGCCAAATTCAGTTTATATGAATTTTAAATGCCTATTTTGTATGGAATGAAAAACGTATAGCTGGCAACATTATTGTTTCAAAAACGTATCGCTGGCAACATTATTTTTTACAAAAAACGTATAGCTGGCAACATTACTTTTTACAAAAACTTATAGCTGGCAACATTATTGTTTCAAAAACTTATAGCTGGCAACATTATTGTTTCAAAAACTTACAGCTGGCAACATTATTGTTTCAAAAAACGCATAGCTGGCAACATTATGGTTTCAAAAACGTACAGCTGGCAACATTATTTTTAACAAAAAACGTATAGCTGACAACATTATTTTTAACAAAAAACGTATAGCTGGCAACATTATTGTTTCAAAAACGTATAGCTGGCAACATTATTGTTTCAAAAACGCATAGCTGGCAACATTATTTTACCGAAAACATTATCTGAGGCCTTACTGTTAGATGTAGTTTATCGTCATACCCAGGACGCGGATGTAGTTTATCGTCATACTCAGGACGCGGATGTAGTTTATCGTCATACCCAGGACGCGGATGTAGTTTATCGTCATACCCAGGACGCGGATGTAGTTTATCGTCATACTCAGGACGTCCAGAAAACGAGTTAATTAAACTGTTTTGTAATATCGGTCCGCCTATATGATAGTGAATGTTTGGCAATCTCCACAAAGATGAACAAAATTCATGAGACAAGAGAAACGTGGTTCTGAGAATACCACGGACTAACCCGTGATCAACAATGAAGATTTACGGAAAATGGAAACAAAAAGTACGCTTTATCTTAAAAGCAGAAAAATTCATTTTGATATTTCTAGGCCACACGACGAGGAAAGAGACTTGGAAAATGTAACTCTTGCTGGGAGGCAAAAGAGTCAGAGGAAAGCGGTGAATAAACTGCCTAACGCACTTTCGTAAATGGATGGCAGAACAGGGATTTGTAGAGATCGCAAAAATAGACCACGTTGCTAAGAGCGACAAAGGACAATAAATTCTGGAGAACCATGATCGTGAACGTTCTAAATCAACACAACATATAAAAGAAGAAGAAATAGGATTGAAAGTCAGACAGGAATCTGAATTCTTCAAATAGAATAATATCAGCGATCTTTAAAAAAAGACATTTTCCTTAGCTGATATTGCAAGTCACTAATAAAAAAAAAAACTTCCATTTTCGTTTAAAACATAATCCTGAGTAAGATATGACGTCGTTTAAAAATGTATTAAAATGTTTCAGATGACAGCAGAACACTGGAATGATATTAAATTGGCACAAGCCTAGAAAATTGGAGTACTACAGTAGCGATTTGTCTTGCGTAACGAACTACTTAACCATGAAACAAAAGTCAGCACCTGAGATAAGTAGTAAAATTAGCTCGGAGAAGGAAACCCGTATAAAGCATACAGGAAGAAGTCATCACATTATAGAAAGCCGAGTTCAAATTCTGGGAGTGTCCTTGTGAAAGGCTTGACTCTATCTCTTTTCCCTAACAGCTATAAATTAAATAGCAGATTAGGCGAGGCATTCTAGCCGTTCTTGGAAACTACAGTTATACTCAGTAAAAAAAAAAAACAGCAAATTTATAATCACTGTTTTATCTTTCAGGAATAATTGACCTTGAATAACCTGGAATAAATTTCTTGAAGAAACATGTCCTTGAAAAAAGCTACTGCCTCTTGGTTACCACGCTTACAACTTAGTGTTGAACATTCAGGCAAACATTACGAACGTCTACGATGATTGTTCAGTTTGTGCATGAACCATGATAGCTAAATAAATTTCTTTCTGAATTTACCGCTTTTTTTCACTGCGCACTTTGTAATATATTAGAAGGAATTACAAACCTAGGAGACGGCAACGGGAAATATCTGTATATTGATATTTCCGAAGAATGCATTGCAATTCACAGAAAAGTGAAAAAATATGGCTAGCGTTATGATCGCTTATGCTCTGAAAGGACTTTTCATTATATTAGGTTGGTGCAAAAATAATGACGTAATAATGTCGTTTTTTGACGTATTTTTTCACGTCAAAAAACGACATTATTACGTCATTATTTTTGCACCAACCTAATATATAAAAAAAAAGCCAGAAGGTTATTAAGACTTACTGCTCTATCGCTACCACCACGGAAAATGGTCGGACGAACTAGGTATGCCTTTCACCCTCCATACCACTTAGTAGCAAACCATCCTTATTCCCTCCGTATTCCATCAAAGAGAAGTAAGTTTCACTCAAACAGCATCTTCTCGCAAACCACTACTCTATGGAAGAAACTACCAAGATGTTTCCCTGGTGACTACTTAACTTGTTCAAGTATAGAGCCAACCGTTATCTTCCGTCCTATTTGTATAAACTACCCCTTAACGTATCCCTCTACTTCGAGTGTCGTCCGGTCCTTGAATAGCGTAAAAAGATAAAGAAAAAAAAATACTGATTCCGGTACGATTACCGAAGTTAAGCAACACGAAGCCTTCTCAGAAAGAATGGTAACCGCTTAAGAATACCAAGTACTGTAAACGGCAAATGTAAAGCCATTGCTCGGAATTGGAAATCGGAGGGTCGACTTCCAGATACCGTCAGGCTCGTTATGTGCACTTGGGAATGGTATGAATCCACAACTTCTCCCCCAGCTATGGGTTAAGTCGTAGCGCTTTTCTCAGTAAATCATCATTATTCACGCAGAAATTATTTAAATCAAAAACTATATCCTGACTTTCAATAACCCTCAAAAGGTTGATAAGCCGTAAAAAAAATCAAGTATCTCAGTGAAGGTCGTACTCACTAGTTAATAGAAACGTTCTGTTAGACTACGAGGGCGGTTAAAAAACAGTTATCGACATGACCAGTCAGTTATGCGCCATTCGTGATACACGCTTAGGCGATCATGTATCTTTCAATTCATGACTAACGAAATAGATTTTTTCCCACAGTAGATTGCCATTACTCTTTGCGGTAGACCTGTTGCCATCAAAGGCTATAGAACACGGTCTTTTTACCCATAGCTGGCGGGGAAGAAGAAAAGGATTTAAACCTTTCTTAAGGGTAATAGTAAGTGAATGTAATGTATTCGAACTCGGCTCTACGATTCCTCAATCCGAACCGCTATCCATTACCCCACCGTAACAGTATCATAATCAGGATTCTGATTTTGGTCAGGCAAACATATTTTCAGCAGCCCTCCTCCTCAAAATTCAGTGATAAAGCAATCACGACGTTATAGTTATAACAGGCGTGGATATCAGAGAAAGAGAAATCCGTCGCTCTTAATTATTTCACCGTTCTATGTCCATACATGTATCCCGAGAACAAAGAATAAAGCAGACGATATTTAAAGCCAGCTTTCCATCTGACTCTGGTCAATCCATCAATATAAAATGCGGCTGGGTCAGAATAACCCGACATTCAAAGCTGTCTGCATTCTTCGTTTTAGTATTTAGAAGTTAAGACGCTACAAATCAGCCAAACAGATTTAGTCTTTTATTCAGAAGGTTTTAATGTCCATTTTAGTATGATTTGAAAAACGTTCACAAAAGAAAACAATTTTAACGAGGCCATAATGTCTGTAGCTGCATAGGAATAAAATTGCATTTCAATGTTCAATATTCATAACGTTATTTTTTTATCGGGATATAAAGACAAAAATTCTAAAGAAACCTCAACTAGCAACCAGAAAAATATTGTTTAAGTTTCATAACTCATTATGAAACTTTACCATAATGAGGAAATAGGGTATGGGGAATTTAACACTCCCAGGATATAAGGAAAACATTTATCGCCTTGCTTGGGTTGAAATTAATTTTTAAATCGTCCACGTTCTGGAAGTTTCTAACATATAAAAGAATAAGAAAAAACTCTGTAAGATCTTATATCTAATATGTTAGTGAATGCGAAACAATCACATGGAATCTGGATTTTTCTTTTTCTTCCGCCTGAAACTCTTCAGTTGTTAACTGGGGCAAATGATGGCTTGTTAATGTTAATGCTTCCAGAACTAACCTGCTCTCTATTAATCATCCGCGATACCCCTTTCTTCCTTCCAATCAGCATGGCTGATGCTAACCTCCAGGAGAATGACTCATGTCCCTTCTTGGACAAATGTTCTCGACTACTGAAATGGTAAGAAGTTTGAATCCACTGTTAGGCCACCTGCTATGAAAGTTGGTTCACTGTGTCGCGCTAGACATTTTGTTCTCTTCAGTCTAACATACTTCCGTGCTTAAAATATTGCTGCTACATACGGTCCGGCGCTCGTGCTATATATTTAGAGATCGTTGAATAAAACCCAAAGAATCAGCAATATCAGCAATATCTTTGCGTCTTGGCTTCAGTCACTTCCTCACCACCGTAATGTTGCCTCCCTTTGCCTTTTTCTATAAATAGTTTCATGGTAATTGTTTGGATGATCTCCTTGCTGTGGTGCTTAGTCATTATGAATACAAGCCCTGTACTAGAGTGGCAATTAGGTCTCATCGATAGACAGTTGATTTTGCTAGATATAGCCGTAAGTTCTATGCTAAGTTTCTTTTCTCGCACTCGAAATCTCTTCCTGCCCCATACATTTCAGTCAATGTTAATCTTCAAAAATGTCAATACAATGTCAAACGCTATCTACTTTCCTCATGTAGTCTCTCATTAGCAAAGTTTCCAAACACAATCAGCAAATTCATTACGGCTGTGTCTATAGTTGATATTACTGAGTGTTGGCTCTTCCTCTTTTATTAATAATGCTTGCATTATTTTTAACTTTTTTTTAGATGTGAATGTGGCTATTATATTTGTCTTGTTTACGAGTAAGGAAGCATTGTGTATCAACTTTTTTTTATTGATTCCTCTTCTATATGCCCTTGCTCAGGGGATTCTTTTTTCTAATTCTTCCACACTCAATTTGTGTGTCAGTGCCTTGCTTGGATTGAAATTGAGCCGCGCCTTGCTGTGGAATGGTTAAATACGCGTAGATTTACACTGGTTTCCCAGGATAAATAGGTTGCCGGTTCGATTCCTGTTGAGAGGCACACTTTCTTCAATTAAACATTCTTTTTACGAGGCTTGTGGATGTCAATTCCACTGTTTAACAACTACCGGCTTAAAGATCGAGAGTCCAACTAAAGAAAATCTAACGGGAGACATTTTCTTTAGCTGGTCTCTCGATGTCGAGTACAATAGGTATTAATTTAACTCTTAAAACATTCAATGTCTACTTAAACTATATATTCTAGGATTAGCAATCACGCGGATAGTTAAGTATTAACAAATGACCGGGTGTCAATTCCCCATAAATCCAAAATATTTCTCAAACTCAAGTATCACAGTTACCTATGTTAGCATCTACTGTATAAAAAGGCTGATAAAAGGTATGGTTACTGGTCAAGAAATCGTTAAAACAATAAAGATTGGTTTAAGAAATTAAGAAAATTGGAGTGAAAAAAACAAAAATGAGAATGAGGAGATACACCAAGATAGGAAGATAAGAAAGAAACCATATTAAAGAGATCCCAGAATGCAGCCGTTTGAATAATGTTTAGAAATAGGGTCGCTTGAATTGAAACGGAGGAAAAATGAAGAAATAATTTTTCGAAAATGGTAAAATGTCAGTTGACGTGGAATTTACGTCTTTTGTTTCAATTTTTGGATAAATAGTGAAACATTAAGACATCCTGGAAAGAAATCACCTTCTTCCGGATAGATAATGAGTCAGCCCGCCCTCCATAAAAAGGGTGATTTAAGACAAAGATGCGTATTATTATTACCGGATTTATTTAACCTATACAGCGCGGCGATCCAAAAAGAACTAGAAGTCTGATCAGGATTTAGTATTAGGTTGGTGCAAAAATAATGACGTAATAATGTCGTTTTTGACGTATTATTTAACGTCAAAAAACGATATTATTACGTCATTATTTTTGCACCAACCTAATATTAGTCGATATTTTCTAAACAGCATATGCAGACGACACTGGGTTGATGATAGACATTGACGGAAGGAAAAACTGCAGGAATCCCTAGAAATGTAAAGAAGGAAAGCGTGAAGAAAGGACTAACCATCAGATGTAAGAAGATATAATATATGGTCGGGAGGAAAGTGGGTAGTTCAAAATGAATTGTAAACGTCGGAATTATGTAAGTACAAAAATCCGAACGGGCATTGGAATAAAGAAAGATGCCTTTCAAAAGCTTAAGAAAGTAAAAAGGAAAAGGAATATATTATTGGAAAAGGGTGCTTAACTGCGATGTAATATCAGTCATCCTATAAGACCGTAAATGCGAGCCAATTTGTTTACAAATGAAAAGGAGGCTTGAAGCGACAGAGACGTTGCTCTACAGAAGCATACTGAGAATACATTGGATGGAATATGTAAGATGAGAGTTTAATGAAAATAGAAAAAAAAAGATAACACTTGTACTTATAATAAGAAAGAAATCAATGGGATTTATGAGGTGCATAATGAGGAAATTGGGCGTGGAGAATTTAACACTCACAGGGCATAGTGAAGCAAGAAATGACTATTCTTTAATTGTAAGAAAATATAATATATGATCGTGAAGAAGGGGATAATTCAAGATGCGATCGACGAATTATAGACGTCAGAATTCTGTAAGTACATGAATTTAATGACCTTTAGGAGCCTCTCCAATTTTCCCACCGCCACAAGGACACATGGGACAGTGGATAAAGGCGTTAGTTAGATCCAGTGACAGGACCCAAAGAGTGTGAGTTTAATACTTGGTTAAGGCGGTGGAGAACTTGGAGAGGGGAATTAACAGGAGATAACTGATAAGTGACATCCATTAAAACATGGCACGTGGAACTAGAACAGTCTACCCCAGCGAGCGAAATAAAGGCTTCAGTTCGACATTTCAACCACCCGAAGAAGGCAGGAGCGTACAACGGCCGAAGCATTGTGATAAATATGGCAACAAAAATGAGGGTGATAGTCCGAATAATGTAAATAGTGTTACTAAGCGTAGATTACATTTTTTAATCATTTCACCCCAAGCAAGGCAATAAAGTCACTAAGATGCAAGCAGTTACACAGTGTGAGAGAATATGAGAAAAATCTTCATTAATGAGAGCGAACAATAAAATAACAAGAATAAAAAGACAACGATTGACATTGCATTTACTTTCTTGAAGATCAAACTTTACTGGAAAGCAAGATACCGGAAGAGTGTTCCACAAGTGAGAAGTGCAAGAAAAGAAACTGTTAGCATAGAACTTACGGTTACATCTAGCCACTCCAACTGTCAAATGATAAGTCTTTGCCGCCAAACTAGTACTGCGTTTAAATTCATCAAGTCTAGGTACTAAAGATGAAAGCTCATCGGAATAATTATCATTAAGTTCTTTATAGCTGTGACTCAATAACGTAAGTATGGCGCACCTAGCCCTGATCGAACTCACTAAATAGTCATAATTGATCGAGCGAGAGAAGCTTACGAACCATTACACCGCGTTGAAGTGGCCTCGTTCAATTTAGTATTAACAGGTGGTCTGAGATCGATTCATCAAAATTCCCAAACGTGTTTCTCCATCGCAATGACCTCAGAGTTGTTTGAAGACGAACTGGGTTGACACCGAAAATATAAACAGGTTGCTAACCGATACGGTTACCAGTCAGGCAACAGTTAAAGCAGTCCACAGGGTGACTGAAAAATAACTCCCGATTTTATGTATTATGGACTCACCCGTCTTGTAACAATTATAATTAGTTGGGAACGTCCATCATACATAAAATAGGGAGTTATTTTTAGTCACCTTGTAGATTGGTTCAAGGATGTGAGAAAAATTAGATTGAAAAGGTAAAAGTAGGGAAAGAGGAAATAGAGAATGGTTGGTTGTATCAGAAAGAATATTAAACAGATGCTTAATAAGGAATTGTGAGCTACACTACAGTTCGAAAATTTGAGAAGATCCCCCGTGAATTTTTTAAATTGGCCCCAAAAATAGTTGTTGTGTGCTTTAAGTAATAGAAAATTATTATACATGGTTTTAAAAAAAGTGAGACATGATTTTTTTTTATTACAAATTTAATTATGACAAAAAGAAAAAAATGATTATGATTAAATTTCGCTCACGTCAAACTCTTCTCCTTTAGCCTTGATTACTGCAGAATAACTTTTTAGCATTCCTCGCAAAAGTTTTTCAAAGTAAAAGTTTGATAATTAGTTCGATTCTTTTTTCAATGACCCTGAGAGCTCTTTTTCATTTTTTTTTCTTTTTTTCATTCTTCTATCAAGTTCATCCTCTACTAATTCATAGGGGTTACTTCAAACTTTTAAACTGTAGTGTATACGTAGGGTTAATATAAGCTGAAGATGAAACAAAGAAATCGATTCCGATTTAGAAGTGTACTTCATGCCCATCTGAAGAGATTACTACGATAGCCTTCAAATAGATTGAGATAAATATATAATTTTTATAGCTCCTCCAAATAGTTTGAGGCAATTATTTAGTGGTCGGAAATTGTGGGGAAAATATGACTGTTTCTTTAAATTTATAATATCTACGAGTCGATACTTCCACTGTTATTCGATTTTCTGTCAGGCCACTGAAAGCAGATGTTGTTTTGTGAATTGAAATCAGTTGATGTTAGAAGAAAGGCAATAGAATTTGGGAGTGCCAGAAAAAAGAATCGACAATACTAGTGAATACTCGAAGAAAGGCAACCGAGTCCGTCTCCATCTCATAGGTGGGACGTTAAAAAAAGAGAATAGTTTCCTTTAAGAAAAAAAAAGGAAAATTTTTTTCATTCATTGCTCAAGTCTCAATTCCCCGGAGGACGATAGCCTGTCGTAACGGAATAAGTTCTATGGAAACCTAAAACACGATTTAACTTTCTCAGTCTTCTGGGATTGTCTGGCGTAATGCGTTAGGAACGACAAAGACAATCAGAACGGTTACGAGTTACATCTTTAAGGTTAAGTTCGAAAGGAACAAAAAACATGGTTGACACTGAGTCACGTTACCGTCCGTTCATCATAAACTCAAGATGTGTTTCCACTGTCTCTCTCTCTCCCACACTCACACCCACGTGCATATACAAGTATATAGATGTTCCCTTCTATTTATCGTGTTCCTTCATGACTCGGGCGATCATGGCTCTGCAAACACTTGTAGAATTAGCAATGTTTTTTTTCCAAGAACATTCGCAACCTCCGTTCTGCCATAGATTCACAGAAGCTCATCAGGTAGCTGGTCCGCTCTATTTCCCTTTTTGCATCTGTCTATATTTCTGAAATGAGGTATTAAGTACACTATTTACATTGCTCGGCCTATCATCCTCATGTTTATTGCCATATTTGCCTAGACTTGATGAATTTAAACGCAGTACTAGATTGGTGGCAAAGACTTATCATTTGACAGTTGGAATGGCTAGATGTAACCGTAAGTTCTATGCTAACAGTTTCTTTTCTTGCACTTCTCACTTGTGGAACACTCTTCCGGTATCTTGCTTTCCAGTAAAGTTTGATCTTCAAGAATGTAAATGCAATGTCAATCGTTGTCTTTTTATTCTTGTTATTTTATTGTTCGCTCTCATTAATAAAGATTTTTCTCATATTCTCTCACACTGTGTAACTGCTTGCATCTTAGTGACTTTATTGCCTTGCTTGGGGTGAAATGATTAAAAAATATAATCTACGCTTAGTAACACTATTTACATTGTTCGTTTTTGTTGCCATATTTATCACAACGCTTCGGCCGTTGTACGCTCCTGCCTTCTTCAGGTGGATGGTTCTAGTTCCACGTGCCACGTCTAATGGATGTCAGTTATAAGTTAATTCACCTCTCCAAGTTCTCCACTGCCTTAACCAAGTATTGAACTCACACACTTTGAGTCCTGTCACTGGATCTAACTAACGCCTTCATCCACTCTGCCATGTGTCCTCAAGGACACATGGCACAGTGGATAAAGGCATTCGACAGTCCAACCACCTGTAGAAGGCCGGAGCTTTCAACGGCCGAAATTTTGTTATAAATATGGCAACAAAGATGAGGATGATAGTCCGAGAAATGTAAACAGTGTTCCCTTTTTGCCTTCGATATATCTTGTAAGTGTCCCCTTTCCTCATTATATGTCCAAGAAATCTAAGCATCCTCCTAATATAACTATATTTCTCTTATCTCTTCATCTGCGAGGAGATTGTCGAGAATTTATATCCCTATAGGAGGATTGATATCCGTCTTTTTTTGTAATGAGGTATTGTAATTATTTATTCTTCGCATCTTTATTGCCATATTCACGACATTTTGACCGTTGTCCGCTCCGGTGATAGGAATTTCGAACTGGACCCTTTATTTTGTTCACCGGGGTAGGTTTTTCTAGTTCAATGCGCAATGCCTCTTCCTAAGGTCTCGGTTATCTTCCTTTAGCTCAACTTCCGAAGAATTCTTTTGTCCACCCCTACAACAACAAGGTATTGAACACACAAATCTTTGGGTCAAGTCACTGGATCCAACCAACGCTTTTATTCACTGCTCCATGTTTCCTTGAGGATTGATATTACGAAACAGTTCAGCATTCATTTTTAGTTTCTAATGACTCTCCTGATTCTTAGCACTTTGCTTAAACTTTCCAATGCATTTTTCGCTGTTCCACTGCTCGTTCGACCTTTCGTGACGCATTTTCCGACTTTTGTTAGAACATTTCCTGGATATTTAAATTTTCGTACATGTTTGATGTTGCCATTTCCAATTCATAGTTCGCATCATTTGCTGTCAAACATACATCTTGAATTGTGGTTTAGTCGGAGTTTTGCTTCACTATCTTTTATAGGGAATGTTGTACAATGGAGGTCCGAAAGTCTTGTCATACCCTACCACTTGTAACCCTAACTCTGTCAACCATCTGAAACAGAAAATTATGTTATGTCTGGGTGACGAGACTTCCAGAACATCCTGAATATTTATTTGTGCCTGCCATCATCACGGTGTTATCTGCCTATCTTATATTGCTAAGATTACGTCACTCGGTAATAATTTCTGGTACACTCCGTTGGTATAAACCCACTGTAAAGGTTGAAAATATCCAGTGAGAAGAAACATTATTTTTCCCTACATTGTTCTAATACGAAGGTTGATTTTTACATCATCTCATAAGGATTTGATATAGAGGGTGGTCATCCCTTAATCCTTGTAACCCTAATCCTGTTAATCATTTGTAATATTAAATGACAAGACTTTCGGACCACCCTGTACATACTCTTTTAAGAGCTCAAATCAGAAGTTTTTTGGGGGAAAGGCATACCTTCGTTCTTCTTTAAGGAACTCAACAAGAAGAAAGGATTAAACCTTAATTGCAAGAAGACGGAATGTGTTGTGACCAAGTAAATGGTATATAACAAAAACCAGGGTTGTAGATATATCATATATTAAACAGTAAGTACAACAGAAGAGTATTACACGACTAGTGAGTGTGCGTCGGTTGACCAGCGTTTAATCTATTCGACTGTTACCCCAAGGCCTTCTCTCCTACTAATCTTATAGTAGGCGGAAGAGTCCAACATAGACTCTTTAGAGGAAGGACACCACAAGAGAATGCATGGCTATTAGTGAAAGCAACAGCCGAACATGTAAATTAAAAATTGGAGATACCAAAATTTAAAAGTTCTTTTAAAACCTTAGGTATCGCGTTTTTTTTTTGGAGCGGGGGGGCTCTACCGTAAAATAATGTAAGAAACGTTATGCCTAAGGGATCGGAAATTTGCGAGCCGATATTCTTTAAACACCAGTCGGAGTTCTATAAGACATTGGACGGAGGTTTGGTTAGAACTTTTATGTCATGGGGTGTTTTTGTAGGTTCCCTGTGTTTGTGTACGGTATTATGGTATATGTAGGATTGAATGAGGAGGGTCTAGTTTTTGCGGTGGAGGGGATAATCTTTGAATAAATGAATGAATAGTTCGTGAATCTGATTAGCTAGGTATAAGATAGTGCCGACAAGCATCAACCCATTCCCCCTTATAGGCCTTGTGGCACAATTGTTGTATTTTATACGCAATAATTCTCGGACGCATGTTTGATTTTGTGAGCTGAAGTCAGTGACACTTCGCAGACAATAATACTCACATTACCCGAAAAAAGACAATAGTACTCGTCAGGGTTATAATAAAGACGACCGAATCACTCTACGTTTTATAGTTGAGGCATTAAAAGGGAGAATGGTTTCTTAAAAGATGTATTAAATTCTTTCCCGAAGTTGTAATCATCCGAAGAGGAAAGTTTGTAGCAGCGGAATAAATTCTATGGAGAATCAAATTTCAATTTAACATTCCCTTTCTTTTGGGATTTCTTCTCTTGACTTGGTAACGATCTAAACCGGGGGAGACCTTAGTGATTCATAAGCAGCTAGTCTCGAAGATACTATTTAGTGAATTCCTTCCTTGAAGAACCGCGATGTCGTGACCTTACCTTCAAATAAACTCCGAGAGGTCGGTAATTGGAAAAAATACTACTCTTTGTTTAATATCATACTATCAGTGAGACGTTATGTCTTAAACATTAGTCAATATTCTCCCAAGCTAGTGAAAGCAGATGTGAAGTTTTGAACCGTAATCAGTGAGTGTTCGGAGAAAGCTAAATACTTTGCAATGCACAAAAATAAGGCATCCTATTCCATCAATGTTGGAAGGAAAAGCGACAGACGCCATCTTCGTTTCATAGATAGGTCGTTAAAAGAGAACAGCTTCCTTAAAAGATGCTTTTCATTCCTTCGCCAATTTATAATCATCCCAGGAAAATAGTTTGTAGCAGCGGAATAAATTCAATGGAGAACCGAAATTCAATTTTACATTCTCTTTCTCCAGGGATTTCTTCTCTTGACTTCGTAACCATTTAAACAATAGACCTGCTTTGAGAGCAATACGTAAACAGCTTGTCTCGTAGACCATGGCTTGTTTATTGCATTCCTTGTTGATTTAAGAGCATCAAAACAGTGTCCCTGTCTTCGACGAAGCACAATTGGGTAAATATATATATATATATATACTACCTTCCGTCCATAGTAGTTTAAAAATATGCATAGTGACTGCCGTAAAGCGTCGTTTCAAAAACGAGTTTCAAAGATATTTGCTGGTTTAGTTATTTTCATCCTAATTGTGTTAGTCTTGAGCAAGTTTTGTATGTTTCTTGTAAATCGCTACATTGAAAAAGAACGATCTGGATAAGATCAATAATCAAAAAGGTATATCGATACACAGTCTCATTCATCGTCTAATAAATACTGTACTTTATTATTTGATAAAACTGTTCAAAACAAAATTTGGCCAACCGATCAATAAAGATTAACCCTTTAACCTATGGCGTTTGAGAGAACAGAAAATCCGTGTGTGTTTTGGCTGGCTTCCATTTTGGACATCGCTTATCATTTCTGCCTTTTTGTAACAGCGCGAAACACGCCTACGTCGATTTTTTTAAGCGGCGAAAAGAAAAGTAAAAGGAGGAGGTGAGAGAGGGGGAGAGGCTTTATTTATTTATTTGTGCTTATTGTCTTTTTTAAGAAAACGCGCAGAGACAGAAAGCAATCTTAGAAGGAAATATGCAAAGAAAAGTTTTCAGAAAGGATATTCAAATAATAATAAGAAGAAAAATAACATTAATGGAGATTTTTAAAAAATGAAAAGGAAAGCGAGGAACGTAAAAATCAACAAAATGAAACCAGAAGATTTGAACTAAAAAGAAAAAAATGCAAAGCAAAAAGAATGAAAGAAATCAAAGAGGGAATTAAGTGGGCAACAATATAAAAAAATATGGTAATATTCATAACCCCAAACAACATTATTAGAACTTTCATAAAGTTTGAAGAGCTGCATGCAAAATAAAAATACTTGTAAAATATTTAAAAATTAAAAAAAACAAAAAACAAATAAGGGTGAATGGAAAAGCAGCTGTAACAAAAGTAAATAATATTCAGCGGGGAATAAACAGAACAAGTATATCAGATATTAAAGAGGATTGCATTTAATGCCGTCATCAGGTTAGCAAAATCCTGCTTCGAGTCGCCTTCATATGGACGGACAGACAGCCATTAGGTTTCTTCTGTGATTCTCTTCCAGATTTCGCGGATGGCAGAAATCTTCGCATCTTAACAATAAAACAAACAAAAGAAAAAAGACTGGAAAACGAGTTAACATAGTATGCCCCCGAATCCGGCCTAAAATGTATGGCTCTATTTGTAATTGTGATATCCTAAGCGTAGCTTAGATGTGTCACAAGGCCGGAAGTATTAGGTTGTTGCAAAAATAGTGTCGTTTTCTAACATATGTTACTATGTGAGAAAACGACATTATTTTGCACCAACCTAAAATTAGTGAGGATCAAACTAGCTGCGCCGACAGAAGTGATCCAACGTGACAATCTTGCTAACCATTGCACCACATCAAAGTGACCTATTTTCGATGTACGTACGCAATTGTAAATTGACTTTAAAAAGTAGATATTAAAAAAGTACATCATAAATGTCGTACGCTCTCTTCAACGTTGTTAGCAAGGATGCCTCTCTATATGAATTACGACAGAATATTGAGCTTCACTGTGTGCCCCATACTTTTGGTCTTGTGTTACATTTAGGTTACGCTTAGATAATCACCTTAGCAAGTATGTGTTCATTCTTCCGATCGGTCAGTGTTAATTTGGACTCCGTGGAAAGAGGGCGTGCACAAACTAAGCATTACTAAAAATAAGAACTAAACGAGATAATGAACGAAAACAAGCTACCACCGTAGATTAAAGAAAAGGGTTCAGTTCAGAATTCCCTGGAGATTACCCGGAGCGGCATACACCTGATATAGGCCGGAGGGCGCAAAAACCGAACCGTTATGATAGTAACAGCAACGATGTGAACAATAGTAAGGTTGTAAATAGTGTAAATAATAACTCTTCATTCCATATAATTAATGTTAATGAATTATAAGCGTTTCACATTAAACGATTGATATCACTGTTAGATCCAATAAAAGAAGATTTGAAGAATTTGACAGCCATAAAACATAATTGGAATGTATGGGGTGTATCGTCAGGGTATAACTTTTGCAGCGAAGCGGTTGAACCTGCTTTACTCTGGTGAAATGGGAGACGGAACTCTACTGATTCACGGTCTACATCCTTTCACAAGATACATGTCCTAGTGGAATAAGGCTTCGGCTAAAATATATCTGATCAATAAAAGAAGATTTAAAGAATTTGACAGCCATGAAACATAATTGGAATGTATGGGGTGTATCGTCAGGGTATAACTTTTGCAGGGAAGCGGTTGAACCTGCTTTACTCGGGTGAAATGGGAGACGGAACTCTACTGATTCACGGTCTACATCCTTTCACAAGATATATGTCCTAGTGGAATAAGGCTTCGGCTAAAACATATCTGAGTTTAGGAAAGTCCAACACTTGAACTATTCCGATTCAGTGGAAGCAAAGGACGAACCCCCACAAAAAAAAGAAAAGAGGATTTTCATCTATGGCACGTGTCACTTTAGGATTTAGCGATCACTGCTCTCCACGATTGCAGGTCCCTTGTGACTAAATTTGGTCTTTTTGTTATCTGCAATATATCTTGTTCTGGCATACATTTACTCAAGATCGTGAGTTAGGTTACACGTTGATACATTATGTCCCACCTGCCTACTATCTTCCCTGTGAGTATCAGATTTTCCAAACCGCCATTCATTATGTGCCCCCAAAATTTCAACTAACCCTTCCTGATATTATTTAAAGACGTCTTTTTTCCATTTTCTCGCCGTTGCTCACGTGTTCAGTCCATGTTATTTTCACCATTCTTCTATAGAACCACATTTCAGTTGCTTCGTGTCTCTTCTTCATCTGTGGGGAGATTGCCCAGCATACGCTACAATATAGAATGACAGATATTCCATAACAGCTCTTGTGTTACTCGAATAATTTTTTTCTGTTTCTTAATACTTTGCTTAGCTTTTGAAAGGCATCTTTTGCTTTCCCCATGCGCCTTCTGATTTCAGTGTCACACTTTGCGACCTTTGTTTTAAAAAAAAAATTCGCGATATTTAAATTTTACTTGTACTTGTTTTATTTTGGTATCTCCAACTTGTAATTTGCATGTAGTCCTGATCCTTTTATTAACGACCAAGTACTCTGTCTTCTTCCAAGTGACGTTTAGTCCTTTCTTCTCGCTTTCCTTTACTACCTCCTATGGGATTTCTTGTAGTTTCCTTTTTGTGTTTGCTATTAACTGATATGAAACATCTTCTAAAAATTGAGAGTATATTGAGAATAATCTACTTCTGTCGATTGAGTAAAAGATTTGGGTCAAAATTACAAGGTTACCGAATATGATAGAAGGCACCTGAAAAATACTTCAGCTTCCAACGGTCGAAATATTATGAAAACAACAACGAAGATCAGCATCATAATTATAATAATCATCAGCTCCACGACCGAGTAAAGTCATAGAGTCGATACGCAAGACCAGAGATTTACTCATCCATGCATAGCCAGTATATAATATATATGTTAATTCTGTCTTTTAACGTGATAGAAAATCTTAAAAACATCGTAATTTTGGTTAAATTGCCAGTCTTTTAAGATCTACATATAAGTCAATTATGTACCATACGTGATAAATGCTTAATCGATCAATTATCTTTCGATACTTGACTGACGAGGCAGATTTTTATCCCAGCAGTATTTGCCATTTCTTTCTGCGTCTATAGAACCCGGTCTGTCCATAGCTGGGGACAGAGGAAGATGATTCATAACTTTTCCAAGTGTATTAGCACGCAATGGACTTGACTGGAATTCGAAATCGGTTCCCCGATTACTCAATCCGAGCCGCTATCCACTACTCCACCGTGCCTGTTTTTGGATGCATCAAGAAAAATAAACAGTATTATATAGGAATCACGTTTTAACATATTTTTTTTTAACTCCGCAATAAATAACTATGCTATAATTCCACTACTGATGAGAACTGGATTATGTATTATTTAAAATCATTATTGTATCCTTTCTCCGGCGTAGACGTGTATATACTTTTTTACCGACACGGGCAAATAAACACGTCCAAAACATAACGTTCAAAAAACAGTTATAGACGTGTTTATACGTCGATCTTGATTGTTTTTATACCCTTCTGAGCCAGAAATGAATCCAGCTGTCATCTCATACGTCTGTTAGCGGCGTTAGCCATCGCTTGGGTACTCCAAGGTACCCCAGTTTCTTAGTTACTATATTAAAAACAACTAAAAAATATTCGTCTGAAAATGAAACGCTTTTCCCAAAATAATTGGCGTGTAAGAGGTGAACCTAAAATAATGTTCGGCGTCTGAGGGTATTTAAATATCAGATATATTATTTTCCCATTGTGATTAATGTATATTTTAACATTTTGTGTAAGCCATGATTAAGCTGCGAGACAAGATTCTTGTAAATTTCAGCGGGATTTTATCAAATTTGGAGACGGAAACAGAGTTGCCGGATAACAGACACACGCTACAAGCAAATGTATTTTTCATTATATTTTAAGTAAAAGTAATATTCTCTGAAATCCTGTTATCATTAAACCAACTAGTCTGTGGCGGATTCTCTATTTCTATAATGGATACTATATTTTTAGAAAATTTTTAATTAGTTTTTAAATATATCGCTCTGCAGATATCAATCATAGACTAATCGATATTCAATTTAAATGATAGACATTAAAATTAAAATCTGCTTCATGTAAGCCAAAGGAATTTTTTTTCAAAACTATCATTAGGCTATTTTTCTTTGTATATATGCTACAGTGAAGTAATGAATAGCGGTTCGGATTGAGGAATCGGAGAACCAAGTTCGAATTCCAGTCGGATATATTATATTCACTAATACCCTGTGGAAAGGCATGAATCTTCCCCCCGACCAGCTATGGGTAAATAGCACGACGGACCGGATTCTATAGCCTGGTCTACTGCAGAAAGAAATGGCAATCTACTACTGGAAAAATGTCCCTCGATAGTCATGCATCGAAAGATACATGATCGCCTAAGCGTGTATCACGCATGGCACATAACTGACTGATATCTGCCACGTCCGTTCAGAACGTTGGCGATTATAGATCTCAAAATTTTTTTTGTCTTTTGTAGATCTTAGTATATATATATATATATATATATATATATATATATATATATATATATATATATTGCTATCACTATCATCCTGTTACGCCATCTATTGACAGAAGCTCACTAAGTAGGTTATGCGTTGTTTTCGTCTTCCCAACTTGCTTTTAATACGACCTTTGAGTGTGAAATTTTCTAATTCCTCTTTCATAATTACATGCCATGAAAATTTCAACTGTTTCTTTCTGATGTCAAGTATAAGTGTGTTTTGTTTTTCATTTTCTCTAAAGCTTCGTCATTACTGATATTTTCAGTCCATTGTTTCTTCAGCCTCCTTCAATAGAAACACATTATTTTTATTTAATCTGTGAAGATTTTGTCCACTATTCACTGCCCTATAGGAGGACTGATATTACGAAACATTTCAGTACTCTTTTTTTTTTTTTGTTTCTAACGAGATTTTCCTGTTCTTGATACTTTGCTTAGCTTTTGGAAGGAACCTTACACTCTTCCACTGCGCCTCAGGATCTTGGATGTCGCACTTTTCGTCCTCTGCTAAAACTACTCTCAAATATTTAAATTGTCGTATTTGTTTAATTTTGGTATCGCTAATCTGTATGTTGAACTGTTCCTTTGGACAATTATCCGGGTAATAAAATTAAAATTAAAACGTCAATTCATTTTATGTTTTTCTTAAAATGTAAATAATCATTACTCTAAATTGTAATGTTTTACTATCTACCGAATTTAGATTAATTACATATTTACTTATAGGATTTTCAGCGAATATATTTGGGCTGTTAAGATGCAAAATATGAAGGGTTTATTTGGTTTCGGCATTTAGATATGAAAATTGTTGGTTTTAATTCATAGTTGGAATGACTGTAAAATGCTTTCGCCTCCCCTTTTATAGGTAGAAGCACACAAATGCATGTTGGTTTTTTCCTAGCCAATAAAATAGACCGGTTCTCGTTTTCATCTGACTCAGTCCCGATCTGTCTTGTCTTGAAGTCAGAACGATTCAGCCGCTTGTCCGAACTTGCTCTTGTGTATCAACACAAATTCTTCGTGAATTTTTGCCTTATCTCTGTTATTTTGCCTTGCTTTATATAATTTTTGTCTTGTTCATTTCTTGTTATGGTTTATTTCAAACTTCGTCAATTGAGTTTGTTGGACAGTTCTGTCATATTTGCATTTAACCATGGCTGCTCACCCCACAAAACGAATATCATATATATTATCGTACACCAGTTGTCATCTCTACATATAAGTGATATCAATCTATTATTTCCTTTGATACTTAAAGCCGAATGTAAAAATATATTCGTTAAGTACCACTCCAAAAATGTTAGAAAAACATGATCTACATGGAAAGGATATGCAGATTAAACCTCGCCTCAACTGGGAACAAATAGATACGGATAGAAGATACATAAATATAGAAAATAGTGTGTGTCAAGCTTGCTTTTATTTGATTTCAATTAACTTTTACAACGAGATGGTTATAGACAAACCACTGGGATTTATCATCAGCAGACACCACCTTAGAAAGGATGCGATATGTTGATGGCAGAGTCATAAGGAAATCTCAAAGAAATATTAGACGAGGGAAATAAAGGAAAAATAACTAAAAATTAACCACCAAAAGCAAAATAGACAGCCTATGGTGAGCACTACATGTTTGGGACGTTAAAATCAACTAGAGAAATTTCAATATTTGAGATTTAGCCATAGCAGACAAAGGAATGTGTAACGCCAAGAAGGTGTATAGGAACAGTAATAATTAAAGGGTCGGATATTTCTTAAAAACAAAAAAATGTGAAATTGCATTCTAACTCCATATATCCCAGTGCTTAAAAAGCGTCTTCACGTCCTTGTCGGTGATACATTGTTTTCCAGCTTGTAACCCCTTTCTCTCAGAAGAGTTGTGCCAAGCCTCTCACTGTACTATCAATACGTCTATGAAAAGTGCTCGAATGAACTGCCTTGTTTGGTTCCACATTTCGAACCTTCACAGCTAGAACCTACCATGCCACTCTGATCGTAGCCAACCACCCACATTCCGTATTCCATTTCACGCGAGCAGCTTCTCAATACGAACCACTGATCTGTGGAACCAAACTCTCAAGATGGTATTTATCCGATTACTAATTTATCCGATTACCTGTTCAAGTTTTGTGTTAACTGTTATCTTCACACACATATCACCATAAACTGTGACTTTTACTTTGTAACCTACCTCGAGTGGCCCTTGGGCATTTTACAGATAGAACATCACTACAAAAATACAAAAAAATACTTTCACATAGATGAAGAAAAGACGCAAAATATAGAACATACTGCGGATATAATGAAGAAAGAAAGTTTGGAGATTTTAACACTCACATCGAAAGCAAACGAAGCAGAGGAAAACAGAGTACAAATCTAGTTGATGATTTTGAACCAACAGCGAGCAGGATACGAGCCAGAAATACAAATATATGTGTAAAGAATTAAGATTTCAGAAGAGTAGAAAACATTCACATATAAAGAATAAAAGTCCTATGAAAAACAAAAGGTACAGTTATACTGAAGAATTTTGAAAATACCATATGTATTGTCTAAGGGAAACGGAGTCATACGAAATAGCATAGAAACTACAATGGAAATGAAGGTAAAAGTCAGGAAGGAGAGCTGATATTATTTGAAAAGATTGTAAGAAAAGAAGGATTTGCGAAATTAACACTCAGAAGAAACTGTAAGCAAGAGAATAGAAGGAAATCGCCAATTTTGAAACTGAGTATATATATATATAGCGGCAGACGTATCAAAGAGAGACTTTTGTCAACAAGAAAAGGCAGAGATGGAGCTGAAAGTTTCAAAACACATAGGGAGGAGAGAAGGCTTGGAGAATTTAATACTCAGAAGGAATAGTAAGTGAGAGAATAAAAATAAATCACCAATTTTGAAACTGAGTATATATATAGCGGCAGACGTATCACAGAGAGACTTTTGTCAACAAGGAAAGAGGGAGATGAAGCTGAAAGTTTCAGAACACATAGGGAGGAGAGAAGGCTTGGAGAAGTTAACACTCAGAAGGAACAGTAAGTAAAAGAATAGGAGGAAATCACCAATTTTGGAATTTAGGTAAGAGAAAAAGAGGAAAACACCTATTTCGCGACTATCGAGAATCCCAGAGATAAAGAGAAGTCGTAAATGAATAATTCTTTTTTATACAGATATATATATGGGCTGCTAACATCCTTCCTGGACATGGCATCAAAAGCGAGAAAGTTGTACACATTTTCTATTGGTTAATATGAAATGATTTATTGAGAAATTCGAGCTCATAACGCTCTGTGACTTTTGCATAATCTCAAACCTACGTTCAGAGAAGAGTTAACTGAACATTAGCCCACCCATCATGACCGCACTATGAAATGAATATCTGATGAGTAAAACAATGGGGAAAAACGTGTGGTCTCTCAGACATATAACAAGAGATAATCGGTTTCACTGATATCCTCCGAACAAAGATCTTGTTTACAAACAGCGCTGTCGTTGATAATTCCGTGTTGATAATTTAGCGCCAACAATCCCGCGAACAGAAACTGTAGCAGTCTGTTGGTAGCTGAGTCTATCACCAAGATACCAACTTAGTATATGTATATATACATGCTTATATATATATATATATATATATATATATATATATATATATATATATATATATTAGGTTGGTGCAAAAATAATTTCGTATTTAACATATGTTACTATGTGAGAAAACGAAATTATTTTTGCACCAACCTAATATATATATATATATATATATATATATATATATATATATATATATATATGAATAAAAACAGACCACTTTAAGGTTCCATGTAATAAATTATTTCACCACGGCACTTTTAAAGGGCTCTGGATCATCAGACTTTACTTCCAAATGTTGAAATGAAAAATAAAAAGAAATTTACACATTTTTGACGGGCCGTATTAAGCATATGTAAATTAACAAAGGGCTTTGCTGAAATAATTTATTACATGGAACCTTAAAGTCGTCTGTTTTTATTGAAACATATTTGCTCTGAATTTACATTGAGCTGTCTGGATATCATCCTCCTTGTGTCTACACATACGGATTACCTAGTTTTGCATAAACTATATATATATATATATATATATATATATATATATATATATATATATATATATATATATATATATATATTGAAAGAGAAGATGTATGACAAATAAGAAAATATTTTTTTCTGACGGGTTTCATCCCTTAGGATTTGAGCGAATGAAACGCTTCACAAAAGCTTTTTTTCAGTTTGTCATTCATCTTCTAATTCAATATATATATATATATATATATATATATATATATATATATATATATATATATGTATGTATGTATGTATGACTTTAAACGGTATCCATATAGGACACTCATATTTTGGAAGACGCATTACCTAGAGCGCTTATTTTTCTTGAATAAGAGTTCTTGAATATTCAGGACGGTGGACGAAAATGAATAAATATACTGTCTGATAAATAAATGTAGCGTGTACTCAAATATGAGCTCCACCAGGGATATCAATTAAAGTAACATATATATATATATATATATATATATATATATATATATATATATATATATATATATATATATATAATCATTCATACAAAAAGTAAATTTAATGATATAAAATGGCGAAATCCTCTTGCTAACAAAATTTTGAAAAAGTTTATTATACAGCTTATAATTTTAAAACAACATGGATCGTAGCATTCATCGTGTGATTAGAAGGTTAATGCATCTTTAAAATTTTGTTTGCGAAGACATTTCGCGATTTTACATCATTAACTTTACTAATTTACTTTTTGTATGAATGATTCATTGTAATGTAATATAAATTCAATTGCGCCACATATTTGATTTAAAACAACATTTCCGACGTGCAAATTTTCGGGACAACAACTGAGACATTACTTATTGAACTATTTAGTTCATGCCACATTGGCTGATTAACTCCTACAACAAAAAAATTCTCAAATTGCCATATTAGTAAAAATCGTATTCATTTAAATTTTCAAAAAAAATCAGCCTTAGCGTTGCAGTTCCACCCTCCAAAAGTTTGTGTCCGTTATGAATAACACATTTTAAAAAAAACGAAAAAACATTCCGATTCGTATTATATTTTTCGTCTCGGATGCTAGTTTGATTTTACCAAAAATCAAAATAATTTCCATGCCTGAAGATGACTGAATGTACAGTCGAAAGTAATTGCGTATTTAAGAAAAATCATATACAACTTATAATTGTAAAAAACAGGGATCATAACATTCATCGAGTGATTGGTAGGTTAATGCACCTTTAACATTTTGTTAGCGAAGGGATTTCGCCATTTTATATCACTAACTTTAGTAATTTACATTATGTATGAATGATTCATTGTAATGTAATATAAACTGAACTAAACGACATATCTGATATATATATATATATATATATATATATATATATATATATATATATATATAGGCAGCATATTTTCAATCAAGCAGTTGTGGTTAAATAATTTAGACGTATTATGTCTATTTATTTTAGTTTTAATTCTTTCAAGTCAATGAATCAATTTCTTGTTGACTGTAGAAAGTACTTGGGTAAATGAAAATTATTTTAAAGAGAATTTTTTTTTCTTGATGATCCGTTTTCTTCAGCAACAACGAAAATAATTCGTGAACATGAGAGGATTCAAACTAAAATAAATATACATAATAGGTGTAACTTATATCTATCTATCTATCTATCTATCTATCTATCTATATATATATATATATATATATATATATATATATATATATATATATACGTGTGTGTGTGCGTGCGTGTGTGCGTGTGTAAAAATTCAGATATATATAATCTAAAAAAAGACAAATGGAACACTTTTCTTAGCCGAACACTGGTGAAGTTTTTCAAGACAAATCATTCCATGTCTTTATAAAATCCATCAGAGAACGAAACGTGTCTTTTTCTTTTGTTTTCACTCGCATTATATATATATATATATATATATATATATATATATATATATATATAGCTATGACAAACTGGAATATTTCTTATGACGTGTCCTAACTTACACCTCCGGCTTGTGAGAGAGAGGTTGGAAGGCATAAACGCATTTGAACTTTATCAAGACTTGGTAGCTCTCACCCAAGTATGACAACAGTATTCCATTTTCGGCCTGATATAGGTTCTATATTATTCTAATAGGCTTCCTAATTTGCTATATTGTATTGAAAAATGTACAGCAGTGGTTATTATAGAGATACGAAACCAAATTCACTATATTCTGAAGACTAGTTGGTTCAATAAACAATCCAGTATATAAAACGAAGATGATAAAAATCGATGGTTGGTGTTCAATATTATGTGTTTACATCTAAAGCAACCTGAAATAAATAATAAAAATCGATGCAATCCTGAAGAGTTAATAGAGTATTAATTTGCTAACGGCCTTCGTACTAACAGAAATATGAAAAAGTTAAATATGAAAATATAAAAATGGCGTATTTTACTTTACATTGCATACAACTAAACGGTTTCTTATTGTTAAATGTCAAATATCCAGTCATTTTGTACTAAGCAACAGGATAGAGGCAGATCCCATATCAGGGGTAGGAAACACAGAAGTTCGGTTTAGTTTCGTTTTACGGCATATCAACACTACAATGAGTTATTTATAGCCGAAAAGATATTTAGGATTGTCTGAATAGAATATGATTTTTTTTGTAAGAAATCAATTTGGAGATCAGGTTTCATTGATGTATTTTTCCATTTTTTTTTTCAAGTGTCAAATGTGTAGCTGTTAACATTTTTGTAAATGTATTTCTGCAAGTTTTGCTATGAAAATATATTTTTATACTTTCCTAGTGTTTTGACCCCAGTTTGGATGTTAAATATTTGGCCATAGCTGGGACCCTAACATATGCTAACTTCTCGGTTCATGGTGGACCTAGGAAAAACAACAATTAATAGGTTGTTTCACGCTCCTCAAAACCTCTCGATCAGAGGCCTTGCTGTCGGATGTAGTTTATCGTCATACTTAGGACGGAAACGGAAGTATAACAATGGAAACACAACTAGCTGAAAGAATGGTCTAAAAATAATAAACATTTTGAATTTTTATGATGGATTCTGGGTAAGTGCCTTCAGTTCTTTTATTTCAAGTTCAAATTTTCTTTTTTTCGAAATATTAATCTTGGGTATTTTTTCTTTGGACTCATGGGAGAGGATATTGTTTTTTGTTGTTCAAGATAATTCTTACCACAGCTCCGAATACCTATGTCATCAACATAGTTCCCATTGACCTCGTGCGGGAAAGCAGGAACTTTGTTTTCTTTTGGTAGGTTTGTTTGGAATTTGGTGCAGAATCATTAAGAAAAAACGAATGTATGGTAGTCAGCAACAGAAAACCTCCAAGATGCCAGCTACGAATATGGAAATCAAGTAAGTATATTAAGCACCTGGAATGACGGAAGAAATAACACCGAAATCCGAAGCCAGATTGGTATAGAGAAAGATGCCTTACACAAAGCTAAACAAAATATTAAGAAACAGGAAGATTTTGTTGGGAAAATACTATAATATTACGTAATTAATAATTAATTAGTTATGTTCTATGATAGTGAATCTTCACAAAAATGAAGAAAGACTTGAGGTAACAGCTATATCGTTCTAAAGAACGATACTGAGAATACCTTGGACAGAATCTGTTAGCAATGAGGAAGTTTTAAGTAAACCGTAAATGAAAAGGACGCTCATACTTTGATTCAGAAAGACGCTGTTGTAATTTCTATGAAACGTAATGAGAAAAGAAGGCTCGAAAAGTTTGACACATACGGGGCACAATGATGGCAAGAAGGACAGGCGAAAACTGCGAGTTGCCTACTAAATAAGCATGTGTCAATGAATGGCAGAATATGGGGAAGTAGTGTAAAAATACAATAGTCGCTGATAGGACATTGAGGAGAGCCATGATACTCCGCACCTCAAAGTGACAAGATATAAAGAAGAAGAAGAAGAAGAAGAAGAAGAAGAATGCAGAAGAAGAAGACGAGCCTGTAGTTTATGCCATTCAGGTCATGTTAATTGCTGGTTACGATTTTTAATATTCATTTCATATAAACGCTAATGCCACATCTAGAATTGATTGATAAATACCATTCAACGTAACAACTAACCAGTAAATAAAAAAACAGGAGATCCGGTGATGAAGATCGGAAAAGGGCCACGGTCTGTTGCTTTTAAATCAAGGATGTGTAAGAAAAAAGGGTTCAAACGATCTTATATGCATAAAACATTAGGAGAATATTTGGTAGTAGCACAATGCCACGCAGGCAACCCTAACGTGTTATGCTTAACACAGAATAGAATATGGCAAAGAAAGATGTATAATCCATTCCAAGCCGACTACTAAAAATGGTTGAAAATCAAAAGTACCTAGGTGAGAGACAATGAAATAAAGCATGGCGGAAAATTGTTCAACATCATCTAGACAGAAAAAAACACTATAGAATCAGACACATGAAGGAATTAGTTTATGATTATCTCCTTAGTAATCCTAAAAATATAAATACAATAGGGAATCGATTATATTAGATAAAAGGAATGCTGTATCCCAAGAATATCAGTGTCTTATAATATGGCTAAAAGTGAAGGAATTGAAAAAAAAGAAAGAAAGAGAATAATGATAGAGGAAGGAGTCAAAATAGACAGAAAGACAACAGTATTCGTAGAGAATTGAAAAACAACATTAGCTTAGTAAAACAGCAAAAGCTTAATGTCTGAGCATGTGTATTAGTATGTAAATGGGGAATATATAAGGCCATTAATAGTTCAGAATAAAACTTCCCTTGACATATTTGGCCATTAATCCGACGTCTTCAAAATAAATATTTCATTAGAAAAAATCTACTTTACTGAGAATAAAAGTGACATTTTTTAAGGCAATACACCCCAAGCATGGCGGGAGTGCCATTAGCACGCAAGGGGTTACACAGGATTGAGAACAGGAGTAAAGAGGCGTGTTTGAGGAAAGGATACAGAGAAGGACGGGGAAAAAGCTCAGGGTATCAGATGTCGACTGACATTACACTTGAATATTTGGAGATTATAATCATCGGGAAAGCAACTAAAAAGTGAGTTCCACAGACGGGAAGTGCTGGAGAAGAAGCTGTTTGTACATATATTTGTAGAAGAGACAGAGGGAGGCCACAGCATGTCTGTGGGATAGAGATTGTAGACTAGATGCCAGATCAGAACCTAGTATATTCGTCTCTGGATTTTGTCAAGGAACTCGAGACGTAGAGCGGGAATATTTTATTTATTACGTTAAAGAAACGAAAGATTGATGTTTAATTAAACTGTAATTTATATACATATTCATAATAAATGTATATTAAATACATATATAATTATATATATATATATATATATATATATATATATATATATATATGTATATATATATATATGTGTGTGTGTGTGTGTGTGTTTGTGTGTGTATGATAAAATGTAGTTTGAAGGAATGTCATATTTATCGGTAAAAGTGCTCAATAACAGGGAGAGAGCGCTATCTTCAAGAATGTATGAAAAGGGATTGGACATTGCATTCAAACATGAACGATTATCCACTCATAAATATATATATATATATATATATATATATATATATATAGGGTGCGATGAATAAATTACGCAAAAATCAAAATAAAACTGACATCTCATTTTAAAAGAAATATTTACCAAAATTACACAAAATATCTTGAAATACTAATGGCTACAATGAACTATTCAATGAATCGCCATTTTCTTCAACCACTGCCTCCGGACGATTTGGGAGTCTCCTGCATCTCTCCTAGATGGTCTCCTTGTTTAAGTTGGTGAATGCTGCTACAATCGTTGACTTCAGTTCATCATTGGTGTTACAAGGAGTTTTGTTTGTCTCACGGTCAACTGCGTTCTCACACAAAATAATCAAGGGAGTTGCAGTCTGGGGAGATATGTAGTCAGATTTAAGGGGTTATGTTGTTGAAGATATTATCTGACAGTCCTGCTTCTGTGGCCTGGTGCAGAATCCCGTTGTCACACATAGGGTCTTCCAAAATGTATCTTCTTGATCCAGGGAAGCACTACCTGCTCAAGGCGCTTGATGCAGGCCTCCGTGTTGAGTCTGAGGCCCTCCCAAACAAATTCGTTAGTTCTTTTCTTATCAGAAGGAGCAGTTTGAGTTTTCCGAGCTGCCACACTCTTGTAATCACCATGAGACTGATACAACTCTTTCTGCATCCTCTGAACTGTCCAAAAATACTGATATGTTCATATTACGGTTTTCAAGTTTTGGTAGAGGGATTTGCGTTATGGTGGTCTTTTTCTCACAGATATTGCCCAACTGACCCTACTATACTGTGCATTCGACAAAATAAAAAAAAAACAAACAATTTATATTTAGTTTATATTTATAGTAGTTTATCATATATATATATATATATATATATATATATATATATATATATATATATATATATATATATATATATATATATATATGTATATGTGTGTGTGTGTATACACAAAGCCGTATGTTCATAATTGACTAACCTGTACCGCATTCAGACAACAGTTATTTTGATTTCAAACATGGGAGAAGACTCTTTTACGTACCTGAAACAAAAAAAAGACTTTTATTTAGGCAATAAAAACAACAACTTTCAACAATAAACATTTAGAGCGTTTCAAAATATATAAAAAGAAAAGATCATCTACAAAATCATTTGCTTCATATCAAGGAAAGCTGGCAACAGGTCTTCCTTTCTTTTCTTTTTTTTCTTTTTTTTTTTTTTTGTTTAATCATTCTGCTTTGCAACTTGTTTTACAAGCTCTAGAAAAATTCTGGGACAACCACAAATGATTACCCCGCAATGTTACGGAAGGAATAATGTTCAGTATTCAAAGACTTCTCTTTTGTTCGTTCCTTGACACAGGAAACACTCAGGATAAATATTCTATGGCGATGAAAAGACGTTTTCATTCTAATCACCAAAAACAAAGAAAAATTCTAGCTCGCTCAAGAACCGCTTTTAACATCTTAATCTTATCTTTATCTAATAATAATAAAAAAATAACAATTCTTCTGGATATTCTGACAGGAAATATTTTTTTTACCGAATTCCTGTCACGACGCAAAGTTACATTAAACAGCAGCTTCGTTTGAATGATGCATTAGAATCTAAAAACATTTAGACAGGAAAATCAACTGATAATACTGTTGCATAACAAAGCCTGTCCACTGAATGCGTTTGTGATGCAAAAAAGGATCTAGGGGAGTACATTCTTCCACATGCAACAGATTTATCCAGACCTGTCACATTCAAACGATTACACGTTTCGCTTTATAAAGCAAGCTGTAAGCGGTTCTAAAAATTTCAAAATTTCGAAAAACTTTCTCGATCATTTGATTTACTGAGATCCGAAATCGTTATTTTATAATAGAAATTACAATCTAACAGTGACATATGATGCTAAAAACAGAATAAACACGTTACCGACTAAGTGATGAGGCGCTGAATTTATATTAGTACGATATAATTTAAAAAATAATCAGTTAGTCTGACGATTGCAAATAGCGTGAAACCCAGGGTCACAAACTCACACCAATCCAACTATACATATACATATATATATATATATATATATATATATGTGTGTGTGTGTGTGTGTGAAAATATATAGAAAATAGGAAAGAACTGGTTAGGTAAATAATCCAAAGTTCTTTAGTATTTTTGTTCTTATTTAAAAAAAATAGTGCTTGATACAAAAGTAGAGCATAAATATAATTATTTATTTAAAAATATGATTCCAACACGCTACATACGAGGTCTCATGTTTCAAAACAAGAGCCAAAAACTTCAATATAATTATTTGAATTAAATTGAATTAAACAGAGCTTACTTTAATTCAATTTAATTCAAATAATTATATTGAAGTTTTCGGTTCTTGTTTTGAAAAATGAGACCTCGTATGTAGCGTGTTGGAATCATATTTTTAAATAAATAATTATATCTATATATGTGTGTGTGCGTGTGCGTGTATGTGTACGTGCGTGTATGTGTGTACGTGCGTGCGTGCGTGCGTGCGTGCGTGCGTGCGTACGTGTCTGTGTGCGCGTATGTGTGAGTGTTTTCAGCCGAAGATTGCATTCACGGATGGAACAGACTGTCGCTGCACGGTGTTGATCCCTTTGTACACCACTTATATATATATATATATATATATATATATATATATATATATATATGTGTGTGTGTGTGTGTGTGTGTGTGTGCGCACGCGCGTGTGTGTGTATGACGATAAACTACACTCGGCATCAAGGTCTCTGTTCCGGATATTGGAAGTTTTGTGGAGCAGGAGAACCACCGCTTAATTCCTGTCGTTTCCTGGCCCACCCTGACCTAGCAGCTGCTAGGATCCCAGCTATGGCCAAATAGTTAATCTTACATTTTTAAGTAAAATTATCAGAAATACATTTTATGAGGTATACAATATCTAAAGCAAACATACCTTTACTATGATAGTATAAAATTACCTACAAAATATCTGTCATGGAAAGCATATAATTGTGTTCAAAATATTTAGTTATCGGCATTAAATAACACATAGTGGTTGGTATGATACTAAAGGAAATCAACCAACTAGGCTGAACGTTGATTAACTCCTGTGATCGTACACAAATATTTCATATGATAAAACTAGTGTAGAACTCTCTATCACAACACGAAGGAAAAAAGATCGTAACTTGTGAAAATCAATTTACTCGGAAGTGAAGTAAAAGAAGCAGTTAATTGCTATTCTGAATTTCATTTGATTGCTACTACACTTTACCGGAGAAAATCTTCTTTCGAAAACTTATTTCAAATGACATGACTGTCTTCCTTCCTTTGGGATCAATTATAAAGGTCCACTTTCAAACTGACAACCATTAGACATATAATATGATCGATTCATCCACAGTTCAATATTACAGACTTACTTATTGAATATATGATAGCTGCTCGAACACCAGTAACAACTCAAAGAAGTAGAAGAATGCAGTAATGAAGACATCGTCTATCAATATGTCAGAAAAGATGGTTTGGGGAAAACTAAGACGTATTTTTATATTACTAATCGCAAAGTCACATTGGTAGAGGTCTGAAAGCGCTTTATCCGAAAATACTTACACACGCATATAAACAGACAGGTATATTAAAATAGCAACACACACAAACACGTATATATCGGATGAATATATATATAAAAAGACACACTCTTAGCATAGAAATACACACACATATATATATATATATATATATATATATATATATATATATATATATATATATATATATATTAATATGTGTGTGTGTGTGCGTGTGTGCGTACGTATGTATACATGTCAGGTTAATAGTGTGTAATTGAAACCCAAAATGAAAAATACACCTAAGTAGAGATTTTCCTTCCGAGAGTAAAGTTCTTAAGACTAATAATTATATCCATGCTGTTAGTCATATATATATATATATATATATATATATATATATATATATATATATATATATATATATATATTTTGAACAATGAAAAAAATATTAAAAAATAAAAATCTTCAGACACACTGGGTTGTAGATTAATATTCTTTCGTTTTTTTTTATTATTATTTCATTTAGATTCCTCGACTAGTTTCGGCCGAAATGGCCATCATCGGGAGAAGAAATATTTCTGCTTGCTGGTAGCACTAAACTACAGAAATAAATATATATACATATATATATATATATATATATATATATATATATATATATATATATATATATATATATATATATATATATATACATATATATATATATACATATATATATTAGATTGGTGCAAAAATAATGACGTAATAATGTCGTTTTTGACGTATTTTTTAACGTGAAAAAACGACATTATTACGTCATTATTTTTGCACCAACCTAATATATATATATATATATACGTGGTGTACAAAGAGTTCAACACCGAGCGGCTACAGTCTGTTCCATCCTTGAATGCAATCTTCAGCTGAAAACACACACAAACACACACACATACGCGCATATATATATATATATATATATATATATATATATATATATATATTTCAGTGGTGTACAAAGAGGTCAACACCGAACGGCGACAGTCTGTTCCATGCCTGAACGCAATCTTCAGCTGAAATCACAAACACACACACGCACAGATATATATGCGAGCGTGTGTGTGTGTGTGTGTGTTTTTAGCTGAAGATTGCGTTCAAGCATGGAACAGACTAGCCGCTCGGTATTCATCTCTAATATGGTATACACCACTAATATATATATATATATATATATATATATATATATATATATATATATATATATATATATAGTGTCTATAAAGTTCGTGTGCTCTTTAAAACTTAAATTTATAGCTTTATTTGTATTGTGATAGAAATAATCTGTAAAAAATGTTATAATGTTTAATGTAACTAGTTTTAAGTATAGTTAAAATAACGAATGTGATTTCGGGCATTACTGTAAATAAGTTGGCAAATGTTTTCCGTGAACTGCAAAATCGTATTACCCTTTGTATTGCTAACAATGGAAGACACGTGGAAACTTAAATAAAATTTCAATAAAACCTTAAAACATATAGATTTTCTTCTTTCTAATCCTTTTTACAAATTATTTCTATCGCAAATACAAATAAAGTTATAATTTTTTTAAAGTGCGAACGAACTTTATGGACACCCTGTATATAAGAAGGATGGCAAATTGTAAAAAAGCTTTCGTAAAACGCGTTTCGTCGTTTTGGAACTTCATCGAACTTAACTTCAATGTAAACACAAAGTTAGTCTAATATTAGACCATAAAGTCCTAAAGGACGACAAACGTCACATGAATACGTTTCCACTTTGTGTGTGTGCGTGTATGTCGTCTGATAATTTACCAACCACACCAGTGTCAACGTATAGAGAAAGGAAGAATAGTTTTATTCAAAGGAAGATGGAAACAGTAGATAGAATGCCAAACACATCGGGGATGAATTGATTGGCACTTTTACTGAGAGGTTTCGTAAGCCAAATATATGTTATATTAATGAACACAATGAAAGGTTCGAAAATAAAGAGAGAAAAAAAAAAGATTATGCATAAATAGTAAGAGTGAAAGCTCCATTGACGGAGGAAATTTTGGACATATGAAAAGATAGTTTGAAGATGATATGTTAACACAATGATTAATAGAGACGATAATAAGATATAGAGAGGGTGGGAGTCTTTGATAAAGTGACCCCGAGAACGTGAGTAACAGAGAGGGACAGAGGGAGAAATGGCGAGAGAGAGAGAGAGAGAGATTTAAAAAATGCATAAAGCGTTAAATGCCGAGAGAAAACTATAGATGCAATGTGACAAGGGGTGTTATTTGCTAAGCTTAGCTTAGTCTGGCATGTCTACATAATTACTGAACAACATGTGGCGATCAATGTCACTAGTCAATTGTAAAGGTCAACCAGACAAGCTCGTTAACCATTACCCATCCCCAAGAGTCCTGTTTTGACAAGGCGTAGAAAGAAACAATGCATGGAAGAAGAATGATTATAAAAGATTTTAAAATATTAATTTGCTGATTATTTATTTCATCCTCTCGAGTTGACCATATTCCCTGGCGACGAAAATTAATTTCACGCATTGAGAAATGCTGACGACTGGAGTTTTTCCTCCGTAAAGCAAAGGATAAAATAAAAAAGAAGGAATGGAAATTTTGGTAGCCGTTTATTTCATATATATATATATATATATATATATATATATATATATATATATATATATATATATATATATAACCCTCATCGCTCAGTAATCGTGATAGAACGATCGTGGTCTCGAATCCGTGTGAATGATTTCCAAGAGCTATAAGTTAATGACAGTATTACAATGAATGGATAAAGTAAACCCAATCCTGATTAGTAAATAAATCCAACGTTGGACAAATCTGCTGTAGCATACCTACGGACGAAATTGGGTATGTCCATATTCACATAAATACTGTATGTTTGGTCTGCAATTGGAGATTCGTCTCCAGCTGTGCTGGTCAAACTCTCTGTCTCCGGGCAGAGAGGATCCCGCGACGAGGCTATGTCGGAGGGCAGACTCTCGTCTTAGGAAACAGCTACCCGACCCGGTTTTATATGGAGTCTACGGGGAAATTTAGGCCGAGCCTACGGACTCGGATACCCCACATTAAATATGGCATTGTGACATATCTGACCGCCATATCTGGTCGCAGATTGGTCTCCAGCTGTCATGGTAAAACTCTCTGTCTCCGGGCAGAGAGGATCCCGCGACGAGGCTATGTCGGAGGGCAGACTCTCGTCTTAGGAAACAGCTACCGACCCGGTTTTATATGGAGTCTACGGGGAATTTTTGGCCGAGCCTACGGACTCGGATACGCCACATTAAATTTGGCATTGTGACATATCTGACCGCCATATCTGGTCGCAGATTGGTCTCCAGCTGTCATGGTAAAACTCTCTGTCTCCGGGCAGAGAGGATCCCGCGACGAGGCTATGTCGGAGGGCAGACTCTCGTCTTAGGAAACAGCTACCCGACCCGGTTTTATATGGAGTCTACGGGGAATTTTTGGCCGAGCCTACGGACTCGGATACCCCACATTAAATATGGCATTGTGACATATCTGACCGCCATATCTGGTCGCAGATTGGTCTCCAGCTGTCATGGTAAAACTCTCTGTCTCCGGGCAGAGAGGATCCCGCGACGAGGCTATGTCGGAGGGCAGACTCTCGTCTTCGGAAACAGCTACCCGACCCGGTTTTATATGGAATCTACGGGGAATTTTTGGCCGAGCCTACGGACTCGGATACGCCACATTAAATTTGGCATTGTGACATATCTGACCGCCATATCTGGTCGCAGATTGGTCTCCAGCTGTCATAGTCGAACTCTCTGCCTCCGGGCAGAGAGGATCCCACGACAATGCTATGTCAGAGGGCAGAGATTCGTCTTGGGAAACAGCTACCCGACCTCGTTTATACAGGGTCCACGGGGAATTAAATTCGGTGTTGTGCCACATCTGACCGCATGGGGCGGTTGGTAGATATTCTGCAGTTGGAGATTCGTTGTGGAATTCACTTGACTCACATCTATCAGTTGACTATTTCTACACGCCGCTGGCGAATTTTATATGTGTTGTTCTAGTCCTAGGTATTATCGTTCATTACCAATATTCTAGTCAGTAAACTTCACTAGGTTACAGCAAAAATAAATCGAGTAAATTATTTTCTTAATTATATGAATAAATTATAAAAAATAAGTACTTCAGAAATTATAATTTAGGCTTGATCGTTCTTCAAAATATAAGTTTAAGAATGTCAACAAATTTTCCTTTTATAGATTCTCATTTCCTTTTATTCCCAAAACTGTGATCTAAATGCATCGGTCGTTACCTCTTTCAAGATAGAAAAAGGCTTTTTGTAATTAAACCAATAATTACAAAAGCTAATCACGTATTCATAAATGGCATAAAACGCAAAATTTGAAATGAATAAAAAATATTTTTTTCTAATTTGATTTGTAAACGTCCTGGAAACAAGAACAGAAAAGTTTAGTAAGACGTGAGATAAATTTAGATATAAATGACAAAAATGCATTTATTTGATGTCAAACTTTACCTAATATTTGCATATTAATACTTACAAATTTAGCTGTCTCATATTTTGAGATGCAGCTAAATTTATATATTTAATTTTCAAGGTGTCGAGCGGACACTCAAACACACACGATTTATAAGGGGAAGTGGAAATTTTATAAGGATATTAAAAAGATGTAGTTTGGTCGTTTTTCATATTTTGAAACTGTTAGGCCGAGAAACTGTTAGCTCACTGCAGTATATACAAAAATTATAAGAAATAATATAGTAATACATGGAAGAATGACGCCAAATTGAATTGGGTATAATATCTTCATGGTAGCTGGCAAAAGATATTCTGATAAAATGATTGGTCAGCTTGTAACATAGTATAGCAATCCTGTAATTATACCGTCTATAGCTGTAACTTAGAGGGTCAGTGCGCTGATTTCGTTTGAGCTGAAAATATCCCATCCAATGAGCTGTCATACCATAGATATATACATAAAGAATTAATGGAATTTTATTTTTAATCCGACATATTTCTATTAGGTTGGTGCAAAAATAATGACATAATAATGTCGTTTTTTGACGTATTTTTTAACGTCAAAAACGATAATATTACGCCATTATTTTTGCACCAACCTAATATTATTTCAAACTTTTTCTCGAATGCCCAGGCCGGTGGACGAAGTAAATGGCGTTCTATTCATATACGGGTATCCGCTAAAAGTGACGTTTGAAGTAATATATATATATATATATATATATATATATATATATATATATATATATATATATATATATATATATACATATATATATGTGTGTGTGTTTGTGTGTGTGTTTGTGTGTGTAGATATCTACACACACATATATATGTCAGATTGAATAAATTACAAACATTACGTCAGTTTATCATATTCCTTTCATATTCACGAATATTCTTCTGTATATTACAATTAAATAAGTAAAATATTCGTGAATATGAACGGATTATAATAAAAGTAAGCAGACATAATGTTTGTAATTTTTTCAATCAGACAAGCCTAAAAGAGAATTTGATGCCTAAATACACACACACGTACCTAAGCACACACGCACATACACACACACACACATATATATATATATATATATATATATATATATATATATATATATAGAGAGAGAGAGAGAGAGAGAGAGAGAGAGAGAGAAAGAGAGAGTGAATAAGATAGATGCGATTGATAAATTGTCGTCTAACTCACGCATAAATGAAAATATACCCTGGTTTTAAAATATCTTAGGCTAGAATATACAAACGGAAGCCAGAATATAACCCCATTCTTTTCTTATTTCATAAAAATATAAATATACTCATTTTAACAGATATATTTACGAATATTACACAAAAATATCTTGAAATATAAAGAGTAAATTTATTCAATAAAATCGATATTGTCTTCAACTGCGGCCTCCAGACGACTTGGGCATCTCCTGCAACTCTTCTGAACGGTCTCTTTGTTTATGTTGGTGAATGCTGCTGCCATAATCCATATCTTCAGTTCATCTTTGTTGTTACAAGGAATTTTATTTTTAGGAAATGGATTAAATCCGACCTATTGTTATTTTTAATTTATTTTGTTTAAAGTTTATTTTTTATGCAGACTCATATTCGATTAGAAAGTCTGTTTTTTAATTGAACAGTATTTTTTATCCAACTATTCGAGAAATTATGTCAGACAAAAAAAGGCGCCCCTCCGGCAAGATACGAACATTTAAGCAAAATATATATTAAAAATAACATTATGTCGGATTTAATCCATTTCCCATTAATAAATTGTCTTTGTTTCTGTTAGTATACGATAGAGAGCAGATATGGATGTTTCGAGAATCGGCAGAGTGTGTGTATTCAAAAGGCGTTATACGGGTTTTGTTTAGACCGTAAGTCCTACATGACCGAGTGGTTATCTACGTCGGATCCCTTGACGGGATGCATATGGCTTGCAGGATGCATGTATTCTGACTTTAAAGTAACCCTCTCTAGTCTAATGCACTTTCCCATCCTTTTCTTCCACGCTTCTGTGAACGGTTTGAAAGATTCTTCTTGGATTCCCCTCAGCACAGTCGTTACGGTCCTCTTGTTAGTTTTAACGCCTTAAAAACGAGTCCCCTTGATTTGGGGGAAAAAGAAAGAAGACACATGCAGCAACAACAGGTGAATAGGGAGTTTATTGCAGAACGGCGATGTACTTCTCTACCAAGAACTGCCTGATGCTCAAGATTTGACCGGCTTTTAAGCATGTGAAAAAAAATGGAATTATTGCAGAAAGCTAAGATTACAGTTATATACTCCCAACATATCATGTTAGATGATAACAAAATCCGTTTATCTATCTGTCGCCCATAGCTCACACAACACACCCAGTCCCGTTACTTTCAGACAGACCTCGTATATATACAGTTGCATAAGTTTTCCTACACTCATCAGGCGGTCGGTACCCTTGATGACTGCGTGAAAATGTACGTAAGTGTCCAAACGTATGCAACTGTATATATCTGAACCGTCCAGTGTAACACATTGCGCTACTGGTTTTCTGTTTCAATGTTGGACCTGCCAATCGTAGCAAGCAGTTTTAAGGGCAGGAATTAGAATGAGGGCAAATCGTAAGAATTAAAATAAATCTAAACTATATCAGTAAAGATGGCGATGGGAGTGGGAGACAAACGATGGCTAGAGTATAATCTGAACAATGTGAGTGTAAAACTTCAGCAATGTATATACCGGGTTATTCTAGGCTAGGCTGTTTCAGACCCCGGTATAAGTTAGACTTGGGCCAGCTTACACACTGGTTTTAAAATAGGCTAGATTATACAAACGGAAGCCAGAATATAGCCCCATTATTTTCTTATTTCATAAAAATATAAAATAATTCCCCGGGTTACGACCTACGACGATTCGTGTTTACGACGCGATCTCTATTAATCTTTTTTCGTCTATAAGTTAGTGAATTCACGTTATAACAGAAAAAACAAAAGCGAGTTTGATTTTCGTTCTTTCTCAGATTTGCTACTGCTTCCGGGTACTGCAAGATAGACAAATTCTTAAGCTTCATCATCTCAACTACCGAGCGGAAACGACGGCACTGTCAATAAATATACAAGCATCTCAAAACAAGTATAATATTTATGTCCCTCAATGTGATTTTTAGTCCCAATTATGTTAATATATCTCATAGAAATGTATTGTTATATTCTAGATTATAACTTTACTATTGCGTTATCATAGGTAAGTGACGTAAATGATTATTCACAGAAAATCGCAGGTAAGTTCCGACTTAAACGGAAAAATCTAGTTACGATGAATTGTTGGGACGAAACTCTGCCATAAATCGAGGAACACCTTTTTATATTATATTAGCCATAGATGATAATCGGGAAGAGAGAGAAGATATGCTTTGTAAACTAAATTCAATCCCAGGGAAGACAAACGGAGCTTAATGTCCACAACGAAAACAAAATTACGTTTAAGTGATTCAACAAACAAGTCACTCTAAACTTTTAAAATCACTCAAAATAATTGGAAGTATAATATAAATTAAAAACATGACAGATATTTCTGTGGGGGACAAAGCAAGCTCAGACATGCAAAGGCAAAAATTGAAAGGAGAGTCAATGGAGAAAGAAAATCATTTTGTGTGTGATATCCTTGGCCGTTCTCAAGATGGCCTGACCAGCCATATACGGAAACAACAACATATAAAATTCGATAGCTTCCGTTCGTCCGCCTATCCGTCCGTCTATTACACCCACTAAAATAGCCATACATTGACTGATCGAAACCAAATTTTGGGAAAAAGTGCGAACAGATAAGTGGTTACAAAGTTGATTTCACTAGGGTGGGTATTTTAACACAATAAATTTTCATTTAGGAAACATTAAATGTTTAGTTAACATACAAAATACTCCCACTATTTTAAAAACAATTTAATGATTAATGATACTTATTTAATAAAAATGCAATGTTGTTTTTAGCATATCTTTAAGTTTTTATATATCAAAAATCGAGTTTCCAGTTTACCCTGCGTTTGCAAGAACTATAAACAAATCACTAGGCCAAACGCTTCAAAATGTCGGAATTTGTCACCAGAAAGAAATATTTTACTCATATGTTAGTTTTATATTGAATGTTCAAGAGTAAGAAATCGTAAGAATTTATTATTCGCTGTTAAAAAAGAAAAAAAAAATTCTTAAAAAATATTGTTTTCTATGAATTCCTATAAAATTAAATTAAATTAAAAGTAAAAATAAAATAAAATAAAATAAAAATAAAAAAATAAAAATAAAGAAAGTATTACACTGCGAAGTGGGTTTTTTTTGCCAAAGTATTCTTTCAAAAAAATCAGTTTATTAAAATTGCATCGATTGGTTTACGAAATTGCACAAAAACTTAGTGTTTGCAAATCTGGGCCAAAAATGTTAGCAATAACTTCAACAATACTTCTAAGAAAAAAACTTCTAGTACACGATAACTTCCAAATGACTATACGCAGTTTCTTCAAATTTATTCATTCTAATTTGTTATAAAGTGGACCGAAAATAGTTCCGACTTAACCAGACGTGTGAACTTTCAAAATATCAATGTACAATCAAATAATCCATCAAAACAAATGCTTTTGTGTAGTGTCTGCAGTAGACTCTAATACCTTTGATGGGCTTAAGGACAATTATAGATTATACAAGTTGTAGGTCAAGTGCACATGTTTCACTGATTTTATTCAATGTTTTACTCTGTATCATAATTATTTATTTTTATTTGGGAGGATAATAATTCAGTTTATATGTAGTAATTTATTGGGCGTATAATTTTAATCTACAACGTATAATTTTAATATATATTTTTCTAGATTATTAAAGATTATTGACTATAATAATCTTCGGCATATAATTTTAATCAATAATTTTGAATCTACATAAATGTTAATTAGTTCATTTTTGTGACATACGTACAGTGTTAAATTAATAAAAATCAATAGACATTTAGGAGTTAGTCCTACTGATGTACAAACCAAAAAAATCCTAATACAATTGAGGGCTGTAGGTGAGTCATCATTAGGACAGGTTGATTTTTCAGACTTTTTAAAAAATCACTATTGCACTAGATGCAAAAGATAGGGTTTTATATAATAAATAGTAATACTTAAAATTAGATTCATATCTTGTAGCAATTTCTGAGCATTTTGGTTTAAATATCATCTTCAAAAATGTACAGAAATACGTAATTTTCACAAGTTTTCGCGTATAAAACTGACATTAAAATTTTAATATTTCATCCAAATAAAGTTAATATAAGTTGTATTAGCTATAATGAATGAAAAATATATTCAAACCAGAATTCTAATCATGAATCACAGAAGCAAAATATGAATTATTTTACAGTATTCGATAAATAAAAACGTAAAAAAATTGTAAAAATTACGAAAAAGGCTACACAACGAATATAATTTGATAGACCATAATTAATAAAATAAAAGCAAAAATAGATAAACTTATATACAACACCTTAATACTGCAGAGCACAGATTATAAGACAAAACGTTTTACATTTGCATTGTTTATTGAAAATCACCCCAAAACTACTGCACTGTATAACATATAATATAATATAGCTAAATTGTTCGGGATAATTTCCCTTTGAAGTAACTGATGGTCTTATTTGAGGGTACAGTGATTTAGTAACAATGTGCTTGTGCCATGCATCTTGTCCATATAAAATTTATAATGCTTCAGTAAATTATAAATTTTATAAGACTTTGCTATAAGACTTTTCACCGGAATGAAAAATCTAACGTAAACTCGCTTCCCCAACAAACGGTAAGGAATTGGAAGAAAATATTTTGTGTCATAATTTATCATGTCAAACTCCAACTTTCAAATTAAGTGCAATACCACGGTTTCAAAATGTACCTCTGCCCTAATGATCCATAGTAAACCTGGCAATCATCTGTGGATGCAATAATATATCTTATGACATGGGAAAAGGAAGGGTATATACTGGCCAAGCCCATATTATAGCAGGGGTACAAACTGGCTTATTCTGACTAATATTCCAGACTTTAAATAAAGCTAACCTAGAATAATGCGGTATACTCATGGTAGGTTTCAGCGTGCAAATTACTATTTTTGAGTAATTTCACGTCTACTTATCATCTCCCACTTGCGTCCCTGTCTTAGGGCAGAGTGCTCTCAGGGGCGACTCCGTCAAAGGACAGAGTCGCAACTGAGGAAAATATACTGAAGAGGTGCCCAGCCCTGGGGAACAGCTGTCCGAGGCCGCGCCCTCCCATTGCACCAGAAGGAGGGATCGGTGCTTGCACCGAGGCCAGCGCAACTGACGAATTTTTGTTCCTTGCCCGGGTGCACGCGCTCGGGCTCCCCACATTAAATCGACCTTGCGTCACAACCTGACCCCGTGGGGGTTTGAGTAAATATCTACTCATGGTAGGTTAAGCTCTTCGCTTTTGCATAGGTTTTGTCTCATTAAGAACTTCAATCATGGATTTTTTTCAATTCGAAATCCTACATGTTGTCCTATTTCTCATTTCTGACACTCTATGTATTTCAGAAAATTGGCAAACCTTCTTTTTCTCCCACACGATCTCGGTTCTTTTTTCAGTCATCAAAGAGGAGAAAACTGGTTGCTCTAATATATCAGGATTTTTTTAAAAAATCAGAAAAATTTCGTCGTCGTCGACACCCACTTGCATCGGGATTGTAATCCTCTATCCCTTATCCCCGTCCCGAACCCCAATCTGGTGGCGTTAACGGAGGTTACGCGCGTGAATTTGATTTTGCTGGACAGTTCTGCGAGACAGAGAAGCCCAAAAACTTGGCTAAAAGCGACCCCCGCTCGCGACTCAAACGGGATTGAGACAGGCGAGATTTGGCAAACCTGATTGCATCGTCCTGTCGGATTCTTGGTCTGTCAATATCTGCCTTGGTTACGCCAGCCCTATTAGCTCTGCCCGCTTCTGTCGGTTTAGCCATTTAGGGTCGTATAGATCTTTTCTATTCCAGCGTTGGGGGTTAGTCGCGTTCACTCTGGTCTTTCCTCCTCGACCATAACGCCATGAGTGGCCCAACAGCAGCTGGAACTCCAGGTGGCTTCACTCTTGGGATCACTGGATATGCAAGCCCTCTACCATAACAAAGACCCACCATATTAAAAAATAATATACAATAATTACAAGTTGCCTCCCCCTTTTTCTCTCTCACCAAATCTTGCTTTTCATTTTAATTGAGGGGTGTAAAATAAAATATCCAGTTACTGAATGAATTAAGGTATTTTTCTGTTTTTGGCTGGGAACATTTTTTAAGCAATTTTCACTTTACGTTAACTGTATTTTCTTTTCATATTCTTCATTAATATAAATTCTGTAGACTGTTGCCTTCGCATCGCATCTTAGGAAAGGCATGAACCCATAACTTTTACCCTGCAGCTATGTGTTAAATGGTAGGTTAGACGAAGCTCTCTGAAAGGATAATTCTGAATTCGAAACCATAGTGAATGCCACGAAAAACTACTCTGCTATCTTTCAAAAAATGTACTGCGAATTCACAAATATAAAACGAAAAGGAAGCTTTTGAGAGTCATAATCACCTCCATTATGGAATTTATATCAGATGCGAAGGTTTTTGGTATGGAAGTGAATAACCCATATTTTGGCAGGATGGTTAAATATTATCTGGCTTGAAAAATTCGTAAAAAGCCATTTAGACTTTCGATGAATACCTCTATTCCGAAAAAAAAGTTGTTTACTGTTTATGGAGTCTAAGCAGTTGATGTAAACAGAATTGGTAATTCCACCTAAATGCTTCTTGGGATAATCAAGTGGCTGGGAATGTGCAGAACAGAAACATGATATTGGATAAGACACTGACATCCTACAAGCTTCTTTAAAATCGATTAAACGATGAAAATACTTCACAGATGTACACTCGAGAAATATTAAATTCCGATGACCCAGTCATATTCAAGTCAATAGGCACTAATTATTGAATACAAAGAGATTGTTGCTCGGGTCATAGTTCTTATTACGATTTAACACCAAGAAAAATTTCCAGACGTTTTGCTCAATATAACATCTGTTTGGATGGATATATTAAATCGAGTCAATGAATTACCTTTTAGTTCAATGAAACATCGCAAAGAAACTTTTTTACGACTTCTGTTGCGAATAATGAATATTTCATTTTACTTTACCGATATTAGATTATAAAGTAATCACCGTTTCGAGCCGTTTTTAGAGAAAGAATGATCAGCCTCGAGTATTCTTCGCCTCAGTCCCTGGTTTCATTTGATGGGTAATAAGATATAACAAAGTAGAGCGAGCTGCTATCAGTCTGCTTTGAACAGTATTAATTCCCTCGGTACAAAGTGCAGACAATATGTGTTTGTGTAAAGATTAGTTTGAGACGAAATCTCTATTCGTTTGTATATTACACTCGAAGCCATTATATGATAACTCAATCACAAAATATCTACTTTTAAGGACTCGAAATTTTTCTTCCTTTTATAAATTATAAATTAGTAGAGTATCTAAAAAAGAAAAAAGTTATGTAACTTATATTTCCTATATATTTCCTATATATGTGACATATTTCCTACTAGCAGCATGGCCCGGCGTTGCCCGTGCTTGATTCAAAAATCGTACGACTCATACAGCAATCGCTATCACATGACTTAAAATATGTTTGCCCTTCCTTGCCTTTAAAGGAGTGCCCTTTGTCGTGCTGATGTTGCTACATGCCTTACTTCTTGCCTATCTCACACTGCGAATTTTTCTAAGCTCTATACTAAACATTAAATCTGTTACGAAAAAAGAACTAAACAAAATGAACACAAAACGATCAGCTTTAAAAAAGGACTCGTAACTGGAAAAACCGAATGAAAAAAGAATGTTAACAACAAATACTTTTTCACACCCAGTTCTGCGGATTCAGAATCAACATTGATTTTAAGCAGGCGAATGAGCCAATTGGAGTAAAGTGCCATGCAGATTTAAATTTTTCCCACTTGTGACAAATGCAGCTATCGACTTTTTTGCATGCTAACATGCTAGTTAACATTCGTGTTAGTCAGCTGTTGGCTCTCATGCTGGCCAATAGAATCTGCCTGCCCATTCGTGGCAGCCAGCTATAGGCTCTCATTCTGGCCAGTAGAAAATGACCGCAAACTGCATGAAAACTGCCGTTGATGCATGAAAAAATCGATTATTTCCTCTATCGATGGGAGTTGGGGAATACAAAGTCGGTCTTGGCCTTCTTGCTAACTTGGAGCATGTGCATGTAAATTTTGGTGCAAATCCGTCGAAAATAGATAGGGATGTAAACAGTAACTTTTAATCTTAAGGTTTACTTGTAACAATAAAACTACACAACGAATTCCAACCTTTGTCGATCCACTTGAACTGCCTAGCATTTCGAACTCAACGTTTTAGCTGATCGATTCATCAGTCACTTCTAGATATCATTCTTTTTCTTTTTTTTATTACTGACTAGTCTAGAAGCTGCACTTCGGATGGACTTTAGACTAGACTCCTGCTGAGCGCTTCTGACCTTTCGGCTTTTTACATCCTACGTACGTAAAAGTTATAAGAATTAAAAACACTTATTGTATATCTATATTTATTCGACACCTTTAGCCGGCATAATCTTTCTTCGTATACGCAACCGATCTCCGTAGTTTGTTTACATTTATTTCGCGCGTAATTATTATTTTCTTTTAAAATAAACATGCTTCATGTTTCCTTCATATAAAGTTACTCTTAAATGACATTAGGGAGCTCGAACTACGTAAAATTATGAATATATCACATTACACTTGCTAGGAAAAGAAAAAAAAATATGAGCAGCGTACCGTGCCCCGCTTAAGTTCTAATTACGGTTTGATTAGAGGATATCAATTGCGACGAAAAGTGAAATTAAAGATAAGCCTTGAATAAAGAATTGATTTTTAAAACTTTCACTCTGTTTGATATTTAAATCTAACTTTAAATGAGTTATTTAATTTTTAATTGCGTGTAACTACAACAGTTACTACCTGTTACTTCAGCTTGTTTGTGATTCTCCGAGATCGAAAAACGGACAGACGGACACACCTACCTACTGCTTTATTATTATAGATTATGTAGCTCAAGAAATTAACTCTCAAACATTTTATTTCCTAGATTTATTTTCGTAGCTTAGATGTGTCACGAGGCCGAAAGTATGGGGCACCCAGTGAGGATCGAACTCACTACTCAGTTTTAATTGATCTAGCAAGACAAGCTTTCTAACCATTACGCCACGTCGAAGTGACCTGTCTAGTGATTTACAAAGCGTAGCTTAGATGTGACACAAGGCCGATGTGACCCAGTGAGGATCGGATTTACCACTCAGTTGTAACTGATCTACCGAGACAAACATTCTAACCATTACACTACGTCGAAGTGCCTTTTGATTTACTAAGCGTAACTTAGATGTGTCAGAAGGCCGAACTCACTTCTCAGTCGCAATTGATCTAGCGAGGCAAGCATGCTAGCCATTAAACCGCCATATCAGAAATATATGAATTAGAAAAGCATGTACAAGACAAATTTACTCAACTTCAATTTTCTATACAAATAGCAACATCATGGAGAGATTTTTTTTTTGCATAAATATACGACATTGTTTCAGTTTAAAGTTAGTTATTTCATTTTTAATTTGGTGTAGACAATGTTATAAATAATCAAGAGTGGTCTCCCCTTGTTTTTTTTTTTTGTTTTTGTTTTTTTACTCTCCTCTTTGAGAGAGTTATTACTGTTTACTGGGACTATAAAAGGATACTATACGCGAACCTTGTATTCTCAGTTGAATAAAGCTTTCTTAAATCCTACAGCTGCGTACTTTTGTCATGACAGACAGTACATATAATAAATCTTTTAATGCTATGTCTCAGCGGAACGAAGGCGACCAACTTGGGAAAGAGAATGTTATGCTATTCCGTTACCTTCTGCAAGTTTTTGAATTCAGATTCTTTCCTCTTTTAGCCTGAGCACAAACAATGGCAGGAGGGCCTTTGTGATAACAAGTGTATGGTTACAAAGAAAAGAACAAACAAGGATTCAAATTTTCAACAGTATGTATTGATCAATTTTCAGAATATATATATATATATATATATATATATATATATATATATATATATATATATATATATATATAATTGAGTGAAAAGTTATATGAGGTTCTTTAGTTGCCGTTGGTAAGGAAATTGATTAGGAGCAAAGCCGGTGCGGTTAGCGGTTAGAGCGTCAGTTCGTGAAGCCCAAAATCAGAGATAGTACGAGTGGGATGTCGGTGGCGCAGTTAACTCATAGTAAATTCCCGTAAGATGCATTGGTAGGTTGGTTGGCCAAGAAACTAGAAGGACACACATAATTAAAATCAGAAAGGGGTAAGGTGAAATTTTCTGAGACACATTAAGAGGGAAAAGCGCTTCGAAAATTCAACAGTCACGTGATATATTAAAGAAAGCATAGGCAGGGGAGGGAAAGATGAGCAAACTAACTAATGTGCTTGAGTGAAAGGGTGAAGGAGATTGAACAATGGTATAAACTCAAACGTTGATCTTTTTTCTTTATAATGATGTACATGACCCGGGAGCCACTTAAGGTAGAGGGTTACAAAGTAAGAGGCACAGTTTACACAGATATGTGGGGAAGATAACAGTCAGTCCTAGACATGAACAGGTTATGGTTGTAGTGATCGGGGAAGCATCCTCTGAGGAGTCAGTTCCAAATTGCAGTGTTTCTTAGGTAGAAGCTGCTCGAGTGGAACTTACATCTTACCAATGGAGTACGAATGCAATGAGGATGGTTCGTTAAAATGTACGTGACATGGCGAGTCTTCAAGCAACTCGTGACTGGAAGTTGTGGAGAGGCATGATCCTGATTACTACAACTGGGTTACGTATGAAACAGTTTTATATGCCTAATTACATAATTTTGGGTGCTAGGTTTCAGCGCAATTAGAAATTTACAAGAAATGAAATCATGAAGGCTTTCGAATAACGGATGCGCAGAATAAAATTTGAAGGGCACACTTATGTATCACAACCAAGCACGGCCATATTGCCGCAAACAAATGGCGTAGAAATGTTAGTTCTTGTATATATTTACACAGACCTACATTTGCTCCATCAGATATCTAATTGTTCTCAAAATCAGAAGATGCCAGTTGTTCTTCTTGACCACGAAAAAAAGGTTCCGGCTTTTGTTTTTTTGTCTTTTCTTAGTGCTACTTCGCCTTCGGCATCCGAAGAAAAGTATCGGTCTTTTAAGGGATCCTAAATAGTATAAGGATCATAAATACTATTGATGGTGAGCATGATTTTCTAATACCGAAATAAACTAGCCTTCTCTATAAAGATGTCTGCCTGCGGGTAAAAAAAAAAAAAACTGTTAGTAGGTGTCTACAATTATTGCTTAAGGTTAAAAAAGTTACTATCGTTGTAAAGCAAAATTACTATGATAGATAAAAAAGAAAAACTGATATAGATAAATTGACCGATACAGTGTAACCCGGATATAAGAGCCCCGGATATAAGAGGAACCCGGATATAAGAGAAACTCGGATATAAGAGAGATTTTATCTGGTCCCAAATTAGTCTGTGTTAATGTATATAAAATAGACCAAAACCTGATATAAGAGAAACCCGGATATAAGAGACTTCGTCTCCGGTCCCGTCAGCTCTCTTATATCCGGGTTACACTGTACATGCAAAGTATAGGTAAACGATATAAGGTATGAGTGAGGGAAAGTCAGTGTTGAATATTAATTTGTGACTTGTAATTCTTTCATCATAATTCCCAAGGCGAAAGGGATAACGAGCGCTTATTCACTATTTCCCAGCTGGGCTATTTACCGAGGACAGGCGTCTGAATGTCTGGGTAGCTGCGATGAAAAGCAATTAAAATTAAGATGAAAGAAACAGTACTTAAAAATTAATAATGGCTGACATTTGTAATAAAATGAAAAATAATATTACTATAAGCTTGGAATGAAAGTTGTGTCCTATTTTTTGTAATGAAAATCTTGATAAAAATGTATTAAAGTATTTCCTCTTTATGTTGTTTAGCAACATTTCTATGAGTAATTTATAACGTTTTCTTTCAGACTATAAGAATATTATTCATAATATAGATGGAACTTGCCCCTAGGTCCATCCCAACTAAAGAATACATTAGAAATGATTTTCGTAAAAGTGTCAACGCAGATGCAGCAGCAAGATCCACCCAGCGTTTTTATTGGGTTGATGAATTGAGTGAAAGTATTTGCAGGGGGGTGGTTTTTCCGTTTCAAAATTTTAGTCTAGATGACGTGTGAAGTGACGGTCGTCCAAAAGGGATATATTCAGGGGATTCGGAAGCTGTTGTTACTGCAAATTCTGCCATCACAGGAAGAGAACTCAGCGAGAAAATTATTGTTAGACATTGGAGAGTCCTACGCGAAGTGAAACGGACTGAAATGGTTTCAATCTTTGAAAATGAATCCCGCACGACGTGTTCTCAAAGAATTGAAACCAACATTTTTTTCGGTTGTTGCGAATAATTGATTTTATTTAACCGAACACCCAAGCAAGACAGTAAAGCCACTAAAACACAAGGCGTGTGGAAGAATTAGAAACAGAAACATTACTAAAGAGCGAGAACAGCAGAAGAGTAATCAGGAGGACAGTAGATAGCGATTGACATTGCATTTAAAATTTTGCATCTTGTTTAAATCTATCAAGGAACTCTACATAAATAACAGGAGTTTCAGACTCTCTGTGACAGCAGTATTATAAGCATTGACGAATGGTATATCTATAGATCTATGATAGATTATGGGGAGAAAATTGACTTGCAAGACAAAGTAAACCAACATTCTTAACAGCTGACCTAGCAGTGGATTCAATATAGTTCGTCTGTTTCATGTCTCCTCTTCATCTGTGAAGAGATTGTCCATCAGTCACTACAGGTATATTTATGTTTCTCTAAGTCTTTATCCCTGCCATATAGGAGCAATGATATTACATAACAGTAAATTGCCCTTTTCTTTGTTTCTAACAAAATATTTCTGTTTCTTAGTACTTTACTTAGCTTTTGGAAGGCATCTTCCGGGATTTCGGATTTCGGTGCCGCATCTTCCGTTTTCTGTTAAAACATTTCGCAGATATTTAAAAGTTTGTAATTGTTTTATTTTGGTATCTCCAATTTTTAATTTGCGTGTTGGACTATTCCTTTTTTATATAAAGGAACACACCTATATAGTTAATAGACTCTCCCGCCTATAATAAGTAGGAGTAGTAAGAGTAACGAGCGAGTCGGTGAGTCAGTCGATGTCGGACGACAGTTAGTCGGATACTAAAGTATCAGCAACCCCAACTAGATTACTCTGCGTTATACCTATTATATCAAGTTCCTAACGTTTTGTACGACGAACCTATTTTAGGACCGACTTAGAACAAATAGAAGCCTTCACTGTGAAATCCCTTCACAACACTTTTGCTAACAACCATGCATTCCATCTTGCAATTAATGTTTAGTCCTTTCTTCTCGCTTTCCTTTACTACCTCCTATTGAAGTTCCTATAGTTTCTCTTCTGTATCTGCTATAAACACTGTGCAATCTTCATATCTTATGTTGGCAAGAATTTGGTGGCCAGTAATTAATCCGAGTAGGACTTCTAATTCTCTCTGAATCGCTTCACTCTAGAGGTTGAATAAGTCCGGTGAGAAAGCACATCCTTGTCTTGCATCCCTTTCTATTTTAGTGAACACATTTTCTCTATCTATGCTGATGATGTGCTAATATTATAGCTTCTGAATTATTTTAATATCCTTTGCAAATATATCAAGATTACTTATTAATTCCAACAGTCGCATACTGACGGAAGTTACACGTAAGGGTCAATTTGACGTACCACCATCATCATCAGCAGCAGCACCATGAGCGGATATGGTCATAGGATCGCTACTCAGCTAAGCAACACATCCATAACCTCCATATGTCTCACCTGCGTCCTAAGGTCTGAGTCTCCGCGAAGCATCTCCTAGTCTAGTCAGTTATGTGTTCAGCTTATTTTCTTTCCCCGCCTACTTCTTCTTTTTTTTTGTCGTAGATGGCACCTTGAAGAATAGTAACGGGATCTTTGCTAGCTCTTGGGACCTGTTTATACATTTTCAATTTCATATTCGTGACGGTGACTATGGTGTATTCCAGAGATCCTGTTTCTCATCAGATACTGTTTCACGCTGTATTATTTGCGACGTGATAGACGTAGCAGATGATTCGGTAGCATTTCTTTCCTAATCCTTTTATTTTTCCTTATAGTCCTGCTGTTAATGCCCACGATCCACATTCGTACAAAACGATCTAAAATCTGTCTATATTTCGGAGATGAGGTATTAGGTTGGTGCAAAAATTATGACGTAATAATGTCGTTTTTTGACGTGAAAAAATACGTCAAAAAACGACATTATTACGTCATAATTTTTGCACCAACCTAATATTATGTACACTATTTACATTATTCGGAGTATTGTCCTTATCTTTGTCGCCATATTTGTTACAACGTTTACAGTGGTGCAGTGGATAAAGTCGTTGGTTAGATCCAGTGACAGGACACAAAGTGTGTGAGTTCAATACCCGGTTAAAGTAGCGGAGAATTTCGAGAGGGGAACTCACAGAAGATGACTGATAAGTGACATCCATTAAACATGGCACGTGGAAGTAGAACAGTCTATCCCAGTGAACGAAATAAAGGGTTCAGTTCGACATTCCAATCACCTGAAGAAGGTCGGAGCGTACAACGGCCGAAACGTTTTTAATAAATATGGCGACAAAGATGAGGACAATAGTCCGAATAATGTAAATAGTGTACGATCTAAAATGTTAATGAATACAACAGTCTAATTTGTTGTATTTCCGTTATATTATTAGGTTGGTGCAAAAATAATGACGTAATAATGTCGTTTTTTGACGTTACGTCAAAAAACGATATTATTGCGTCATTATTTTTGCACCACCCTAATATTATTGGTTTACTATATTTATTTAATAAAGTCCAAACATGTTATTATAAAAAGGTCATATCTTTGTATTTTTCTCACAAAATAATGGTTAGATAAGAATAATCGCAGCCAAGTAACGGCGTAAACAACAGGTCTAGTCTTTTAACTGGATTTAATAAGAGATCACTATTATAATACGCAGTTGCTTAGTAACTCTGTGTGTTAAAAGCATCTAAATTAAGAAAAGCTTAAGGTACAGTGTGAGACTAAGAAACACCAGACAATTAGTTTGAATCCTTGAGCCAAAGTAAATAAGGAAATGCCAAAGGAGACGAGACACTCGGCTTTTATCGCAATTAAGAGCAGATTATTAAAAATGGCAAAGTCTTATAACACAAAACACGACAAACCGTTTGTTTCCATGTGCTAAACTAAAGAAAACGGACAAGAATTATTTCCTCTTTCAACACAATAAAGGAAACAGTTGAATTCTATGAACACTGTAAATATTAGGTCTGTGCAAAAATAATAATGTAATAATGTCGTTTTTTGACGTTAAAAAAAACGTCAAAAAACGACACTATTACGTCATTATTTTTTACACCAACCCAATATTAAACAACTAAAAGGAAAAAGAATACCCAGTAAGACAAATTATTGTGAGCCTTTTCGCCTTGAGCCAGACTGTGGAAAGACTTAGTAAATAAAGATTACTATGTATTCGTTCCTTCTATATCTGCGGCAAGTTTTCATATGTTTAAACGAAGTTGTCTTTTTTAGGTGCAAAGATCAAAAGAAATCAGGCTTGATTACTTGACTTTGTTTTCTCTCTAAATCTGTCTGCTGCATTGTTTTGCCAATAAAACAAACTTGAGCCGTCCTCGAGGTTTAATTCAACAAAATACAAACAGGAGTTTCGTTTTAAGAAATAAGTGAAACAAGTAAATTAAAAAGAAATATCAAGGCAGAATCAGTTCTTTAGTGTGGGGAGAGACACGGGGGATATAAAAAGAGACGGACATCTAGAAACAGAGAAGAAGCAAAGGTTGGATCATAGAAGAAAGTCAGCCGGTTATTATTGTCTTCCGTTCGGGGAAATAACGTGAGTCACTGGACTCAAATGAACAACGTCATTTGTCGCATAAAAAATGACTGTTTACAAGTGAAAGTGAAAGTGAAAGTGAAAGTTAGCTTTGTTTTAAAATGAATGACTGATTGGAATCGACAAATAAACTAATTAATTATTCTACCAAATATCATTAGAGCATTTTTATCACAGTTATTTAAATTTTGTTTTTCACCAATTTTCTTCGTTTATGAATTATTATGCTGTATTTATGAATTTAAGCGCAGTACTAGATTGGCGGTAATGTCTCATAACTCTACAGTTCAAATGAACCGTAAGTTTTAGGCTAACAGTTTCTTCTCTCGAAATTCTTGCTTGTGAAAATCTCTTCCTGCTTCTTGTTTTCCAGTGAAATTTGATCTTTAAAAATTTAAAATATAATGTCAGTATTTTCTTCTGTGTTCTTAATTTTTTATACTTCTAATGTTTTTCTTTTTCTCTTATTCTTTCATACTCAATAACACCTTGCGTCTTAGTGGTTTTATTGCCTTGATTTGGGTGAAAGAATTTTTTTTTAAAAATCAACTTTGATTTTGGGTGTTTTTTAAATTCTGAATTTCTTCTGTTTTTATACTTTTTATTCTTTTTCATGCTTTAAATTTGTTTTATGCTTTCTTCTTTTTTTCCCATTCTTCTTTTCACCACACTCTCTTCATTGTTTCCTCGCTATCTCTCTCATTTAAAACGCGTCCTTTTCATGTATGTTTTTATTCTCGTTTTCTTGCAACCCAACCTTCGATGTTTTCTTCTAAAACCTTTTACAATGTTGCTTAATTTCAACTGAATATAAAAAATTGACATTTTACTAACAACAGGCCTATCAATAGGGAAATAAAACAGACAGCCGTTTCACTGAAGAATATACTGAATTGTGTAATATAATATGTCATATAACGGCCAAAGATCGACAGTTGTAGAAAACACAACACGATCCACTGTTCTATAGTTGACAGCCTTCATTATATTTGAATAAAGAATGGAAAGAGAAAGTGCAGAAGATAAGTTTTTTTTTCGTGTTTTACATCTCCCATTTAGAAAAACAATTTTTCCAATTTCAAATCGTCTAAACATTTCTAACGGTATATAACCATTGGGAAGCAGAACTTCAACGTAAATGCGAATGATTACTAGTCATATAATATCTATCTATCTATCGATCGATCTATGTCTTCCGATTTATCTAGCTATTATAGATTCTTATTGCTCAAAGTAGAGTTCAGTCGAGTCATAAAAAGAGAATTCTAGTAAGATAGCTTTAATCACTTTTAAGATACAACAGTTCAAAGCTTAATCTAACAAACGGACAATTTTTGCTGTTATACGATTTGGACAATTTTGCTGTTACAACCGATATATATATATATATATATATATATATATATATATATATATATATATATATATATATATATATATATATATATATATATGGGGGGTATGTGTGTGTGAAAATATATAGAAAATAGAAAAGAACTCGTTAGGTAAATAATCCAAAGTTCTTTAGTATTTTTGTTATTATTTTTTAAAAACAGTGCTCGATACAAAAGTAGAGCCTAAATATTAGGTTAGTGCAAAAATAATGTCGGTTTTTCACGTATTTTTAACGTAAAAAACCGACATTATTTTTGCACCAACCTAATATAATTATTTATTTAAATATTTTAAAATAAATAATTATATATATATGTGTGTGTGTGTATGTATGTATTTATATATATGTATATATATATATATATATATATATATATATATATATATATATATATATATATATATATGTGTGTGTGTGTGTGTGTGAGAGAGAGAGAGAGAGAGAGTTCTGTTGAAAAATTGTAACAAGTAGAGCAGCTAATATCTTGTAACACTCTGTCAAAGATAAATATAGCAGATAAGCGCTGAATCTCACGGTAATGGGAAGGAAATTAAATTTGAACAAGTTTGATAAAAGCCAATTTTTGTGGGCTCGAAGTCTACGCTGCATCATTTCAGATACGCTACGACTTAACGATTATTCCCATTTGATAGTAGTAAGTAGCTATCGGCAGATGCACAAAGACGAAGAATTGACACATGCCAAGACTGTACTGAGGCGCAAAAACCTATCGCGACGAAAAATGAACGGATGCTTTCCCGTGTGATATGAGACAACAGAAAAGCTTCAAAATGCAGATTGCTTCAGTGCAAGATATTAAGAAACGCGTCACAGAATGGTGTGAATCGATCCTTGTGACGTACTGGGCTTCGTAATCTCAGACCCTTCAGGGTACCCAATCTATTCTAATCTAAGGTCGTTCGAAGTATAACTATCATTATCATCCGTGCTGGGTAAGACGATAAACTACACCCGCGTCCTGGGTATGGCGATAAACTACATCCCACAGAAAGTCCTCTCATCAGAAGGATTTGAAGAACGTGGAACCACTTCTTAATTGTTGACGTTCCCAGGTCCACTCTGACCCGGGATGGTAGCACCTGTTAGGGTCCCAGCTATGGGCAAATAGTTAACCCCGAAACTGGGGTCAAAACACTATGAAAGTGTAAAAATAGGTTTTAGTACCAGCAATACATTTTTGTAAAAAATTATTATTAGGTTGGTGCAAAAATAATATCGCTTTTTGACGTATTTTTTAACGTCAAAAAACGACATTACTGCACCAACCTAATAGCAATGAATTTTTGAGGAAAAAAATGCTTACCAGCAATACAGTTTTGAAGAAAAGAATATTAACAGCAATAAAATTCTTGTCGGCATTAAATAACCCATTGAGGTTGATATGCCGTAAAACAAAACAAACCAAACCAAAACTATCACCATCACAGACATGAAATGAAATGATTAGATTGAATCAATTTCTAAGTCTTCAGTTACTTAAGCCGGTTCACTGTGTAGTTGTTAGACAATTTTTCGCGACAGAAGCTGGCTTGCTTATTATCTCGTGCATCGAATATTGCTGCCACATCTGATCTGGTGTTTGTGATACGTATCTAGAGTTTCTTGAAAAAATACAAAGATGAATCGACAATGTTATTAGTCCTGTCCTGGCATCTCGGCTCCACTCGTTTTCTTAACGCTCTAACGTAATTTTCTTTTTCTATAAACATTTTCATGGTAATTGTTCCGATGAGCTTTCATCAGTTTAAACAATTTAAATAGTATAAATAATTTCCATACCTCATCTCAAAAATATAGACAGATATCAAACCAGTACGTTTATTCGATAACTCTTCCGCTTTCAATTTTGCAGAGCATATGGTCCTGCTACATTTGAATTTGCCATACAAAAACTATGGATATTGATATGTTAACTTAATTCATTTAACTATCCACCCTTGGTTATTTAAAAATATTCTTGTGTCTATAACCAAGCACTTGTCAAGTGTATACTAGACTTAATAAGTAAAAAGTGGTCGGGTTAATAGTTGAATCTAAACGCCGATATTGACCAGAGTTATTCGTGTGTCTATATGTAATTATTAGTTCGGTATATAATGCCGTTTATATGCAAATATTGAAGAGATTTATGCTTGAGGCTATACAAAAACAATGGTCGAGATTAAGCGTGAGTAATTACAAAAACACTGGCCGATTTTTGGTCGAGTCTTTACACATATTCGGTCGTTAGAGTACATGCGCTAACATTGGTCTGGGTTAGGCATGAAGTTATACGCAAAATTTCGGCAAATTAATACTTGACTCTATCGGTAAACATTGGTCGAGTTTCATACATGAATCGATACGAAGATTTGGTCGAGTTTATAACTGAGTCTATATGGAGTAATTGGTCGAGTTTATAATTGAGTTCATAGGCAAATATTGCTCATATTTCAGCGTGACGTTTGTCGAGTTTATTGAGTCCATATGTAAACGTTGGTCAGGTATATGCATGAGCCTGCGCGTCTTCGTTGGTCTAGATTATGTCTCTGCCTTCTGCCATCGATTTGGAACATCGTTCTGTTTTTGGAGGTTCTTACGCATCTCCGGGGAATTCAGACGGTGTGCCGCGTTAACTGAAGCATAGAATTTAATGTCTGTCTCATGCACTAGAATTTTTTACTTTACGTAGAACACATAATCAATAAACTTGTATCAGACTTGTCAAATCAATTCATTCTCAAACATGGACTTACATCAATAAATTATACGACATTATGATTTATCTGTTTTAATCTGTTTTATTAAATTATTTCATGTATCGTTTTAGCGTAAATAATTAAAAAAAAAGAGTGATGTGTATACTTAACAACAATGACATTTTTCGATGCTTGACTTTAAGACGAGCCAAAGCAAGATGAGGCACAGGTGGTGATCGATCGTCACCAAGGCGACTATTACGTGCAATAATTATCGATTAATGAGATGGTCGCTTGATGGGAAGCATACGCGAAACATCAGAATGGTGTTTTGCAATATGGACTGGAAAATGAGCAACGCAGCTATTTATCTATTTTTTTCATTTTCAATAAGATTGTTCACGTCCTTTATTAACAACTGATTTTTACCAACATTAAATTATATGTCATTTTGAGAAGCGGCGTAAAAATTGAAAAAAAAACAAACTATTTTGTTTATTAATATCAGAATGTATTTCAACTTGAAGTCTCAGTGTAAATCAATACGGCTGCTCATTTCCGCGATTGCTCATCTGCTCTGCGCATTTTTCCTCACCTACAGCGCCAACACTCTTGATTTCTCTTTTCTCTTCCCGCTCATTATTAATCTTTCTGTTCTTAATTCTTCCATAATCCAGTATTGTGTGACTGTATTTTTCATGGGGTAAAACCGATTAAAAAACAACAAAAACTACGCCGAGAGGACCACACTATGTCCACATACATTTTTAAATCCAGAGTTCTCCCTCTCCTATAATTGTTGCCATCTACGGCTAGAGAGTCCGGTCTGCTATTTAACCCATCGCTAGGGGGAGAAAAGATGGATTTGTATAATGTTTACCTAACCAGACCCCATGTTATTTGTTATTTGTGTGGAAGGTTTTGTAATGATCTCGACCCGAACTTCTTGCCGATTTCTCCTTCCGAGCCAGCAAAGCATTAAACTACCTTCAACTGGATCTATTAGGCAACGTTTTTTGTTGTTTTTTATTGTTGCCACAACGTTTCAGTTGAATCCACCACCTTCTTCCTGTGTAAAATGCGTTTGAGTCTTCTTGCTTTTCCTGATAGATCATCATCATGACCATCATCATCATCATCATCATCATCATCATCATCATCATCATCCTCTTATTCATCAGTCCTATCACTGGCTGTGTTGGTTGGGTCAGTGCACAGCATGTTTACCTAACCAGCTGCCGCCTTATGTCCCGGCTGCATGCCAATGTTTGGCATCTTTGTGAACGAACCTCTTGTTCAATCAGTGATGCGATCCTTTGTCAGCCTTCTCTTCTTTTGCCTAAAGTGCCACCGTCTGAGATGACAATGGAAAAGATTGTTGGCCCTTGTGACGTCTCAATACCTTTTCAACTTGGTCTGTTTGACGGTGCCTATGCCCATCTATCAATAGACATGTACCTTGCCTGGCCCGGCGTCATTTGTGTTTCTGTCTCCGCAGAAAACACCAAATATAGTTTCGTAGCTTCTTGCATCGAATAGAATAAACCCCCAAACGGAGACAAAAGAAAAAAGAAAAAAACTCAGCAAACATATTGATCGAATCCCCGGATTAAGACAGATTAGAGAATAGACTTTGCCTAAGACATTTTTTCACTAATATTGCATATAAAAGGCTGATTTTTTAATAACAAAATTCATTCGATACAAAGCGCGAGAGCCACTTGAGGCAGAGGGATACTGCTGAGGGACATGGTGTATGAGTTGCTTGGGAGGAACAGAAGAAGAGTTAGAGGGAAATTATTATTATGAAAATAAGGAGGATAGTTAACAATAGATTCTTGACTTAAAAAGGTTAAGATTCTAGCGTTTAGGGAAGCACTCATTCGGGTCTCTCTTTCACAAAGATCTTGGGAAAAGCTCTCTTTTACATTTAAAGTTATTACACTGTTTAGAGGATATATTGTCTAGCTCAGTTGGATGACGGAACTGACTTGCTATGTGAAGAAAACGTAATGTGACCTTACTGTGCGCTTCATACGCCAACAAAATAATTTACTTCTATTCAATAATCATATTAAAGGATGGTGAATTACTGATAGAGATGAAGATGTTGATGGCGGTGGATTTAATAAGGAAAATGGTAGTGCTGAAGGTAATTTTCATAATCAATGCTGTGCTCCTGAGATAAGTGACGATTGAGATGGCGGCGTGGATGGTTAGAATTAGGACTGATTAGAAAAATGGAGGTACTAATGAAAATAGGGGTGGAGGTGACAGCTACAAAGACGGTGGTCTTGGTGTCAGCGATAATAATGGCTTTATATTAGCGAGGTAAGTAGGAAGCGGGAATTGTGTAATTTATTTTGGAGATGGTGGTGCTGGTGATACTTATAAATGTGGTACTGAAATATTCCCAGCCAGATCAAGAGGCACTTTTTAGCAAAGTGTTGTGTTTGGTCATTTAGTCAGATTATGGAAATAAGATGAGAACTTTTCAGCAACTGTCGTAGGATGATGGTAACTGTAATAATAGCCGTTTCCCTAAAAGGAAACATTTGGCGTTCTTTGACAGAGCAGCCAGTACTTCTGTAGTTTGGAATTTATGAAATCTTTATCATAAAGCATTTTTTCAAGAAGTCCAGTAGCTGCTATAGCTCTTTCCAGTATTGACGGGGACTTCCTTGCAAACCTTTTATTAAAAGTAGTCTTGATTATGTTATTATTTTCTCTTCATGTTAAATGTGATAGCGATTTTAATAATATGAGTAGATAGGTTCACTTACCGTCCGGTTTACACACCTCCCCCGTCATTTGAACAGGAGTAGATGTTTACCTTTTTGTCCCTTGTTTAAGATTGGATATCCGGTTACTTTTCTAAATGTATTCTCATTCGCTTTCAATCCTGGTAACTCATTGCGTCTTAGGGGCATTATCGCCTGGCTTGGTGTAAAATGATTTAAAAAAATTGTCACTGCTCAAGTGATGTTTTTTTGGGGGGGGCGAGTGGTATATTTCTTTGTCTAAGACTCTGTTGCAGCAGTCTACAAGAAGGATGGTATTTTCCAGGATCCTCGGGTGTCACTCGCTCAAAGCCATTTGAAACCATTGATCTTAGAAAGCGGTTGTATTATAAAGTCCGTAGAAAGGGATTATTGTGAAAATGCTTGCTGTAATGAGAATGGTCAAACAAGTGTTTTCCAATCTAGAAACATTCACTGACAGTATAGTTAGCGTTAATGTCGGTTTAATTTATAAAATCTTTCTCCTTATTTTATTTTATTTATTTATTTATTTTTTATTAGGAAAATAGATTTCTCAAGTTCTACTAGCTCTTTCCATATTTGATGGGGTCTTTCCATATTTGATGGGGTCTTCCTTCCAAACATTTTATTTAAGGTACTTTGGAAATTCAACATCTTGATTATATCCCTATTTTCGTTTTCATGTGTTATTCATTTTAGTTGTTGCTACTGTTGGAAGTCTTCAAGTGATATGTTCTTTCTTATTTGGTAGATTACTTTTTTTGCGATATCTGTTGTGTTAAACTGCGAGATCCAATCGATAAAAGCGATGTTAGCGATCACGCTGTTATTCAGTATTTTGGTAACGATGGAAATGACTGAAGATATCGTATTGGTACTGGTTGTTAAGCTAAAGGTGGCTGTAATGGGGATGCTAAGTATACAGTGGTATAGGGATCATTAATGTAGATTGCGAGAATGTGGATAGTAGTGATGTTGATAGTAATGAAGGTAGTGATGATGGTATTAAATGTAGTGGTTATAATGTTGTAAGTAGTTTGTTTGATTAGAGGCATATCAACACTGTATGGGTCATTTCATGCAGAAATTTAATTTTCTTGGGAATATTAATAAGTTCTTTAACAAAAAAAAAATATATATTGCTGATAATATTTTATTCTATTTTATTTATTTATTTTTTTGCAAAAATGTATTCCTGGCAATATTTTTTCCCTTACAGAAATATATTGCTGGTAATTTTATATTTTTTTTTTTTTTTTTTTTTGTTTACAAAAATTTATTGCAGGTATTTTTTTTTTTTTTTTAATATAAAAATGTATTGCTGACATTTTTACCATAAAGGTATTTTTATACTTTCCTAGTGTTTTGACCCCAGTTTCGATGTTAACTATTTGCCCATAACTGTGACGCTAACAGGTGCTACTACCCCGGGTTAAGGTTGATTGGGAACACCAGCAATTAAGAGGTAGTTTCACGCACCTCAATACCTCACGCTGACGGATGTAGTTTATCGTCATAACCAGGATGAGTTGAAGGTAGTAGTAAGGTCGTAATTCTTTGGCGACTGAAGATGTTGGTTGTATTGAATGTTTTTGTTGTGCTGGTGATGACTGCAGTAACAGTAGTGGTTGCTATGGTGGTTGCTATCTGAAAGTGGTATAAAAGCGATAGTTGTCGTCTTGATTGTAGTACTGACAACAGTGGTAGCAAAGATTATGCATTTGTTGGGAGTGGTCATGAACATGACAGTAGATAGATGTTGCTTTAATTATGTTGCAGGTGAAACTGGTAGTAAAAATAAGGTTTGTATTGGTAACTGAATTAGGTGATGATGGTGGTAATATAGTTAGTGATAATGGTGGTGATGATGATGATGTAATAAAGTAGTAATGCCGATGGTGATGGTGATGGTGATGGTGGTAATAAAGTTAGTGGTAATAACGCTGATGGTGATGATGGTAATAAACTCAATGGCAGTGCTGGTGATGATGGCAATAAAGTTAATGGCAGTGGAGTGATAGTAATGGTGGTTATGAAGTTAGTGATAGTGATGGTGACGGTGATGGTGATGGTGGTAATAAAATTAGTGGTAATAGTGATGATGGTGGTAATAAACTCAGTGCTAGTGATGGTGATGGTGATGGTGGTAATAAAATTAGTGGTAATAGTGATGATGGTGCTAATAAACTCAGTGCTAGTGGTGGTGATGGTGATGGTGATGGTGATGGTGGTAATAAAATTAGTGGTAATAGTGATGATGGTGCTAATAAACTCAGTGCTAGTGGTGGTGATGGTGATGGTAATAAATTTAGTGGTAGTGGTGGTGATAGTGATTGTGATTATAAGGTTAGTGGTTGCGGTTGTGATGGTGATGGAGGTAATAAACTTAGTGGTGATAGTGGTAGTAACGTTAGTGATAGTTTTGGTAATAGCGATAGTGATGGTGATAGTAAAGTTAGTCGTAATGTTAGTGATGGTGATGTATTAGTAAATTTAGTGGTAGTAGTGGTGATGGTGATGATAGTAGTAAAGTTAATTATAATGATGGTGATGGTGGTAATAAACTTAGTGGTAATGATGGCAATTGTGATGTGTTAGTAAAGTTAGTGGCAGCAGTGGCGATGATGATGGCGGTAGTAAAGTTAATGACAATGGTGATGGAGTGAAGATTGTGATTGAGATTGTGATGACGGCAGTGGATGCTGTGATGTTTGTGGCAATATAGTTAGAGGTTGGTGCAGTGATGGAGACAATAAACTTAGTGTTTGTTACAGAGATTGTATGCGGTGATGGTGGTAGTAAATATGTTAGGCGTAGTTGTAGAGATGGTGCTACCAAAGTTTGTGTTTGTGCTGGTGATGTCAATGCTAATGTTGGTGCTTGTAGAGGTGGTAGCAAAGATAATGCTTGGGATGTGATGTAGGCGGTTAGAGTCTTTGGTGTTTTATGAGGTGAAGTTGGCGTTGTGCATGGTAAGGTTGTGCTTGGTTGCGATGGTGATGCTGATATCAGTGATGAAGCATGTCGTTGTGTAGACATGAAAGAAAATCTTGGTTTTCATGGGATTGACAGTGACCTTGGTCTTTCGAAGGCAGTCGTAATAATAACAAAATTGCGATATTTAGTGAAAGAGATATTGTGATATGAATAAGAATGGCAATCGCTAGAGATTTTTAAATTAAAATGTTTTTGATTGCTAAACTTTCATGTGGTTCGTCTTGTTACGAACAGTTGAGCCGCTGATAATAATTCTTTATAATGAAGTGAGTGGTGACCTGATATTATTGGAAACAATTGTAATATTGTTTTTTCCTGATAATGTTGCTATTGTAAATAGATTAACAAAAGATAAAGATGAGGAAAATTATATACAGATATTTTAAGCTACCAACATCTTCATTCTCATTACTATTGTTTTGCAGCTAATGTCATTTTATTTTCAAATACAAAATCCAGGTTTGAATCGTAGCGATAATATTTAGAGCCAATCCTTCCCCATCCAACCATTAACTTTCAAAACCTCTCCCATTATTGCCATCGACTAATTAGAGCCACTCTACGTTAAAAACCCTACCTTTTTCTCTTTACCGCTTTTTCTCTTTTTCGCGCTTATTTCGATCTTTGCCTCTCCTCTAGAGTATTTTTTTAACCGATCGATTTGGCGACGAACAAGCCCAGCCCGCTTTAGTTAAAATGGCCGTCATAATTATATGGGAGTTTGTCACTTCATTTGAATTTGGAATAACCGGCGCCAACGGGAGAACAATTAGAGGAAGATCGAAGCTTTTTTTTTTTTTTTTTTTTGTATTGATTGATAATTTTACGAACGATAATTGCCTCTTCTTTAAAATTCTAGGATTTTTTTTTCCATTTTTTTCTACTTCTTGACATTTTTAACTAACTTGTTTTCAATGTTTTCCGCTCGGTAAATGTACAACCGTATCCTCCTTCTTTCGCTAGGCATTTTTCCGAGAGGATGATTATTGTGTAAAAAGAGAAATAGATTATAATGTTGATGATTTGCTAACCAAATGTTAGAGGAAAGTTCAAGAGATTGACAAGATTATTCCCCTGTCAAGCTAAGCAATGTTTTCCGTGTCTTCTCGAAGATTTCTGGCATCTTTCGAAATGACTAGGAAAGAGCCATTTTATACAGTTTTTGATATTTTCTTCTGGAAGCGATTTTGAAAATTTCATCCCACTGCAATTTGGTGGGCATCGATATGGTGTAATGTTTAACAACCGTGTCTCATTACAACAGAATAGTGAGTTCGATCCTCACTAAGTAGCCCCATATTTTCAGCTTTATGCCATATCTAAGCTACGCTTAGAAAATCACCATCACAATTTGGATTAAGCCTTCACAGCTTTTGGATATTTTTATTTAAATAATATTTGTTATTACGATAAATTATAATTTCATAAATACGCTTCTTTGAGTTGACATCGCTGCATCTTTATTAAAACTTGTTGTGGTAGGATCCACCTAATTTGCATAGTGGAGTACCGACCATATAAATATGGTTGGTACCGGGTAGGAATCAAGGGATTCAACCAGAGACTCTGCCCGACTGCGACTCAGTCAACACACATTCCAGGAACGGTCTTCCCAGGAATATACAAAAGACTATATGTAAATATTGTGTACACTTTCTTGTTTCAATACATTTTGTTCTAAGTAAATTTTGTGTTCCGTTATTATTCCATGCATTAGTCAAGTTTCAACAATGGCGGCGAGGATGAGATACACTTCCTGAGAGAAGGTGTTCTTCAAGTGCTACAAAAACAACGTTGAGTTCTGGGAGCGAGGCATAGTGGACAAGAGGATCGGTGACCTGATTTACATAATTAAAGGGCCGAAGAATACTCATAAAAGGCACCAGAACCAACTTAAAAAATGTTACGTGCTAGAGCATGAAGAGAGTATACCGGATGAGGAGGAAGATCCCATTGATGTAATGTATGATATGTTTCAAGTAGAACCTCCGCAGAATATTCCTGAACCGAGAAGATCCGGTAGGAAACGAAAGTTCACGGACCCATTGAACGTGAATCCAAAAAGGAAAAAATATTAAAAGTATACAAATTGATCTATAGAGAAATAGCCATAATCATCAACCCATATAGGAAGCCAGTTTGAAATCCAAAAGAGATTCCAAGGCTTGGGAGGGGGGTGTTGTGGTAGAATCGACCTAATTTGCATAGTGGAGTACCGACCATATAAATATGGTTGGTACCGGGTAGGAATCGAGGAGATTCAACCAGAGACTCTACCCGACTGCGACTCAGTCAACACACATTCCAGGAACGGTCTTCCCAGGAATATACAAAAGACTATATGTAAATATTGTGTACACTTTCTTGTTTCAATACATTTTGTTCTAAGAACATTTTGTGTTGCATTATTATTCCATGCATTAGTCAAGTTTCAACAAAACTGAAAATAATCGGCTATTGGACTAGGGATCGAGATTTCTACTCAAGATAATGTAACTCTCTGCAAAAATGCTTCTCGAAGATGAAACACATTACACAGATTTTTCTTTGAAAAATATTACCGATTTATAATAATATATATTTTTTGTTACCTCTTTTTTTGCGATTTTGTTTTTTTTTATAAATGACCTTTTAATATTTTAAAAATTTATTGCTCTAATAAATTTTTATTACTTGCAACAATCTATCCTCTTTTCTTAGTTTAAAATCATAGATTTCAATTGATCATGTAAAAATTCTCTCTGAAATCTTTGAATTTAAAATATTACCTTGTTTAAAAACAAATGGTCAAAACGGTTAGTGCTCCTTGCTCTTTAGATTCAACCAAGGACAAAAACATTAATTAAAACTGCATTAAATGAAATTTTACGTCAGGCACATTACAATGAATGGATAATGCCTTGAGGGTATCGTTTGGTAAAAGATCCCTTTTTATTCATAGACCTTGCAGAGGGTAATAAATTTAAGGAGTAATGCCAGCCTTTTCACAATTTTGTATCTAAAATTTGTTATCGAAGACAACAAGCAATCTTATCCTGTGCAGTGATCAGATTAAATAATACCAGTGTATAGGAAATAACTGGATTTTTACTCACAGTATTGAGGAATCAGAGAACCGAGTTCGAATTCCAGTCGAATCCATTACATTCACTTATGTGCTAATACCCTTGGGTAAGGTTTGAATCCTCTTCTTCTCTCCACCCCGCCACAAGCTATGGGTAAATAGCAGGACAGACCGGGTTCTATAGCCTTGGATGGCAACTGGTCTATTGCAGAAAGAAATGGCTACCTAATCCGGGAAATTCTGCCTCGACAGTCATGTATCGAAAAATACATGATCACCTAAGAGTGTATCACGCATGACACATAACTGACTGACTGATAGTATCATAGTGAGTGTTAGGTCAATGCATGGTAACATGATATACCAAATGGAAGCATTTGGAAGATATTATATGTAGAACAGCAGTAATACGGAAGAGCAAATGGTTTATGGTATTTATCAATCCACCCACGAGGATTGAATGTGGCACAAGGCCTTTTTAATGTCCGACCCCGTAGGCCCAGCCAAAAATAAATAACCATCTCAAACCCCGAGGGGGGCCAGTTCCGTCAACCTCCCACAACGAAACCCTACCCTTCGGCGGAGCTTCGTCAGGGTTCCTCTCTGCAAACAGAGAGTTCGACAGACACCCGACCCGGCAGCTCACAAAGCACAGATACTACACTTTGATCTTAGCCACCGGCCCGAGAGGGTATGATTTTTTTAGATGGTATTTATCAATCCACCCACGAGGATTGAATGTGGCACAAGGCCTTTTTAATGTAGGTATCTCCGACCCCGTAGGCCCAACCAAAAATAAATAACCATCTCAACCGCCCGAGGGGGGCCAGTTCCGTCAACCTCCCCCAACGAAACCCTACCCTTCGACGGAGCTTCGTCAGGGTTCCTCTCTGCAAGCAGAGAGTTCGACAGACACCCGACCCGGCAGCTCACAAAGCACAGATACTACACTTTGATCCTAGCCACCGGGAGATCAAATGGTTTATCTGTAGTCAGTAATTAATCAAAAGCTTAAATAGGTAAATAGGTGTGCCTTAAATACTTTGCAAATGATTTTACTATAAAATACTTGACATGAGACTATTGTAATGTCCCAGATTTATTTATTCATTTAATTAATTAATTTTAAGGCTTATAAAACTTTGCAGGTTATTTAAAGGCAAAATTTCTCTGAGATTGTAAGTATTTTGGAGGGAGGGATAATACTGATTTATTTATAGAATCACTACTAATTACCCATCACATCACCAGCATATCCAAGATTACAGCAACTGCTATTCCCAAGAGGTCAGCCATCTAACTATAACCAGTTTCGACGTTCCTTAATTTCAGATATCATCCGTGAATTAAAAAATGTTAATGATAGAATAGGCCTATTATATGTATAATATAAATGCAAAGTATATGATTTTACTATTGAAATCAATTAAAAATTAGAACATACTATTAGTAACCAGGAATTAGTAAAAGGTTTACTGCTTTTTAAATTCTCTATTCTTTCAGGCTTTCTCCACAGATTATTTCACTTCATTGTCTATGAATTACCATGGCTTCTTCAGAAACTTTTTGTAATGGTTTCGCGTTGGCTTCACCGCGGTTTTCAATTCAAAATTCTTCTATCAGGTCCGAATTTTGAATAAAGAAAACAAGTGACCAGATGTTACATTTAATTACAGATTCAATCAACAATGTATTTTACTTGATTATCTATGACTTCCTTCCATCTATTAACAAGCTTACTTATTCCATTACCGTAAAATTCTTTTGGCTTGGATTCGAAGAACTCACAAATATCAGTTTTAACTTCTTCCTGTGTTACAAAAGCTGTTTCTTCCAAATGATTCTGTAAGCTACGAAAAAAATGGTAGTCTGAAGGAGCAAGATCGGCTGCTGAGTTTCCTTTCTTGAACTCATAAAGCATTATGTGTCTCAAATGATTCTTGGGTACTTCCATGTCAGCAAGGTTTTAATCAAACAAAATTCAATTTTATTGTTCTCTGAAATAAAATTTGATCAGTTTAAATGCATCTAAACATAAAAATAATGTTCAGCTCCATTAGACATTATAAAATACTCTTTAAATTTCGTTCATTTTAAAAAAAGATAAAATTCGCACAGAACGTATGGGATGACCTGTGATAGATTGGTTGTCGCCTAAGGTCAGAAAGATTAGTTTTTTACCTGCCTTTTAACCCGTTTAACTGGTCGGAGGGTTTGAAGTATAGATGAATTCTTCCAAAGGAATTAGTGTGAAATAGATCGTAAATGACTCGGCTCACGGCCACATCACGTATCCCAAATATCACCGAAGTCAAGCAACGATGTGCCTGATCAGTACCTAAATGGGTGTGTACTTGTGAATACCAGCTTGGATGTGCAGGTGGTGTAATAGTTAATGGCTCAGAATTGTTAATCGGAGAACCAAGTTTCCTCGGGAAAGGTATTAATCCACCCCTCTCTTTTCCCTAGCTATGAGTTATTTTGTAAGACTTGTATGACTAAATCATTAGATAGCAGCATTAATTTCTACTTCACCTACCGCGACACGAAATTTTATTGTCGATAACACCAAAAACGGTAGATTTTATCAAAATGTCTTTGTTATTTTCGAATTAAGCATGTTCATTTACACCTAAATTGAACTATTCGGGAAATTTTTATTAGAAAGTGAGCGCGGGGCTTGAACTGCAAATTACCCACCTCGAATTGAAATTAGTTCTGTCACCCAATCATTATTATTCCTGTAATCTAAAAATATTTTCTAGCTTTGAATAACCTGCAAAAGGGTTGATAAGACGGGGAAAATTAGCAAATACCTAGTTAGATATTTGAATTCGTTTCATCGATTTCATTTGCTATATTGATATTATACGTACGTTATATATAGTGTTATTATACGTACAATGTAAATGCATTGTGAATGATATTCCTGCCGGAAAGCATTGAAAATTATGAAAAAGTGATTGTCAATGGTCATGAATTCAGGTTTTCCTGAAAGAATAAGGCGTGTATTAAATCTTAACGACATATAAGATAATGAGAAAATGTAGTTTTAACGAGACTGCTTCGGATCTTTGTCAGCTTATTTACATTTTTTTTTTAATTTTTTTTTATTGTTTGTTTAGTTGCCCTCTATTAGGTTGGTGCAAAAATAATGACGTAATAATGTCGTTTTTTGACCTTAAAAATACGTAAAAAAAACGACATTATTTCGTCATTATTTTTGCACCAACTTAATATAAATACGCCGAAACAAAAGCCAATCAAATGCGCTTTTTAATTCCATTTATGCTTTGTTCATAAAAGCAATGGAAGAGGCGACGTCAACCCTTTTAGCAAGTCGACTCCGATCCCCATATTTATTTTCGCGATCGTCTTCAATGGAAGCCGAACATGAACTGTATTTAACGTTACTGATGTTCATTTGATAACCTTACGACCAGCGGGGGAGCGAGGTCGCTAACATGGAATCTTTGGGATCAGACTGTCATCGCCTTGGTATCTCGGCTGGCTGTGTTGCCTGGTCAGCGACGGTCTTTATGACCTCCAGAGGTGAAAACGGTCATCCAGTCCCGCAGTGATGGAAGAGAGAGAGAAAGTTGTCTCAGAAAAATGCCCCCGCAGATTTCACTTATAAAATCAACGTGTGCGGGTATTCTTATTCATCTCTAATTGTTATTTTTGTGTAAAGAAAGGGAAAGACAAAAGCTTCGTAAGAATAAGAAACTTTAGAACGCCTTGACGGGGTAGAGGGGAGCAGGTTAGTCCACTTAATCGTTACTGCTGTATTGAGTTCAATATTACCTTGGTCCCAAACACGTTTAGCATTGCCATACCAATAATTTCTACATACAAAATTCTGTGATTTCCTTTAGTCCATTCTTCATGCCGTCTAAAATAGCAATACATTGACCAAACGAAATCAAATTTGGGGTAGAAAAAAATCTACCGTTCGTTCGTTCATTGAATACTTTAGCCATATCTAGTGTGGTGACCCTGAGATTCCTGACAAAATTCAAAGAACGATTTTCAATGTAATCGATCTTGACTGGGCATCTCGACTTCAGTCACATTCTCACCAACGCGACGTGGCTTCCCTTTTTTTTTTCTTTTTTACAAATACTTTCATAGTAACCTTTATGACGAACAAAAAATAAATGGTTACTGTATGGTGGTCTTTCAAAGGGGTTATTGATTATTCATTCTTGCCTCAAGGTAAAACAATAGCAGCAAACTCGTATTGTGGAGAGATTGAGTGTAAGCACGTTCAATTGAAGAAGAAACGACCTACACTTGTGAATAGGGCCCACTTTTTTCTGCATGACAACGCATGATCTCACGTTTCTCAATCAACTGTCCAAAAGTTGCATAGCATGAATTATGAAAATTTTCTTCGTCCTTTATATACACATATCTCTCCTGCTGATTATCACTTATTTAAGTCAATTGAATCCTTATACCTGTTTATCACATCAAATGATGAGAATTCTTTTAAACATGGCATCAAGAATTTAGAGCTTCCATGAAGAACAGTCATTCATCAATATGGTGCCTATTTCAACGAAATAAATTAGTTATTTTAACTTTTAAGAAGTGTTTTATTCATTTACTATAAAATGTGAAATTTCATGGGCGACAGCCTAACATATATGATAAATCTTGTAGCTGAAACAATGTATATTCCTCTGATAACAGAGGTCAGGTTTCGGGCTCAGATACAAGTCAATGTTTTGAATGGTGAAGATGGCTTTCTTTATTTTGCAAGACTGACTCGAACGAACTCCCCGCTCGTCTTTCTACTAGACAAAGCAAAACGAGAAAAATCAACATTTTTTTTTTAAAATTAAAGTTAAAAACGTAATATCTAAGTTTAGATTTTAGACTTGGCAAACGTTTTTCGGCATTATAGATGTTCCTGAAAATAAAATGAGGTTGAATGACATCATTTAGATATGTCACAAGATGTTAGCCAGAATTCAATCTGGAAAATTAATTGTTTTGGGACCGCAAAAGACATATATGCCGATTCACAATCCGCTGGTTAGAAACATTCATAGCTCCACATAAAGGAAAAGATATCTTGTCACAGATTCACAGGATAATACAATCTGGAACACAATATGCACGTAAAGATACAAGTAGCATAGCTCATTATTTTAGCTTCTTACACTATTATAAACGTCTTATTTAAAAGCAAAACAATTTTGAATATACAAAGAATATCACCAGTATATACATTACATTATTTCATCTGATAATAAAAATATATACATGTGTGTGTGTGTGCGTGTTTGTTCGTATGGATGTAGAATATCTATACGTCATGATTGCAAATGAGTAAAAGCATTAGCCCTAAAGAAAATAACTGCAAAGAGGCAGTTTCCTGTCTTGCGCACTTGGCTTAATTCCACAGCAGCCTATAAATATGAAAGTGGCTAAAGAAGAAATGGATTACAGTCTGAATACAGCCTGGGGCATGAAACATAGAATGAGCATAAAATGTTGATTCCTATATACACTCTCTCTTTCTATATCCCCTCTCATTCTCTCCCCTATATCTTTCTATTTCCTCTCTCTCTCTATATATATATATTCAGTTACGTGCTACACGCTTAGGCGATCATGTATCTTTCGATATATGATTGACGAAGCAGATTTTTTTTCGCACAGTAGGCTGCCATTTCTTTCTGCGGTAGACCAGTTGCTATCCAAAGCCGTAGAACTCGGTCTGTCCTGCTATTTACCTATAGCTGAGGGGAGAAGATGAGGATTCATACTTTTTCCAAGATTATAAGCACGTAAGCGAATGTAATGGATTCGACTGAATTTCAGACTCGGCTCTCCGATTCCTCAATCCGACCCACTATCCGTTACTCCACCGTGCCTCCTGTTCTCTCCCTCCATCCCCCCTCTCTCTCTCTCTCTCTCTCTATCTATCTATCTATCTATCTATATATATATATATATATATATATATATATATATATATATATATATACATACATATACATATATATATATATACATATATATATATATATATATATATATATATATATATATATATATATATATATATATGCACACACACACACACATGTGTGTACGTGTATGTGTGTATGTTGTGCATATATTTTTCTGTACATTATTTACATTATTCGGACTAGTGTCCTCATCTTTGTCATATTTAGTGCTGTCACTTGATCTAACCAACGCCCCTGAGGACACATGGCACAGTGGATAAAGTCGTTGGTTAGATCCTTTATTCACTGTGTCATGTGTCTTTGGGGATAAAGCCATTAGTTAGATCCAGTGACAGAACCCAAAGAGTGTGAGTTCAATACCCGGTTAAAGCACTGGAGAACTTTCAGAGGGAAATTAACAGGAGATAACTGATAACTGCCATCCATTAAGCATGGCACATGGAACTAGAACAGTCTACCCCAGTGAGCGAAATAAAGGGTTCAGTTCGACATTCCAACCACCTGAAGAAGGCCAGAGCGTACAACGGCCGAAAAATTAAATTGTATTAAAGTAAGCTCTGTTCCATCTTCAAGCGAAATTTTTTGGCAATAACTTATAGAACATAGCTTACTTAATTTAATTTACTTTAATTCAATTTAATTCAAATAATTATATTGAGGTGTCCGGCTCTTGTTTTGAAACATGAGAACTCTTATGTAGCGTGTTGGAATCATATTTTTAAATAAATAATTATATTTATGCTCTACTTTTGTATCGAGCACAATTTTTTTAAAATAATACCAAAAATACTAAAGAACCAGTTCTTTCCTATTTTCTATATATTTTCACACACACACACACACACACACACACACACACACACACACACACACATATATATATATATATATATATATATATATATATATATATATATATATATATATATTAATAATTATTCTATCCAGGTTTTTTCACCTACCGAGTTTAAATAGGTTTGCATTATATATATATATATATATATATATATATATATATATATATATATATATATATATATATATATATATATATGTATGTATGTATATACACAGGTACTAGCGTAATTATTCGATTATAATATGCCCATTTTTCAGACTTCCATTCGTAAAAGTTATGCACAATATTCGGCATGTTATGTGAACCACACACATAAAGAGATAAATGTCTAATTCTTTTGTGAAATTATATCTGTTTGTAGGTGTTTGTGTGTGTTTGTGTGTATTAAGACATGTTTCATAAATAATTTAGACAAGTTTTGTCTAATTATTTTTAATAGGATCTCGTAATAAGATCTCGTTAATACGATCCTAATAGGACCCTTATTTTTAATAGGATCTTCTAATTACTGACAAGTATTCTTAGTATTCTTATTAAGAGGAAGAAAGAAAATTACCATATTGATGTATATTCATTTTATTCCGACTACTTCCGATATTAGCACGATTTCATCACCAGGGTGTTGTTTTTTTGTTTTGTTTTGTATTTTTTTCTTATCACAAAATTATTATGTTCATCTGAAAATTAATTTTATTCTTGTGAATTGAAAATCAAGGAGTTTGCACCATACTGCGCTATCCTCCGGCGATAGATTTCCGCAGGTTTGACTCCCTCCTGCCCAACAGAAAGCGCACTACGGCGTGTTGTTCCTAGATGATGTAATCGCCGCGTTGACCATCCATAGGTATGACCTCGTTGCTTCCTGCACACGGCCAGCTACACGTAATCTTATCTACAGACGCGATGTCGCGTGTCAGCGTCTCCATGATGGTGTTACCACGTAATTTTAAAACTGCCTTTACTTTCCGATTTAACCTCGTGTGTTTACACACACACACACACACACACACACACACACATATATATATATATATATATATATATATATATATATATATATTATAAGTAATAGCTAGCCACTCGTATTCGAGGATATTCGTCTATTAGGGCGGCTAGCTAATCCCTATTGTAGACGCTTGCTCAGGCACATTTGTGTTTGTTCAACACCCACCGAGCCAACCTATGGTTTACACTGCAACAATGCTGAGCAGACCTTAGTGTATGATTTTAAAATTTTATGATGTCAACACACGACAGACGATAAGATAACTAATTCCGTTATTGTAATGTCTAAATATTTAAAATAATGTAAACTATTTAAATCTATTAGTTAAAACCTAGCATGGACCGTAAGCAACCATGAGTTTTTTGGGATGCAAACAAGGAGAAGGTTTATGCTTAACATCAGGAAGAGGCAGCTGAATATCCTGGGATACATAATGAGGAGGAAGGGCCTGGAGCATCTGATACTCACGAGTGGAATAGAGGGAAAGAGAGAAAAGGGAAAACAACGCGTGACATACCTGGCGGCCATAAGCAAGAGGATGACAGAACGTGCTCTGAGGGAGAAAGCAGAGGGAAGGAGCTTGCTGAGAGCTGTAAGTGATAGAGGGAGGTGGAGAGCCATGATCGCCTACGTTCTGAAAGGACATGGCACATAAAAGAAAAGAAAGAAGAAAATTGTCCGTCATTACGAGAGAAGCCTATTAAAAAATAAATAGACAAAACTTGTCTAAATTATTTAATGAGACATGTCTTAATAAAAACGTGCTGCCAATATATATATATATATATATATATATATATATATATATATATATATATATATATATATGCGTATGTGTGTGTGTGTCTGTCTGTCTGTGTGTGAGAGAGAGAGAGAGGGAGAGGGAGAGAAAGAGAGTGTAAATCAAAAAGCATGGACAATTTCCATTCATCTTTAATTCCATTTAGGAAGGACAAATCCATATGTCTTTTATCCATTCCGGGTATCGTTCCACAATCTTCTTCATCTCTTCTGAAAAGAAACTTTTCGATTGCTGACAAAGTGATGTCCGCACCGGCTGCGTGTTTGGACACCCAATGTGCACAACTATTACGATACCCTCCTAGCTGATCCGCACTATTGCCAAAACATATGTTCTTCTACACTTGTCCTCTCCTCTCATACACTTTTCGCTGGCACATGGAGCTTGCACCATACAGCGCGAGGTTCCGGCGATAGATTTCCGCAGGTTTGACTCCCTCCTGCCCAACAGAAAGCGCACTACGGCGCGTTGTTCCTGGATGATGTAATCGCCGCGTTGACCATCCATACGTATGACCTCATTGCTTCCTGCACACGGCCAGGCTACACGTCATCCCATCTGCAGACGCGGTGTCGAGTGTCAGTGTCTCCATGATGGTGTTACCGCGTAATTTTAAAACTGCCTTTACTTTCCGATTTACCCTCGTGTATATATACACACATACAAACACACACGCACACACACACATATATATATATATGCATATTATATTATAAATAATTGCCACTCGTATTAAGGGATACCCGTCTATTAGGGCGGCTAACCAATCCCTATTGTAGACGGTCGCTCAGGTACATTTGTGTTTGTTCAACACCTACAGAGCCAACCTCTGGTTTATACTGTAACTATGCTGAGCAAACCATACTTACAGTTTTTGGGAGAGAGCGGGTTATGTAGCGTGATCAACAATTGGAACAAGGCCAGCACGCTCAAGCTCAAGCCCTCCGCCACGGTGACTTGTGACTTTGTTCTGGCACAGCTATCGACGGCTCCAAAAGTTCCGTCTACCAAATTTCATTCACCAGGCTTGGGTCAACCCGTGGTATGGATTTCAGGCACTTCCCAAAGGTTCCGCACGCTGAGATCGCCCTCTTTAGACCGAAAACATCAGAAAGTCTCCTTCCTGACAAATCGACCATTGTGAGATTCGAACCCGGATCTCATGGTCAGACACACACACACGCGCGCGCGCGCCTGCACACACATGCATATCTATCTATCTATATATATATATATATATATATATATACATATATATATATATATATATATATATATATATATATATATATATATATATATACATATATATATATATATATATATATATATATATATATATATATATATATATATATATATATATAAAATGACAATTGGAAAAAAGATCTTAGATTTTGCCGACGCGTTTCGTCTTCCGACTTTTTCAAGGTAAAAATGAAATCGAAATGTTCTTGTTGTTATAGTTACATTAAAAAAAAATCCCAATTTAAAAAGATAGACGCTTCTGTCTAAGCCTTTTTTTTCTGGTTAATGTAAATTACCTTTATAGTAAGAGATTTTTTTTTTAATGTAACTATAACAAGAACATTTCGATTTCATTTTTGCCTTGAAAAAGTCGGAAGACGAAACGCGTCGGCAAAATCTAAGATCTTTTTTCCAATTGTCATTTTATTTATACCAATCTGTCTTGTCCACAGAATTGATCTGGGAATTTAACTATATATATATATATATATATATATATAAATATATAAAGTGTGTGTATTGCAATAGTACGTTATATTGAGTTCTTTAATCGTGGCTATGTATTATTTTTCCATCGGCTGTCATTTTCGCCTCATGTTATTTTTATGAGGCTCCATAGGAGTTTTAATCACCATATCTACTGGCCGTGGAAAGCCTGGTGTGCATAATTTGATTTGGTGGCCGCGTTAGAAACGATGCAGGTTACAAGGAATCGGTTTCACGTTGTGTGGGCGTAATCTAATGCATTAAACACGATGCCATGTTATAATTCGTCTATTATTCAACTGACGATGGCACGCAGCTGGCCCAATTGGCAGACTTTCTAAAGGTTTAGTTACAAAGCCATTTTTCTGATAGGGAGGCCGGGCTTTAGTGAAGCGATCGGTGGCGAGTAGATATAGCTGTTCGAGGTATGTGCGGAAACATATTTTCAGAAATTCGATGCCAAATTAATTCTATACGAGATCAGCTTAAAGTTAGTTATTCATTGTGAAAATTGGAAAGAAAGACTTATTATTATTTTTTTTTTTTTTATATAAAATGAGATAAAATAAATAAAGAGGAAAACCAGCCGATACGATTAAGTGATTTCCTGGACGATTGGTGTGTGAAGCGAATTTTCAACGCATTTGGCGGCGAAGCCTCAAGCGTTTGAAATATTTATGACTGAAGGCATTTTGGAAAAGGACGTGAAAAGAAAGTAGCCACGAAGACTTAGAAAAGAATCAATGATATAATAACCTCTAGATTAGATTGCTGAATGTTTTTAGACATCAAAAAAATAAAGAAGAGAAAAATGAAAACATATTCCAAGTGAAAATTTTTAAAATGATTTGCGTGAAAACGTTCAAGCTTTGAAAAAGATTTGGTTCATTTAACTTTTACGGGTGGACAACTTGTCAAGGAGATTGGAAACGATATTAAGTCGGTGGAAATTTTAAATGCAACGAAAATATTCAATACCGCTACTTTGCTTCTAAGGATGCACCTTTAAAATACTTTAGCGGAATATCTTTAAGCGTTTTACGCAAGGATTTGATTATATTAGGTGTGTACAAGAATTATATATCCATTCAAAAGTTTTCAGTAAGGAGCGCTAAAAAACAAAAAACAAACTTTAGAAGTAGCAAATAAATAAATTATTAGAATAATCCAGAATTTAGAGTGGGACCAAACTGTCTGCATTCCTATGGAAAATGATTTTAGCAAAAACGCAAAAATTAGAAAGAAACGTAAGACAAGGATGTGTATTCTCCCCAGATTTGTTCAAACTTTACAGAGGGGCGATCCTGAAAAGATAAGATATACTTTCAGGATCTATTATTGCCGGATGCAATATATGAGATGCATATAACACAGTGTTGATAGCAGGTTCAGAAAAGAAACTACAAGAACTTCTACAGAAGGGAGTGAAAGAAAGCGAGAAGAAAGGACTAATCATCAATTGTAAGAAGACAGAATATATGATTGTCAGTAAAAGGGACAGACCAAGACAGTAACTAGGAGTAAGGAACTCCAAAATCAAGCAAGTACAAATCTTTTAACAGGGAACGAAAATATGACACCGAAATCCAAAGGAAAGAGAGAGAGGCGAAGAAAAATAGAGAAATAAGAGAATGTAGTCAAAAGCAAAGAGCGAAAAAGAAATAGCAAAAAGAAGAAAGAAGCATGGAAAAGGAGAAAGATAGAAAAAACAGAGGAAAAAGATAATAACGAAAAGAAGAAGGGAAAGAGAGAAAGAACGATAAAAAGAAAGACAAAACACTTGGAAGAAAAAGAAAACGAAAGAACAAAACGAAAGAAAGAGAGTGTACTAGAAGCAAAAGTAGCTATTTACCGTTCTTTTATTTAATAAAATCTAATCAATCAGTCCAAGGTATCTGGCATCTCTAAGCGGCCACACACACACACACACACACACACACACACACACACACACATATATATATATATATATATATATATATATATATATATATATAGATATAGATAGATAGATATAGATATATATATATTTCAATTAAAAGGTGCAATTATAACTTATAAATTCATGAATCATTCATACAAAAAACAAATATAGAGGCTAATGATTTAAACAGGGATCATATCATTCATATACATGTTCGGGGTTGGTGTATCTTATTTATGTGTTTGCGACGATGTATTCTCGCCTTTTAAATCATTAACCTCTATATTTGTTTTTTGTATGAATGATTCATGAATTTATATATATATATATATATATATATATATATATATATAAGGCGCTAGAAGCGAAAATCGCATCGCATCTCATGACGTCACTCCTGACCACGCGAGAGTGAATTGGAGAAGTATGATGTATATGAAGCTGTTGGTAGCGTCTTATATGCACGTGTTTATCGTTGCTTAGAAATCATCTATGTAAACATCACTGTCTTGTCCGTATATTGCTTAATACGTTGTAATTGACATCTTTGATAATGGCTTATGTAAGCCGAAAACTTAGATTGTATTAAAAAAAAATATGGATCAATATTGTGAATTTCTTTCTTCTTTCAACGATAATGTTATTAAACTTATCAGACGTTACGAAAAAAATTTACATAAAATAAACAGACAACACTTGTCTATATTATTTAATGAAACGTGTATGAATATATATATCACTCTCTTTCTCTCTCTCTCTCTCTCTCTCTCTCTCTATATATATATATATATATATATATATATATATATATATATATATATATATATATATATATAAATATAAAAGTGAACATAGAAGTCAACACTTAGAGGCGACAGTCTGTTTCATGCTATATGCAATCGTCAAGCCACGTGGCTTGACGATTGCATATAGCATGAAACAGACTGTCGCCTCTAAGTGTTGACTTCTATGTTCACTTTTATATTTACACACGCTCTATCTCTGATATTGAGCACTTTATTCCATAAATATAGCACACCTTAAGACTATATTTCTTTATATATATATATATATATATATATATATATATATATATATATATATATTGGTCTGTTTCGACATAACGTTTCAGGTGAGAACGGCAGCTTTTCAGCACCGGGTATCTGAGTATTCTTGTGAGTAATAATATGTCACATTGGGCATTGAGTGTCAAACATCGTGGCAAGTTTTGACACACGCTACGCCACGGCTTTCATTGCATTATCACCATAGATTCTTGGAAAAGATAGTGGAATGGAGTCGCGTTTTCTTCCGCACGTTTTGAAATTCAAATTTTTCATTCTCTAAGACGGGTTGCCACCCAAGGCTGTTCCGTTGTTTACCACAGTGCTAAGAGAAGAAGAGACGGATTCAGTGATTTTCCACGGTCATTTGTGCGTGGAGGAACCCAAAAGATGTGAACACGTCAGCCTGACTGATGTCTATGTTCATTTCAAAACGCCCTGTCCATTCAGGACGTTGGCAAGAAGGACTCTGCAAAGATTTTTTTTTTATCTGTGTATTCCCATGCTTTATTGGGAAACAATTTCCTGTTACCTTCGCTACGGTTTGGAATTCAGAGTTTTCCTTCTCTTAGCCTGGTTGCACCATAATTACGATTTTATGTATTCCGCAGCTAGAAGAGAGGGATTTAGGCTTTTCTTAAAGAGTGTAAGGGAACGCAACAGACGTTAAGCGGGATTTTTCAGCTTGACAAAAATCATGTTTATATTAATCCCCCCACACACAACGTTGGCAATCGAGACTATCCGCGGATTCTTTTTTCTTTATTGCCTTTATTTACATGTCTGGTTGATAAATAGAGAAAGCTTCCTGCCCGTTGCCGCGTTGCTGGAATTTCAAAGTATTTTTTTTTGTTTTAAAAATGTTACACAGAAGCCTACCCTGTTGTTTAATTCATATTCCGGCGAAGAAGAGACGGGTCCATGCCTTTCCCGAAAGAGAATTAGTGCGAAAGTAAACGCAAAAGATGTGCACGAACTTTGAACTCAGTTCGCTGATTCACTTTCGACGACGATAACTTTTACACTAACCACACAACTGTTTTCTCTTGTTTTGCATAATTTGATCTAACGTAACAAATTACACTTTTTTGTTTTTTATTCATGGGTAGCAACTGTTATTTCCTATTTGTTTACACCTACATTCATTTAACATCGGAAAGCTGACTCTTTAATTTCTATCTTCCTAATTGTTGTAGCATACCTACAGATGATAACGGGTATGTCCCCATTCACATAAATACAGTAGTAAATACTGTATGTTGGTCTGCAGTTGAACATTCGTCTCCACCTATGGTGGTCAAACTCTCTGCCGCCGAGCAGAAAGGATACCCAGACGAGGCTATGTCGAAAGACAGAGTCTTGTCTCGGGAAGCAGCTACCCAGCTCACTTTTATACGGTATCTACGAGGAAGTGTTGGCCGTGCGTACGGGCTCGGATACCCTACATTAAATTCGGCCTTGTGCCACATCTGACCTTGTATGGCGGTTGGTAGATATCCTGCAGCTGGAGATTCATTGTGGAATTCACTTGACTAGCAGCTGACTACTTCTTCTACGCGCCGCTGGTGAATCTTATATATGGTGTTCTTGTCCTAAGTATTATCTTCCATTACCAATCTTCGTTTGATTATTCTATTCAGTAACCTTCCCTAAAATTCACCTCCAACTTCCGACAGTTATTCTCACAACAAACGTCTCGTTCAGTAGCCCTTTAATTTGAGTGACTCTTGAGGCTTGAATTTTGTCAACATTACTGCTGATAGAATGCAGAATTTTGGAAACTTAGGTGAGCAGATAAATTTGCTTTCATCCAGTGAATATCTATTTGATTGCAATGCGCGATAATAACCAGCTTACTCACCGCTGATCCCAATGTCGAATTTGAGTTTCTGTAAATGTGGAGACGAGTGTTTGTTTATGACAATTAGAAAGATTAATGGCAGTACTTGAGAATAAACATGCTCAAAGAGAAATCAATCAGCCGAATTATGGTTCCTTATTTCCTGAAAATCAATGATTGATTTCTATCCAAAAGCAGATATGAACGCAGAATAAGAGCGAAAATAACAAGGACAAAAAGCAGAAAGATGAAAGGTGCAGGGAAAGAGTGAGAAAATAAAAAAAGAAATAGAGAAAGAAGAAAGAGAAACGAGAAAGAAAGATAAAAACAAAAGAAAAGCGGAAAGAGAGTAAGAACGGTAAAACGAAAGAAAGCAAGATAGAAAGACAATCGGAAAAGAAAATAAGAAGAGAAAAAGAAAGAATAGAACAAAGGAAGAAAGGGAGGAAGGAAAGTCCGAATTTTAGAATAAAGAAAACAGAGAAAATGGAAAATAGAAAACGGACGCATAAAGGAGCAAAGCGAGAAAAAAATATAAAGAGTTAATAAAGGAGAGAGAAAAAAAAAAGCTAAAAAGAAATAAAGAAGACCAGAAAGAGAGACAAAGAGATAAAGTGGAAAGAAAGAAAGAAAAGAAAAAGAAAGGAAGGAAATATAGAGACGGATAAAAGAAAGAGAAAGGAAAAGGAAAATCCAGAAAGGCGGGAAGAAATCGAGAAAAAAACACAAGAAAGAAAAGAGAAATTGTAAAATGAGGAAAGAAGGAGAAAAAGGGAGAAAAATGAAAAAGAAAATATGAAAGAAGGAAGGAAAAGGAGAAAGAAAGATAAAATAAGAAAGAAAGAAAAATAATAATGTAAAAAGAAAGAAAAACGGGAAGGGGGGAAAAAGAGGAAGAGAAAAAGAAGGAAGAATAGAGAGAAAATAAAACGAAGGATCAAAAGCGAGCAAGATAGACACAGAAAGGGAGGAAAGCGAAAGTGGGTAAGAATGTCGAATATACAGAAGAAGGCAGTACAAAATACAAAGAAAGAAAGTCATATTGAAGAAGAAAGAAAGATAAAGAACTGAATGAAAGAAAAAAGAAAAATGAGAAATTAGGGTGGGAAGTGAGAAAGAAAGAAACCAAAGCCAGAAAAAAAAATTAAAGAACGAAAGGTAAGGAGAGAAAAATGGCCAACTAAAGAGGGAAAGAGAAAGGATATGAAATCGTAAAAGAAGAGAAGAAAGCGAGAGAGAAAAAAAAAACAACGAGGGAAATACAAAAAGTAGAAAGGGAAAAGAAATATGGAAAAAGAGAAAATTAAAAATAAAAGATAGTTAGAAGAAAAACGAGAAAAAAAACGAACGAGCGGAAAGAGAGAAAGAAAGATAAAAAGGGAAAAAAAAAAGGAAGTAAAAGAAAAGTAAAGAGTAACAAAAAAGAATTGTAGAAAAGTGAACAAGAATAGAGATTACGAAGGAAAGAAAGAGAGAGTGTTAGAGGTTGAAATACGAATAAAGAAAAGGAGAAAGAAAAGAGAACAAAGACCAAAAGAAAAATAGCAAAATGAAGAAAGAGAGAAAAACGGAAAAATGAGAACGGAAGGAAAGCGAGAAGCAAGATGAAAAGAATATAAGTAATAAAACAAAGAAACAAAGGTGAAAAGAAAGAAAGAAAGAAAGAAAGAAAGAAAGAAAGAAAGAAAAAGACAGTTCGAAAGAAGGAAAATAGAGTCAGAATGAAGGAAAGAAAAACGAAGAGGAAAAATCGAAAAAATTACGCAAAAACAAGGAACAAAAGTCAAATCGCAGAAAGGCAAGACGGAAAAACACCAAGGGAAAAAGACATACAACTAGCGAGAGATAGAGAGACAGAGACAGACAGACAGATTTCGAGAGACAGTGAGAAAGAGAGAGAGGAAAAATTAAATATCTATTGTCAAGAAGAGCATATGACATTGTGACGTCACTAAAACCAGTGGTCAACAAAAGTGTTTTCATTAGCGGTCCCGCGTGATCGACATTAACCCCTCTAGACTCTTTAATTTACCCTTTCTCCCACCCTCCCTCTTTTCATCTCTCTCTCTCTCTCTTTCTCTTTCTCTCTCTCTCTCTAAACCCGATATCCTTAACATCCCTCCGACTTTTGGTCAAGGACATTGTTTTTTGATAGTTTTCGTATTATGGGGATATGAGGAGAGATAAAAATCTACACAGATCCTGTCACTAAATAGCTAGGCTGTCTTCATATAAAAATGGCAAACCATTTTAGAATTAATGCGAAGAGAAATAAAAGGTCTTTCCTTAATTATCCCTGCTCTTTTCACTAATGGGAAGTGTATCTTCGACAAACGAATGTTAACAGTTACTTTCTTATTTTCGTAATATTTTAATACTAATATTCACTCATTACACTAGCATCAATAGCCAGGGTAGCTCTACGCGGGCGATCAAGAGAAGGCTGGTAATAGCAAGAAGTGTTATGACAAAAACAGGAAACATCTGGAATATGCAGACCAGCCTAAAGTTGAAATTATTGCGAGCCACTGCTTTCGCTATCGCCAGCTACCGATGCGAGTCATAGGCACTGACCAAGAGGGAAAGACACCGAATATAAGTGCAAAACGGCGCGAATTCAACGCAGAGTCGCAAGTATTCTGAAGCGTCGTTACGCCCCACTCAACACCCAGGCTAGCAACCAGCTTCCTGTGACTTCATTCCTCCCGCTGCCTTTTAGAATCCAAACTGCACTTTCGAGATATGGGCATATCGCAGAGTAATTAGGGTACCATAGACATCGATACGAACTAATAAATGCGTATTAGATACCATCGGATCAAGGTACGTATTGAAGGAGCAGATGGCACGAAGGAATCTTGCGTTCTGTGTCATGTCAGGGCCCCCACGCTATTACATAGAATGATATCAACGAAAGGGACTTTTTCTTATTCGTTTTATTAAGAGAGAGTCGTGGCAGTTTGGATTCTAAGAGGTAGCGGAAGGAAGGAAATCACAGGAAGCTGGTCGCTAGCCTGGGTGTTGAGTGGGGCGGAACGACGCTTCAGAATACTTGTGACTCTGCGTTGAATTCGCGCCGTTTTGCACTTATATCCAAAACTCAGACAATGGCAATCTATCACTGTCAGAGTATCCACGACACACTCCGGTCAATTGCTGACCATTCCGGACCTAGCTTTCGCATTATATAACAGGAAGCTCCTTTACTTTAGGCATATTAAGTGACGAGGCGGCTTCGTTAATGACATTCTGCTGGACCCAGTGGAGTTCAAGCCGCGCCCGGGAAGACTACACGTGTATTGGTTTGATGATATTGACAGGTTCACTGGAATTACGATAGCTGAGGCTGTAAGGGCAGTACCAGGCAGAAAGAGGGACAGGAATAGTGACCACAGAGGCACAAAAATACGCTAATTGAGGAAATCATGATAATGATTTACACAATGCAAGGACCAAAAGCAACTCAAGGTTGATGGTTACTGAGTTGGGGTAAATGTAAGAAGTAGATTGTATGAGGTTATATAGGAAATATAACAAATACCCCAACACGTCAAGATCGTGGCGATTGGGAAAACACCCCGTAAGAAATTTATTCCATGAAGCAATTGTTCTTGGCAAGCAGCTGTCCGGGTACAACTTACATCTTACTAATGAAATATGAAGAGAATGAAGAGGATTCATTCTTCCGTACGTGGCATGAGGGTTCCCAGTTTCAAATATCAGTGCTTATGGGACCAAAACAAGTAGCTCACCAGAGCAAGTATCATTTAAATGACGATAGTGTAGCAAGAGTCTTGCGATGTTTCGTCTGTGGCAAAGAGGTTGTAAGATGGAGAATAGATCATCGCCCCCACCCACAAGATATCCAAGTGAAACTTCCTTCTGACACGGGGGAAATGCGGCTGACTCGACTCTGTCTATGTAGCATGGCGCGTTCTAGTTGTCATGGTCTGAACTGTTGGAACTAAAATATAAAGCTAATTTGAACATTTGTCGTGGAAATGACGAGAGAACAGTGACAAGCTTTCAAAGTTGCATATCTGGAAAAATGATTGTAGAGTGGAATATGCCTTCTCCTACAATAGCTCTTAAACTTTATTAAGGGTAGAAATTGAAGAGTGAGTAACTCCAGCTTAAATATGTCAGTAATACTCCTTCTTTTCTCTAATCTGACTTCTGTATAGATAAAGCATGGCTTAAATCAAATACTTTACAAACCGATAGAACGACTCGATCACTTTTGTAGTATCTTTAGCAATAGATTCTATTTTTAAACACTTCAAGGCGATAATGCCACTAAGACTAAGATTTTAGAAAGAAACAGAAACCCACTACTAAACTGAGAACAAGAGATAAACCTCTAATCCCATTCAAAAGACCGAAGACGATTGTGAAACGGGCTACCACGCAATATGCGAACAAATGTACAACTACTGAAGAGAAAAAATCTGTATAATAAATGCTAATGCCATTGTGTCACTGTGTCCTACTTTTTCAATTAAAGGGACACAACTTGTTAACTTTCAATAGCTCATGTTACAGAAATTATGAATTCCTAAGTTTTCACTACAAGGATTGTTTTCGTCGATTTTTTCTACGTGATTTTTTGAGAAATCCAGCGAAAGTCACCCACGAAATAAAAATAATTGTTTGTACGGAATGTAAGGACCTACGTACATCAAATTGTTTTTAAATTAATTGGCGACAGAAGAATTATCGTTAAACTTTTAAAAGCTTAGCTTCAATATTAATGCAATACTCAAATGCAATGATCAATTATGAGTTCATCTGTAGTTATTGTTGCCTATCGCATACGCCAGCAGTATGCCTCGCTAAAAAGAAACCTCCACTAGCGGAAGACCACATTGCAATAAAAAAAACGTCAATGTTGTAGCGAAGACAAGAACGTCCCGTGCAAATGAAAACTCAGTTCAACCGGCAGCCAGGAGAGCTTCCAGTGCTGAGAGTATGAAAAACTTAGGACTATCAAACTCCTGAACATGTCGAAAGCCCAATCAAGAGCCCCCCTCACCTCACCCCCAGGAGCTATTTTTAGTTCAGGCGTGGAAGTTAAAGTATAGAGTTGAAGTAGACTTTAGAAAAAAAAAACAAAGGATAAACCTCTACACCTTTTAACAAGACCGTGGAGGAGGGTGACCCGAACGATAGTTTTACTCTTCTCCCCGGTATTTTGAACAGGAGTAGACGTTTATCCCTTGTTACCTGTTTAGCATTGGGTTTATAAAGTTTTCTAAAGTCTTTTATAAGGATGATTGCCTCTTAAAATCTCGGGTGAACTTCAGTCCTAAGAGATATTTAAAAAAAAAAAATGGAGCTTCATTGAAAATGGAACCTTTTATCGTAACTGTAGAAAAAGTCAGTGTTTGAACGATATGAAAGGAAACTAGCTTGAATTTTGAGGTATGGAAGACGTCCGGCTTCATTAAAAGATGAAACTTCCATATCACAATTCGTCATTAGGAAAAGATGCTGATCAGTAAAATTGATCTGCACAAAATGTCTGTTGTTTATAATAAAGAAAAGTGCTGCCTAAATACACAGAACTTGTGTGTGTGTGTATATATATATATGTGTGTGTGTGTGAGTGTATGTGTGTGTGCGTGTGTGTGCGCGTGCGTATATATGTGTGTGTGCGTGCGTGCGTGTGTGTGTATGTATCTGTGTGTGTGTGTGTGGTTCATTTCCATGACGGTATGTTAATGGATACCAATAAGCGGATCAATCATTGTTTTGGTATATAATTCGTATGTCTCATTTGTTATTCATGTGTGTTGCTTTTTCATTCTTTGTTTTTCACATTTCGCATTGTGTATTTTGGCAATATTTTTATTTGAACGTTTCTAAGAGCCGAAATGTTTCTTATATATTACTGTCGATATAATCGTCTAGATAATAAAATGGAGATTACCTAAGTGAATATAAGCTCTGCTCTTGCAAACTTAGTTGTATATCGATCTCATATTTTGTCATTCGATTTAACTAGTAATTTTAATTATTGATAAGCCCGTCTTTGTCTACAAAATAACGTACGATTAGATTTTGTTTTTATTTTTGTTTTTTGGCTCAATATCATATCACGGTGAATGTTCGTCTTATCTCCGTAATCTGTTCTTCAATTTAATCCCACATTATATATATGAACAGAATAAGAAATAACAAGAAAAACATCACCTGGAAACATGGCGGCCGGAGAAGACAAGATATAGAAAAAACATAAACGTAAAAGCCCTTGATGAACTCATTATATTCAGAGATAATTATATGAAAAGGCTGATTTCAAATTGTTTATAGCAAACGTTTATAATAATGTGTGGAAGAAAATTAGCAGATATATATTTAGAGGAAGAATAAGGAATATTTCAAAAACAGGAAACGATAGAAAGAGATTAAGGATATTTTAAAAGTATTTAAGGAAGAAAATACAGACGAAGCTAAAATTATTAAAGACGGACAAGAAACAAAAATGGCGGCGAAACAATTTCCGGAAGATAAATACAGAGTCAGGGTGACAATCTTAAACTAACGTAAGAAAAAACGGCAATTACTAGGTTGAGCCATAATTAATTTCTGATTTCATTATAATCTTTATTCTTCAGAAACAAAAAAAAATCAATTTAATTTTATTCTATTATGTATCCTTCATTACGAGAAATTTATTTATATTTTTTTTTTTATTAAAGCAGAATTTTTAAGTTGAAATTCTATTCAGATTCATTAGAATGAATAATTAATGCGCAGAGTGTTTTGTTTTTGTTGTTGAATATTTGCGGTTCAAATCATCATTTCTTTAAATTCCTCAAAGTTTCAACCATAGGAACTTTTAAAAGAACGAAATTCCTCAAAGAATTTTTTTTTCCACTTTTATTATTCTCTTACAGATTTTACTAAGATTTGTTTAGTCTGTTTTAAAATATCTAAAGTTCATCTCCATCATCTTTGAGACTGGCGCTTATAGTAACATCACGTTGAAAGACCGGTTCAAGTCGAACCTGGTCAATACCTAGTTGGGTGATCACTTGGGTATACCAGGTGATGTAATGGATAATGGCTCGGAATTGTTAATTGAAAATCCGAGTTCCAGTTTCATTTGGGTACGTCATATTTACTCATGCGCAAATACGCTTAGGAAAGGTATGAATCCACCACTTCGCCCCACTCCTGCCAGCGATGGGTTAATTATTAAAATCTGTGGCACCAAACCTTTATTATCTCAAAAAAATTCTTAGAGTCTAAAATTTTTTGGCTTTAAATAATCTACAAAGTGTTGATGAGTCATAGTAAACGAATCAATGAACCCATTTAACTGTAAGTCGTATATATGACTTTCCTCCCATTTTAAAGATACTTGTAAAATAGGCAGACCGCTCCACAAAATACTTGACTCATTCTACTTTGGCTTATCTCTACAAGAGAGAGATTAGATATAAAATGGGCTATTTCTGCCCTATCTGAGCTACAGAGCACTCCTAACTGCGCAAATGTTTCCGTTTTTATTCTTCGTAATAAAGGCAGTTAAATCTTATTCATTTATGTATGCCATTAATTGCAATGATTTATTACAACTTACAGGCAGCTCTTCGACATATTTCGAGTACAATTCCTGAGGTTTTGATGTAAAAATTTTCATCTGACTCTTGAATCTGGTTTTCAATGGATACAGCTTTCTACTCGCAAAGCATTGTCCAAGAATCAAAAAACTGGTAATAATCCGTTGGCGAAATGTCAGATGAAAATATGTCGTAGAACAGACCAAATGAATCTCATTTTTTTCCTGTTTTATTCTTTCTCTGTGCAGCCTTACGTTTTCATAGGCGAGAAAAAAAATGTTTAATCGCTATCACCCCAAGCAAGGTAGTACAGCCACTAATACGCAAAGGATTATAGGGTGGGGAATAATTAGGAACAGAAACATTAGTAATGAGTAGAAACAATTAACATGAAGGTAATTATTTTTTTAAAAAAAGTAAAACTTACAGCGGAGGGCATAGGACTGAAGACGAGCGGTCAGAGAAGATTGACAAGTGCAGGGTGTTTTTCGTCCAAATGTTTATGGACATGTTTCCGAACGTGTAAATTTAATGTTTCACAAGAACTCAAAATGAATAATACCCCGACAATCTCAGCACAGGCACAATATTAAATTGTCTGCATAATGCTCAGTTCTTTGGGTCAGTTGTGGACATTTATCCTTGTCAATCTCCAACCATTTGCGTTAAACATTGTCCTATGTAACTATGAACAGAGACTCATTTCCTCTTCCGGTATATTTATAGCGCACTTAGTGATATATTCTTCACTAGAATTTGACCACAAAAACGGAAATTACTTATGAATCAACCTAATAAAAAATAGATTATTACGCAGATGACATATATAAACAAGTGTATATTTTATAACGCTCGAGTTAAGTGGAATTGTGTATAGCTTTCCTTTTACGCAGACCAGATTTAAGTTCAGCTTTTAGATTTTAGTATAAACTGGACTTGTAACTAGCTTTTGAAGTAAACAAGATCTATGTCTATTTCTTGGCTCTATATAAAACATAAGACAACAACGATATATTTGAACACAGAGAAAATATTCAGTCATTTCTTATTAAGAAAACAATAGTCTAAATCGACGAAGAAATTCGTAGTTTTTTTTTTTAAAGGAGATCAGACATATATATATTTTCGCATCATCTCTAAAAAAAACTGCAAACTCATCTTATGGGATTACTATCGATGCAATTGTTACGTTCTCCTTAATATCGACCAGAGTCTCAAATGTTTTTCCTTTCAGAGGCGATGAGAAAAAAAAATCACCGAGAGTCCAGACTAGAGTGAAATATAGATAAACGTGAAAGATGGGGGTTGTGAGGTAACAGATGTTAGGCCAATTAGTTTCTAACCCTTTTTAGCCCAGACTTATTTTTCTCCATATTTCAAAATGTCACTTTTAAGAAACCAAGATTGTCGTATGTATATTGGTCGTTTTTTGTAGAAAGATGAATATCATATTAGTTTGAAAATTTGCCAATTCCTTTTGAAAATGCAATATTGAATGGAGTGCAAATGATATTTAACAGAATTCCAGCCGCGCTCAACACGCGAAGGCTCGGAATAACTGCACACAAAATAAAATACAACTTAAACAGTCAAAACATGAGCAAAAACTAACAGTACCAAAAACAAATTCGCCTTGAAAATGACCAAAGAATTGGCTGAAAGCGCTTAGAAAAATATGGAAGATGTCTGTACTTCCTTACCCTTTCAAAACGGAAAAACGTAAGGATACTTGAAAAATAAAATACAAATGATTAAAACACCCTTGTCTGATGTATTTAATGATATATATATATATATATATATATATATATATATATATATATATATATATATATATATAAGTGCAGCCAATTTCGCTACCTTGGTTTCAACCTTTCGGTATCTTCAAGCGATTTCGGTCAATTAGTTTATCTAACGCATTATTTTCTTTTAATAAGATGAACGCGTTATTTTAAAATAAAATAAATTTACGGCGTGACTCGTGAGAAAAGTCGAGGAGGAAGCGAAGAAGAAACGCAAAGGTTGGGGGTTAAATGAAATATACATACATTCTTTTCATCCAGTTTCATATAAACTGAAAAGGAACCTTTTAGTCCGAATGCAAATGCTCATAATTTCCGATCTCTCATTCAAAAGGATGTTTGGGTCTGGAAATGTTATTATAGCTAACTTTTCTTTTTGAAAAAGGTTGCAAATGTTACTATGATTGTTGTAAGTTTTTGCTTTTTTTAAAAAATTTCCTGTTTACAATCGAATCATTGTTATTTTTTCTTTTAATTTCCGCAGAGTCTAATAGAATTCGTAAGAATTTCTAGTTTAAAAGCTGACTTGTAATTATACCACCTCTTTTTAAAGTTACCTTTAAAGTACAACCTATGTATATTTTTCTGGCCATTTGTATCTATTATTTTTACTTTGTAAATTACTGCTCCATCTAATGGACATCTACTTTTATTTCTATAGTTGCATATTTAACTCCCAACGATGTTTTACTGCACATTAGATTTTTTTTAAATTTCTCGCGTTTTGACTTTTTATTGTGGTTTCTAAATTACTAGTACAGCTGTATGTATATATATATATATATATATATATATATATATATATATATATATATATATATATATAAAAGCAATTCACTCCAAGCAATGTGATAAATATATATATATATATGATAAAAGGACAACTTTTTTTACCAACGCGTTTAGTCCTGAGTTGCTTTTTCAAGGTAAATAGGATATCTTATTTTGGAACTTGTATATACACACAAGTAGAGTGGAGAAATATATTTTTTCTGAATTTTAATTGAGGAAATATGAACTATGGAGGACTCTAAGTGATATAATTTATTTTCCTAATTAACGAAAGTGAGTAAATGTTATTATTGTTACTGAGCTTTTATTTATTCATCTATTTGTTTATTGATATAATGGATGTGTGTGACTGTGTTTATGTATGTATGCATATATATATATATATATATATATATATATATATATATATATATATATATTCAGGATGTGCAAAAATGTATGTTGGAGAAATGGAAAAGAACCTTATAAAATCAGTTGAAAGTCTCATTCAATCGGGTAGCTAAACGAATGTAGGTAAGTTTCTTTTGCGACCTGGCGAAAATGGCTGTAGTTCAAAGATATTTACATTTACAACACATTCACCGGATATTGCATATTTGAATTACCCCATATTGACTGTTTTATATTTTCATTTCCGTTTCCTGGATGACCATGAAATGCAGTTCTGGGCAAAATAAACGAAATTTTTGGATATATGGAATTGTACTAATATTATATTATGTTATTCAGTAAAGGTAAATGTAAAATATGATATATATAAATAAAATATAATTATATTAAGTCAGTTATGTGCCATGCGTGATATACGCTTAGACGATCATTTATCTTTCGATACATGAGTGACGAGGCAGATATTTTCCCCCCACAGTAGGCTACCATTTTTATCATGCAGTAGACCAGTTGTCATCGAAGGCTATAGAACCCGGTCTGTTCTGGTATTTACCCATATCTAGTACTAGGGGAAGAAGAAGATTGATACCTTTCCCAAAGTTATTAGCACTGTGAATGTAATCGTCTCGACCAGAATTCGAACTCGGCTCTCCGATTCCTCAAGCCGAACTGCTATCTATTACTCCATAGTGCCTTCCACTTATGTTATATAATGAATAAATAATATAAATGTATGTACATTATATAAAATAAATATATTTCAATTACTTAATATTGTAAGTCATTCAATTATGTAAAATATACAAGGTTTATCAAAAATACACAAATTTGGAGCCGAGTTCCTCACCCCAAACAAATATTAGGTTGGTGCAAAAATAATGACGTAATAATGTCGTTTTTTGACGTATTTTTTAACGTCGAAATACGACATTATTACGTCATTATTTTTGCACCAATCTAATATAAAAGTCCATATAAAGTCCATGAAAGATGGGCAGGTAGGAGAGGACCAGTTCCTTCTCCTGATCTCAATCCTTTGGAATTTTATCTTTGTGGCCACCTAATGAAATTGGTTTATGAAGCAGACATTAATAAGGCAGAGGCACTTCATCAACGTGTCATGGGGGCCTGCCAAACCTTTCGACACTCTTTGGGAGTATTTAAAAGGGTCCGACAGTCAATCATCCGAAGAGTGCATGAGAAGCAAGGGGAAGAAAGTTTGAACATATGTTATGAGTTGT
>OZ010585.1:64448875-64458875 GCA_963932145.1 Acanthosepion lycidas | reverse complement strand
GTCTTAAGATGTGCTATATTTATCGGATAAAGTGCTCAATATCAGAGATAGAGCGTGTGTAATTATAAAAGTGAACATAGAAGTCAACACTTAGAGGCGACAGTCTGTTTCATGTTTGATGCAATCCACAGGCGACTTCCTGAGGATTGTATCAAGCATGAAAAAGTCTGTCGCCTCTAAGTGTTGACTTCCATGTTCACTTATATATATATATATATATATATATATATATATTGTGTATTTAGGCAGCAATCACTCATTTATACATGTTTCATTAAAGACAGCAGACAAGGTTTTTAAGGTTTTTATTTATTCTTTCTTCTGTTCGAACAAGTGTTTTCTTTTCTGGGTAGAGTGCTTCTAGAAACTGGCGAAATGTTTTGTCTTACCGAGCGCTCTCGTCTATAGTTTTAACCATTATCAAAGTCGATTTAATTTTTACTTTTTAATTGGATGCATGGGCTGTGTGCATGTTTCTATAGCTATAGGAATGTTTATTTTCTGAACACAGCACATTTTGGCCGTGTTCGTAGTTAATATTATTGAGTGCTGGCTTTTTCTTTTTTTTTATTATTAAGGCTTCCGTTATTATTATGCTTGTATTACAAACAAGATAAATTTTCACTTAAAAATGTCATAAAGAAATAAGCTATCCCAATTGACCTGAACAAATAAAATGAACTATTTACTACACAAAATTAAAACAGCTAAGCTTATCCTGAAAATTAAAAAAAAAAAAACTCCCGCAAAATTTCAAGGAATGAACATTATCTATGAGTTCAAATGCCTCTTAAGGAACTCATAAATAATTACATTGGTCACACTACTTCATGCCTATCCTGACCCTACACATATGCGACCACAGCACGATCAGAACACATGTAAACACACACACACAAACTTACCTCTTCTGAAACATACTAGTAGAAAATACAAGCATAAAAACCTCATCCCCGTGTAAAATTATTTAAAATAATGGAAGCATTAATAATAATAAAAGCAAACACCCAATAATATTAACTACAAACACAGCCAGAAAGTTCTCTGTTCGGAAAATAAAAGGTCTATATAAATATAAAAACATACACACAAACAATACATTCAGTTATAATGTAAAAATAAAATAATCTATGATAATAGCTACAAGTATAGCTTAAATCGCTCGGAATTACACAATATATGTACAGTTTCTACAGACTATGTGTCCAGAAAAGAAAACATGTTCGAACACAAGAAAAATTAAATAAAAAGCTTAATCGTAGTACATTGTCTGTCATCTTTAATTAAACATATATATATATATATATATATATATATATATATATAAATTCATGAATCATTAATACAAAAAAACAAATATAGAGGTTAATGATTTAAATGGCGCGAAAACATCTTCGCAAACTATATCAATAAGATACACCAACCCCAAACCTGTATATGAATGATATGATCCCTGTTTATAAATTCCAGTTGCATAAGGTCTTTTTAATTTTTTACAAGCTTTCGTCTGTTCCTACAGACATCCACAGGTATGGAAATCGATTTGATCTTGTTTTTACTTCTCGGTAATATATATATATATATTGAATCGCCCGCATATTCATTGCTTCATTGTATCAAACAGCCTATGTCCACAAACACATACACAGACACGCATAGATTATAGACACACATTGATTTTGCGTACTGTGTCCCTTTCAGAACGTTGGCCATCATGGCTCTCTACAACCTCCTGTCTTTTGTAACACTGGGTTGGCTTTATTTTTTTTTTATGATTTCTTTTTCTGTCCACCATCAAACAACCTTCACTATGTTCTTGCTTGTCTATTTCTCCAAACCCTCCTTGCTCATTATGTGTCCTATAAATTTTAATTGTTTCTTTCGGAATTTATATGTAAGAGTTCCTTTTCCTTAAAACTTCCTCATTGATGATATGCCCAGTCCATGTTATTCTCCTCAACCTTTTGTAGAACCACATTTCTCTTGTCTCAAGTTTATTTTATATCTCTGAAGGTTTTGTCTACAATTCGCTGCCATTCCGGAGCCTGTTGTATGAAGCATTTAATATAGATTTTTCAGTATATAATTGTTTGGTTTTATAATTAACACTTTCAACTAACAATGGTAAATTGAAAATATGTTTAGAAATTTCATTTGTGATAAGACATACATGTTTTGACGTTTGTCGTATTTCAACGATTCTCCATTTTACTGAACAGATTTCTTGCCAGAATCACTGAAGTTATATGAAAAACTTTTAAAACGTCTCTCACTTCCGGAAGTATTGCCAGCGGACAACAAAGACTATCGACAGAGAAACAGGTTGGTCGAAATATGTTCTACAACGAGTCTAGCCTTTCCCAAGTATATCATAAATCCCTTTTTACAGATGTCTAAACCGTTTACGCTGTGTTGTGGCGCGTGAATTACAATCCCTTTTATCACAGACAGAACGTCGCAAGCCGATCGCAATTGCCACGGTAAATGTTCAGATGAGCTTCACTATTTCGTACCACAAGCTTAAACCTTTACGAGGTTACTCACATCACTAGCTCCACAGGGTTGAATTCCCCCCTCAATCGCGACATATTCAATTCGTTAGTAGGATGTTCAGTTTAGAAAGCTTATTTCCAAGAACAGCTATTTTGCAGGAAAATATCCGCCTGATTACGTACAAGAATATTATTATCTTAACTTCTTCAAGTGTAGATTAAATCATTATCTATCCACGATATCCACATCATCTTCACTTCTTACTTCCTCCACTGTAGTTGATACCGCAAATCCCAATTAGTGACGCTCTACCTCAAGTGGCTTTTGGGGATTTTATTGAGAGTATATTATTTTAAAAAAAGCAAAAAAAGAAATGATTGGTTTGGTTTTGTTTGTTTGACGGCATATCAAACCCAGTGGGTTATTTAATGCGGACAAGATTTTTATTGCTGGTGATATTTTTTTCAAAAAATATATTGCTGATAATATATTTTTTTCAAAAATCTACTGCTGGTAATATTTTTTTTTTAAATGCATTACTTGTAGTAAGGTATTTCTGGTAATAATATTTTACAAAAAAAAAGTATTTCTGATATTAAAATCTATTTTTACATTTTTATAGTGTTTTGAGACCAGTTTAGGTGTTAAGTATTTGCCCATAGCTGGGACCCTAACAGGTGCTACCACCCCGTGTCAGGGTGAACACCATCAATTAAGAGGTGATTCCACGCTCCTCAAAACTTCCTGGTCAGAGGACTTGCTGTTCGATATAGTTTATCGTCATATCCAGGACAGGAAAGAAATGATAAAATCGTAAAACAGGAGCTTCGTCTGCGGAAACTGCAGAAAAAATGGATCTCACACGTGAGAAATCGGAGTATCTGCACTGAGGTGGGAAAAAAAAACATGTAAATGTCATTTTCAAGCTATGTCACGCCTATTCACTGATGCTGATTTAGACTAAGCATATCTAGTTTTTCAGAAAGGCAACTGTCTGATTATTCGAATAAATCGTGAAAGATAATCCGGGAACTAGGTTTGCAAAATTGGAAAAGAAATAGAAATTTTCAATAAAAATAAGTAACAAAACCGTTATCGGAAAGGTAACTTATTTCCAACAATGTAGACATTGATTAAAAAATATGCATATCGACACACAGACATTAAAATTGCAACAGAAAGCAGAAAGAGATAATTGCCCGCGTTGAAGACCAGATCGTCACGCTCTCAAGTGTTGTAATTTACATCATATAATTGCTTACTCGTAATTATGTTAAAATATTCAATAGTGAAGAGAAAGAAATATAAAAGAGAGTGATTCGCTTTTGGCGTAATTGAAACGCAATGAATTCCCAGGCGTCAGAAGTTAATCGATAAGCCGAGATAAAGAATCGTAAAAACTGATGCTAACATATCTCAAGTGCTTCTCATTAAGAATCGATTGATTGATTGCAACGGTTCGAGACAAATTATCTATCAATCAAACCACCTATCAAACTATCATTTCATTTTTCTTTACGACTACAGGCACATACATCTATCTATCTATCTATCTATCTATCTATCTATATATATATATATATATATATATATATTGCTCTGTTTTTTATACATTGAGTTCTTTTGGTGGATGTATTTGTTTAATATTTTATACTAAAATGAGCTACGTGTGGCTTATCCTTACCACTTACAGAATTGATATTATGATCTCTCTCTCTCTCTCTCTCTTTCTTTCTTTCTCTCTTTGTATATATATATATATATATATATATATTGCTCTCTCTCTCTCTCTCTCTCTCTCTCTATCTCTATCTATATATATATATATATATATATATATATATATATATATATTGCTCTCTATTTTCCTATACTGAGCTCTCTTCATGGATGTATCTTTTTAATATTTTATTTTAAAAAGACCTGTTTGGATTATCCTTACCATATATCTATCTATCTATCTATCTATCTATCTATCTATCTATATATATATATATATATATATATATATGTATGTGTGTGTGTGTGTGTGTATTCTTTATAAAGTTTATCTGTAGAGGAGACAAAAAGAATAAAAAGAGACAAGAAGAAAAAATAATCTTAGTCGGCGAGTTTCGTCCTCTGAGTAACATTATCGAGGAAATGTAGAATTTATTTTGCTGTATATGTTTATATGCAAAAGCGAGGATCCCTTTGGTTTACCAAGGCTTTTAACTTTCAGAACGTCCGTGAAAGTTCATCAGGTGGTTGAATGAAGCAGGTTAACTGTAATTTGGTCTCTCAAAAAAAAGCAACTCCCATGTTACACGAGATACAGGTAACGTGATTCTCGCGAACGTTGTGAATCACAGCCCTCCACAATTTTTTATCCTTTATAGCGATCCATTTACTCAACTTCGCTAGTTTGGTTATACGCTGCTTTCCTCTGCCCCACTTGCCTTCAATTTGTCCTGTGAGTTTCAAATTTTCCAAACACTCTTTTCTCATTATGTACCCTAGAAATTTCAGCTGTCGCTTCCTGATGTTAAGTATAAATGTCCTGCTTGTTTCCATTTTCTCTAAAACTTCATCGTTGCTCACATGTTCATTCCATGTTATTCTCAGTATCCTTCTGTGGAATCACATTTCTGTTGCTTCTAGTCTCTTCTTCATTTGTTGAGGTTGTTCGGCCTTCACTGCCATATAGGACGACTGATATTAATTAACAGTTCAGCCATCTTTGATTCTAACGAAATTATGATATTTCTTAATACGTTGCTTAGCTTTTGGAAGGCAATTTTCGCTATTCCAGTGCGCCTTCGAATTTTTCCGCGTCGCCCTTACCGTTCCCTGTTAAAAAATTTATCAGATATTTAAATTTTTGTACTTGTTTGACTTTTGTACCTATCCAAAGTTTCGTACACATATTATCTCTCGAAAACTATCCGATATCGTCTTTCGTTTCTTTTCAGGAAATCGATGATGGAATATATAATTGTCGAAATTTCCATGACGAGAAACATGATCGGCTACGAAAATGCAAAGAAAGCTGATGAGAAACAATTTAAATTATCTTTACGTCCTGGGTAATACGATAAACTACGTTCAACAGCAAGGCCTCTGATCAAGAGGTTTTGAGGAGCGTGGATCTGTTGGTATTCCCAGGTCCACCTTGACCCGGCATGGTAGCACCTGTTAGGGCCTCAGCTGTGGGAAAACAGTTAACCTCCAAACTGGGGGTTAAAACTCTATGAAAGTGTAAAAATATGTTTTAATATTATCAATACATTTTTGTAAAAATTATTATCAGAAATAAATTTTTGAAGAATATAATTATTACCATCAATACATTTTTGAAAATAAATATTACCTGCAATAAAAAAACTTTTCGGCATTATATAACCCATTGAGGTTGATATGCCGTATAACAAATTAAACCAAACCAAACCATTATTTTTAAATGATGCATTTTAACTCTATTTTCTTCAATTTTTCAATGTATCCATTTTTTTTACATTCCTTGATTTCAAGTGAAATGGATAAACAAATATAATTCTTACCTTCTGTTATATATATATATATATATATATATATATATATATATATATATATATATATATATATATATATATTTCTACAAAGCAGCTTACAATTTCTTTCTCGGTAGGTAAGTTCCGGGTTATCAAATGACACCTGCGTCAAAGCAAATGGATGCAGACTATCTTTGCTAAAATCCCGGTTAATAATTTATTTAAGATCAAAATTATTAGCATTTCCCCTACAAACTTTGGATACTTTTGAAAGATATTTTCTCAATTTCCGTATAAGGTAATATCAAAAATTTATCACAGGATAGATAAAGATATTGGTCTTCTTCTTATTTCACACAAAGCAACATCTACAAGAATCTATATTATTATCTCCTAAATGAAGATCTCGCTTTTTTGCTGAGACTTTGCACAAAAGACTGTTGTGTGCAGTTGCTTTTAAGTTATTAATATTCTAATCATTTCACTTGAAGTATTTTCCAAAATCACACAGCATAAAAATATAAGGGAGGTTTAAGACTATCACAAATAAATGCAACATGTTATAAACGAAACATCAGTTTAAAAAAATAAATTTAGCCCAAGCAAATCTATAATGACCCTAAGAGGTAAAGGGAGACGGGGAGTGAAAGAAATTGACGAAGACATTAGAAGGAACCGGAAAGCCAATCAGAGTTCTGATGGAGATGTTAGAATTAGAAAGTTGGAGGACACTTCAGAAGGAACCGGAAAGCCAAACAGAGTTTAGATGGAGATGTTAGAAGTAGAGTATTGGAGGACACTTCAGAAGGAACCGGAAACACAATGAGAGTTCAGATGGAGATGTTAGAAATAGAGAGTTGGAGGACACTTCAGAAACAACCGGAAAGCCAATCAGAGTTCAGATGGAGATGTTAGAAGTAGAGAGTTGGAGGGCACTTCAGAAGGAACCGGAAAGCCAATCAGAGTTCAGATGGAAATTTTAGAAATAGAGAGTTGGATGACACTTCAGAAGGAACCGGAAAGCCAATCAGAGTTCAGATGGAGATGATAGAAGTAGAGAGTTGGAGGACACTTCAGAAGGAACCGGAAAGACAATCAGAGTTCAGATGGAGATGTTAGAAATAGAGAGTTGGAGGACACTTCAGAAGGAACCGGAAAGACAATCAGAGTTATTTTTGTGTTGTTTGTTTTACATTGGTTAAATAGATCTCACCTACATTTGTTTTATCGGGTAGCCTTCGTATGTATAATTCATGTGTCTATGTATCATAATTCGATTTGATTGATAATGTGTGCGTTTGTGCGTCTAGTAGACATTTTTTTTATTTTTGTGTCGTAGTGTCTGTATCTTGATTAGGGGGATGTTTTGTGTGGGAGCGGGAAAATTTTGGTTACAGCAGTCGTGGCTGTTGTTAAAACTGATCTTAGATGCTTTAATATGAAATTTCTCTTGAATGGCTATTCATGTAGATCTTTTTGTAGATTAATGACGGTGTTTCCTGTACATGCTGATGACAATTATTTACTCTTGATTAATGGTATATATATATATATATATATATATATATATATATATATATATATATATATATATATATATATATATATATCTACTATCAATATTTCTCTTGTTGTCTGTGTCTGTCGTGGGCGTTGTTACCTCGCCCAGGCCGCATTTCTCACCCGATTTTGATGCGGTTTTCACCACAAGTTTGCAAATGGCTGCCGTAAGGACGGAGGCCGATTTTTGAGTTTGGACTCAGGTTCTAAAAAAATCGATAATTGAAAAATCGATAATCGAGAAAATCGATAATCAAAAAATCTGCTTACAGAAAAAATGATCGCATTTCAACCAAATTTGACACCCTCTTAGAGTCTATCATTAGAAATGTTATCCAGAAGTTCCATGGCCACTGACCCCTAAACAACGCTGAAAATCGATATAACCCAAAAACTGATACGATCAGATTGCGCCTGAACCGCATGTCGGTTTTTAGCGAAAACCGACCGGATTTATGAGGAGGCCATTGGGGGTACCATGTGAAGTTTCAACTCTGAGCGCCCCCCAAACACAGTGCAAATCGACAATCGGTCAACCCTTAAAAATGTTTTTTTTTTTCCGGTTGGGTATTTCTTAAATGCAGATTAATTTAAGGTGACGCTATGCGCGGGAAGAAACAGGTCAGTGTGTGCAGTGGAGTGGAAGAAAATATTTGACCTCAAATGGGTGCAGCGCCATTGAAATTCGGCTTTTTTATCCCTGCTACCAGTTGTGACTTTGAGCCACAAATGACATATTCGACTTTGTCAACACTATTGCTTTAATCGTAGTAACATCAGCACAGCAAAGGGCACTCCTTTAAAGGCAAGGAAGGGCAAAAATATTTTAAGTCAAGTGATAGCAATTGCTGTATGAGTTGTTCGATTTTTTAATCAAGCACGGGCAACGCCGGGCCATGCTGATAGTATATATATATATATATATATATATATATATATATATATATATATATATCCTCAATTGCCAATTCAATTAACGTTTTGCCTCTACAATCAAGGTGTTTGAATTTGTTCGCCATAAGTAAGACGGCACACCATTTCCTTTTTCCCCCACTTCCTACACGATGATAACTTCTTTTTCCTCCCACCCTCTCAATATGAAATCTTTATTTTGAATTTTTAATCCTAGAGAAATTTTTCCATTTTCATTTTCTTTACAGGACCGAAGATCTGAAGCCGTGTTTTATCGACTTCAATGAAATGAAATATCAGGTACGGTTTTTTTTTTTGTTTTATATATATATACTAAAGATATATTAAAGTCGTTTGGTGTCTGTTGGATTTTAAATCGGTCCACCCAAACTAGATAATTATTTATGTATATACTTGTGCATACGTATACATACATACAAATCCACACAGACATTTTTGAGATTTTTAATGTAAACTTCTGCATATATACATGTCGTGTCTTTCAACAGACCTAAAGAACTAAGACGCTTTCGCCGAAACGCCTTGTTTATAGCTTTTCCACCTTATCTTATATATATATATATATATATATATATATAGAGAGAGAGAGAGAGAGAGTGGGTGAGAGAGAGAGAGAGTGAGAGTATATTAACCAATATCGTTTACACCTTACAAAACATGTTGATGAGTAAATTCAATTAAAAGAGTAATGCAATGAAAATTGAGATTCAATGGCTTTATTTTAACGTTGGAACCCAATGTCTGTCTCTGCGAAAGGTCAAGTCGGAATATAAGTTACTTGAACTTCTGTTTACCTATTCATCACATTAATTTCTAAGAAAACACATTCAAATAAACTCATTATGACTCCCTGCATAGTGAGGAAACTGTTTAATCAGAATCTAACGATATACAAATATGAAGCAAATAGAAAAACTGAAATGAAAGCACGGAAGGAAAGAAACAGTGAAGGAAATAAATGTGAAAGGGAAGGAAAGAAAAGGGAAAACAAGAACAAAGGGGGAGAAATTGACAAAACTGACAGGGAGAAAGAATAAAAATTAATTAAACAAAAAAGGAAAGATTGAGAAAGGTTGAAGACGAAAAAAAAAGGGTAAGCTGTAGAAAGAGCTAAATAAAAGAAATGAAAAAATAAAGAAGAAAAAGGTTCCTCTTTAATCAGGTAACTATTGTTCTGAGATTGAATGGAACTTTTGTTGTCAAATCTAAATTTACGAATAATTCCTACAAAAAATAAAATAAAATAAAATAAAATAAATATGGCGATGTCGAAGCGAGGAATTCTATTGTACTCTTTGGCACAGCACAAATTTACAAGATATATTTTTCACTTGATCAATTCCCAGTAGATTGAAAATCATTGGTTGGAAGTGTTCTTCTTTGAGTTACAGAACACGTGTTTTAATAATCTCCCTTCAAGAAAAATAGGAAGAAGCCAATTGAACAACTTTGCACTCTTAACAGCAAAACCACTAGTAACGAACTAATATAGTGTGGAGAATATT
>OZ010585.1:64383875-64446375 GCA_963932145.1 Acanthosepion lycidas | reverse complement strand
TTGAGTGAAACCTGCCCTCGTGGAATTTAATTTATTATGGTTTGTTGTAGCTTCTTCCTTAATGTCGCTCTTCTCCCTAACCCATTACCCATCTATATCTAGAGATAAAACGCGACGTCTAGCCTACACAGAGTGGGGTTAGGGATAAGGAATTGAAATGGTACATCTAACTCATTCATGTCTTCTCTCCCACCTCACTTCCTCACTTCGTTAATTTTACATATACTTGATGCGGTCAGTCAAAAATGTGTGAATTTCTTTTCATTTTTCTTTCAAACTTTGGAAGTAAAGTCTGATGATCCAGAGCCCTGTAAAAGGGGTTGTGGTGAAATAACTTATTACATGGAACCTTAAAGTGGTCTGTTTTTATTCAAACATATCTGCTCTGAATTTTACATTGAGCTCTCCCGATATCATCCTCCTTGGGTCTACCCATACAGATTACCTAGTTATACATAAACTATATATATATATATATATATATATATATATATATATATATATATATATATATATATATATACATTTATATGTATCTATATTTATGTATATATATATATGTATATATATGCATATATATATACATATGTATATATATATATATATATATATATATATATATATATACATACATACATACATATATATATATATATATATATATATATATATATATAATTCCAATTTAATGGATATTTTTTGTGAAATAGATAAACGTCGCGTATAGGTATATTTTTCTGCAATTCATGGACGCATCATCGTTTTTTTTTGTTTTTTCTTTTTAATATAAATCTTATTAACGAAATCCCTTATGTTCGTCTCTTTCTTTTTTTTTTTTTTTTATAGTGTTTTCACATTGTTGGAATCGTTGTTTCTGCCACTGCAAATGTGATATTTTGACTCTTCTCTTTGATTTATTATCTTTACACTTGTCGCGTCCACTCTATTATTGTGTCACTAATCAAACGCATTTGACACATTACAAGTGACACTTGTCAGAACTACTTACGATTCGAATCGCTTCAAGAAGTCCAACGTGAAGTTCCGAAACAAAGCATGGAAAATATTTCTCAAAATGAATAAAAAAAAAACAGGAGCGGAAATAATAACTATGCGTTTAGGCAAAACTTTTGCAGTTTTATCAGTTTGTTAGAACACTTGAAATATTTCATGAAATTTTTCCTTCTGAGTTCAACATGTCTAATGATTCCGAAATTTTAGCCTCATTATTTTGTCATCTTTTATTCAACAAATTTTTCTCTCTCTGTCAATTTCTATTTCTCTTTCACTTTCTCCGCATATATATATATATATATATATATATATATATATATATATATATATATATATATATATGTGTGTGTGTGTGTGTGTGTGTGTGTGTGTTCGAATTTCAAACTTTTCCTGTGACATTTTATCTCTGCCGCTCTTTCTATATTCTTCTATTCTCCCACAAATGGTACCCAACTGATCCTGATATATATATATATATATATATATATATATATATATATATGTGTGTGTGTGTGTGTGTGTGTGTGTGTGTGTGTGCATATACATATATACATATGCTTCTGTGTACATCACTCCCTTACACTCTTTCCATCTCTCTCTCCCTCCCTCTCTCTCTCTCTTTCTCTCTCTCTCTCTATATATATATATATATACATACATATATATATATATATATATATATATATATATATATATATATATATATATATAAGGTGCGATTGATAAATTGTCGTCTAAATTACAAGAATGAATATAAAACCTTACATCACATTTTAACGGATATATTTACAGGAATTAAATGTAGTCTGACGCTCTGTCGAAAGCGGAAAGGAAGCATAACGTCGCCCGTCGCCATCACTAGTTATCGCTCCAGTCACCTTTATAATCACCATTAGACTCATCTCACTCTTTCCGAATTATCTGTCCTGTCTTTAGATTGATACCCAAACTCTCTGAATTGTTCTTATTCGAACTTCCGGTGCGAGTGACAAGCAGTAAAGTACTGTGTTTTTTGTTATTTTTTTCTTTCTCACAGATGGTAACCAACTGATCCTAATATACTCTGCATTCGATATAATTAAACACAAACAACGCACATGCGCCAAATTAAAAATATGAATTTACCTTTATATATATATATATATATATATATATATATATATATATATATATATATATATAAAGAAATATAGTCTTAAGGTGTGCTATATTTATGGAATAAAGTGCTCAATATCAGAGATAGGGCGTGTGTAAATATAAAAGTGAACATATAAGTCAACACTTAGAATGTTTCATGCTATATATATGCTATATATATGCTATATATAAGTGTTGACTTCTATGTTCACTTTTATATATATATATATATATATATATATATATATATATATATATATATATATATGTACAGTTAAAAGTAAAAATAAAATCATCCTTAATAATGGCTAATTAACAATATCAGGACTTATCGATCCCTAATCAATTTCCCGGTCTAAAATAACATGGGTATCTACTGAAACACGTTTACCCACTCAAATATATAATACTCGCGATTTTTTTTTCAAGTGCTGGCCCCCTCGGGCGGTTCCTTGTTTCACTGCATACATATTTCCCAAGATATTTTAATGAATTGCTCAAAGAATCGTTCAGATGAAGTGTGGAATGTACAGTACGACCCACCAACCAACCTCTCTGTCCCGATTACTTGAAGTTCTTTTGCTAACAGTTCTGTTAACCTATGCTCAATCGAATGTTCGAGTTATCTCATGGTATAGTTTTCATGCGCTTTCCAAATGCGTCGGACGTTGCGATCACTTTCCTAGTCTGATATCAAGATTTCCTCACTTTGGCAAATAGACCATGGCCGTATACTTTCTATTCACTCGGTTGCCCGGTCATATATGCATACATACATCTACACATATAGACCTATATATATATATATATATATATATATATATATATATATATATATATATATATTAGGTTGGTGCAAAAATAATGTCGTTTTCTCACATATGTTACTATGTGAGAAAACGACATTATTTTTGTTCCAACCTAATATATATATATATATATATACATACACAACACACACACACACACACACACACACACATATATATATATATATATATATATATATATATATATATATATATTCCTCATCAAAATATCTATGATAAAACTGGTATTTGACCAAAGGATCGATTGAATTAACATATTACAATTTAAAAAATATAAATGTAGGTCTACTTAGGATATGAAATATTTCAAACACCCATATATATATATATATATATATATATATATATATATATATATATATATATATATATATATATATATATATATATATATATATATACACACACATCGGGATTTCAGAATTTTAGATATTTATTCTTGTGATTTTAAAATAATGTGGCTCAAGGCTGCAGTCTATATGAGGAATGCTAGTCTTTACCTGTCTTATATTTAATCTTAGCTAATGACCCAAATATACTAGAATATTCCTTAAAACAAAAGAACTCATTATTGCTTATTATTCTTCCTATAGCTACCATAATACCACGTTGTCTCTATGAAGTCCTAACGAGTCTCCCTATGTATAATCTGTCTGTGCTGAACGGGAAGTAAAAACAACTTTAAAAAATAAAACTCCAATGCATATTTACAATAAGAAAAATTCCCATTTACAGAACTAAAAAAAATATTGTTAGGAATGCAACCCCCTCACTAACCTAAATTGTGGCGGAAAACATCAGTTGACCATACGAAATTCATGCGAGACTGAATATAATAACTAACATAATCTCGGCTCATTTTCACGTCTGAGTGCCAACCATCACATCTATGTTTGGTCGAACATTAGGTGGGATCCTTACTATTATATCGAGAACAATGAAAAGATTCTAACTGGATGATGATCATGAAAATAATAAGAATGTATTTTCCGAGTCAGATTGTACTTTAGACAAGACTCTTGTTTATTTCTTCCGTTCACTGTAAAATAAATGTATTAATCTTCCTTGGGGGCTGTCGATGGATGGTCCTTCTCAGATAACGTTTTGTTAGAAGATTTGTTCTTTGGAAAGAAATCCTGAAATATTTCCGTGGTTAGTTTAAAATTCTGATACTTATTTGGAGAAACTGCACAGTAGTGGACATCGTAATCAACGTCTCATTATATGAAGATCGCTTGAGCCGTGTTACCGACAGTAGTCATGTTGTATTGATACCTATATCCAAACAGTGTATATGTATGTTTAATGTCTGTCTTTGTCTGTGTGTCGTGTGTTCTCTTAAGACGTGAAAACTCCTTTCACCTTGCAATGTTGATATTTATTTCCACACTGTTACATCTACATATATCTTCAACCCTAATAATGAATTCCCTTCTTTCATAAGTATAGCAAATATTTAACCATGTATGTATATATATATATATATATATATATATATATATATATATATATATATATATATATATAAAATAGGAAAGAACTTGTGAGGTAAATAATCCAAAGTTTTTTAGTATTTTTGTTATTACTTTTAAAAAATAATGCTCGATACAAAAGTAGAGCATAAATATAATTATTTATTTAAAAATATGATTACAACGCTACATAAGAGTTCTCATGTTTTCTTGTTTTGAAACCTAAGAACTCTTATGTAGCAATAGAATCATATTTTTAAATAAATAATTTTATATATATATATATATATATAAATATATATATATATATATATATAGATATATATATATATATATATAACTATATATATATATATATATGTGTGTGTGTGTGTGTGTGTGTGTGTGTGTGGATAGAAAGAAAGAGAAATATAGTGTAATCCCTTAAGAGGTAAATAAATGGGCACTGTTCATTTTAGCATCTCAAATCAATCTACCAGCAGAATATAATGATCCTACTTTCCAACCCGAGGACAATGTGCTGATGGTGGGTGGTTGTTCTATGCGGACTACATAGGCACTCATAAATTGGGTGAGTATGGTCCTGGACAGAAAATCAACATCCTCTACCAAGTGTTCCAGGAAGTAGGACTTAAACCTTTCCAAAAGAAAAGCCATATTAGAGCAATGATGGCAGATAACATGAACCCATCGCAAAAATTCAGGGTGTAAAATTAGTAAATATCTCGATATATGGATCGGTTAGAACAAAATAAATTTGGAAGAAAAGGAAATTAAACACAGAATAATCTGCGCTATAGATAGTTTCGCCCAACACCGCAAATTGCTACAAAACCAAATCATTATCTTGACACACTCGAGCCACGTTCTTAATTAGCCTCAACAGTTCGAGATGTTCATGTGGATGTCATGCATTACGTTAAACCCACCCAGAAATATCTAAACTGTCAGCTCTATACGACCGCTTTCTAAAATCAATGGTTAAGAATGAAGTTGAAGCGAAGACAACACTTCTTCGAAACCTAAGCGCTAACTCTACAGAATTACAAATAAAGAACTCTACCAAATAACAAAAACTACAACAATATCAATAACCAAAATCGATGGCACATGTAATTGGAAAAGAAAATAATAACATAATCAAAATGTTGACATTCCACACTGCTTTAAACAAAAGGCTAGGAAAGAAATTCCAATCAATACTGGAAAGAGCGATAACATCTACTGGACTTAATAAAACCAATTTTCATTAAATTTTCAACTGAGAGAAGTTCTGGTTATTCGGTCAATGAATAGAGAATGTTTCTTTATATGGAAACGCTTCATATTTACATTACCATTCAAAATATTATGATCAGAGTCATATTGTAATAATGACAATTACTGTTTCATATCAACTGCGCATGTCACTCATAAAGCAATCTCGCGTACTTCTTCCGTTGTGTTGAATATCAGCGGTTTAAAATACGCGTTCGTTAATTCTATATAGTTGGTGGCCATTGCTTTAACAACTCGATCAGGTTTTGGGCTCCGCGGAATGAGCTCTAAGCTGAGAGAAAGAGCCACAATGACTAATTAAATAATACGAGATGAACTGAATGGGGACACTATACCTCAGTTCATTAAATCAAGTTTCCGATTCTAATATCCGTGATATTTACTTAACACAATAGGCCCTTGAAAGAGAACAGACACCTCAAGAGCCAGAAGCTTATATTTATTAATCCACCCACGAGGATTAAATGTGGCACAAGGCCGGTTTAATGTGGGTTGCCCGCGAGCCCGTAGGCTCGGCCAAAAATATGACCTTTGAACCCGCCTGGACGGGTTCAGGTCCTGTCTACCTCCCCGAAGGAAACCATGCCCTTCGGCAAAGCTTCCTCCGAGTTCCTCCCTGCATTAGGGAGTTCGACAGAACCCAGCCCGCATGATCACAAAGCACAGATACTACACTTTGATCCTAAAACGGGCCGAGTAGCTTGGAATTATAATAGTCAATATGTGTATTCACGTGTGTCGTGTTACCTTTCAGGACATGACTCTCCACAACTTCCTATTTTTGTTGTTTTAAGTAATATTAATCGTTTACTTCTTCTCTTTGTATTTCAGGCCCTTATTCAGTTTTCTATTTCCTCAATGTCATTAAGTTTGCTTTAGGCTCTTCTTCACATCTTCTTTTGAGTGCTAAATTCTCCAATCTTTCTTTCTTTGTTATACGTACAGAATGCTCCATATCTCTCTGTTGATTCTGATTGCTAAAAGTAATTTCTTATTAGGAGCTAATTTGCTTAAGGCATGCTCGTTTCTAACAATCTCTCTTCATAATAATACCAACATTCGTCGACAGAATCATAGATTTTGGTGTCAACCAGGCTAGGAAAAGTAAACTCTATGTACAAACCGGATCTCACTATTCTAAAAGTGTGTATACATGCGGGTAGGGAGCGCTCGTGAATCCAAATTATCACGGAAATTCCGACTATTAGAGAGTCCTTGGATGCAGGGTTGAATGGAGACCACAGTGTGCCATAGGGAACCAGATAAACTGCCAGACTAAATAAGCACATGAAGCTACAGAATGAAAATCATCTCAATGTTTTCACAAACATAATGGTAGATTAGTGATGGGATTGCGTGCTTACAGTTGGTACTATTGTGGTCACGTGATCGAAGTTTGTGCCTGATCGCGCCAGTTTTCTTGCTGCTGTTACAGTGTAAATCTGACCACCTTGCAAACAGTGTGCAACAAGAAGGAACAAAGAGCATTTATCCGAATCTGCAGAGAGCATTTTACCCCATCGATGGTAACTCACCGGTTACTATTTCTCGTGCTTGCTGAATCTTCTCCCCAGTGGTGTAGATTGATGGGCGTCCATCTTCTTCCAGCGTCAAGCTTATCCGGTCACTTTTAATCTTCTCGATCCACTGATACACACAATCAATACAAAAGGACTCTGTCACTGTATAATATAAAAAACCTCCGATAAATTTTAGACCCTGCCATGAAATTCGGATCACTGCGCTTTGTTACTCCTTGGTGCACACTACTTGTGGAGCGGCCATGTTTACACTGTAATACCAGCAAGAAAACTGACGCGATCAAAGCCCGGTTTTGTGATAAGAATTATAAGCGTGTATGAGCTGTTTTCTGAGGATGACATTTAAAACGTTTGCCTCGTAAGTTATTATCAATTATTTAAATTATGAAAAAATACTTTAATATTGCAATCTTATAATGTCTTCTATATAATAAATTCCAATGTCAGTGTTTCACACTTTTCTAATTAAAGGGAAGCAACTCTCTAACTTTTATTAGCTCGTGTTGCAGAATTAACACGATTTCATTAATGCGATAGTTTTCGGCGATTTTTCTACGTGATTTTTTGTGACAATTTTTTTTGTACGAAAACAATTGGGGAATAATTGAAATTAATTGCAAAATTCAGCGAAAGTTATCCATGAAAAAATAAATTGTTTGTACGGAAAGTAAGGACCTACGTACATCAATTTTTTTTTTAAATTTGGTGTCAGCAGAAGAATTATCGTTGAACCTTTAAACGGTAAGCTTAAATATTAATGCAATACAATGCAGCAACAAATTTTAAGTTCGTCTGAAGTTTATTTTTGACTATCGCATACGGCAGCAGTATGCCTCGCAAAATGAAATCTCCGCCAACAGAGGACCAGATAGCAACCAAAATAGCCAAGAATGCGGCGAGTAAAAGAAAGTCCCGTGCAAATGAAAACTGTGATCAAAAGGTTGCCAGGAGAGCTTCCAATGCTAAGAATATGCAAAGATTTAGGTACTCTTGAACTCATGAACAGGCAGATGGCCCAATTAAGAACAATCTGCAGGAGTTAGCTTAAATGCCGCACGATAGTGCGGCTTTTAAGCTAGTAATAAATAAGCCCTTGTTTTCTTTTTTAATCTCACAGGCAGTTATTTGCAAGTTTTAGATTAATGTTCCCTGCTTTGTCGTCTAGTTCCAAATGAGCTTCGATTAACGACTAAATATAATTCTGCTGTAGAATTCTTCTGTGATAGCAGAAAAGGATATTGCATAAATTACAAGACAAATTTCCCAAAGGAAAAGAAAAACTAACCTTTAATTGAAAGTAGAGAGAAAGTATAGCCATTAGATATCCCAAGGTGTGAGCTACGTATTGGATACCCAGAATCAAGGATGTGCTGTCGTAAGCGACGACAAAAAATGTCACACAGGAAGCCGAAGGCACTGTGGAATTCTGAAAGAATCACTTCAGAAATTAAACAAAGCCTTAGGAGAGAAAGAGGGGGAGATTGCTGAATCGCTAGATTATATCAATCCTTGCATATGACAGTAGATGCTAGGCAATTAATTTATAGGTGAAGAAGAGGCTTGAAACGGTACGTGTTTGGTTCTACAGAAGGAACCAGAGAATACCATGGACTGAAAATGTGAAAAACGGAGGAGTTGTAAACAAAATGGAAAATAAAAGGGAGTTTACTTGAAATAAGAAACAGTAAAATAACGCTGTGATAAGTAATGAGGAAAGATTGCTTAGAGAATTAAATACTCTCATGATAGGTTGTATTGATTTGATTGATTCATTTTCTACGATTTATCAACCCTTTGCAGGTTATTTAAATCCAGAAAATATTTTTAGATTGTAAGAACTCTTTTTTTAGATAATAATGGTTTAGAGATATAAGTGTTACTGATTAACCCTTAGCTGGGAGAAAAAGAATAGATTTCATGCGTTTCCCAATGGCATTTGTGCGTAAATGAATATGACAAACCCAATTGGAAATGGAACGCGGATTTACGAGTAACAATTCAGAGACCTTATTTATACGCACATACAAACTTACACAACCTGATATTTCCAGGCGGTCACCCACCAAGGTACTGACCAGACTCCACGTTGTTTAACTTCGGTGTTCGTACGGGAATTAGTATTTCAACGTGATATGATTGTAAGCCCAGGGTGTATTGAAGAGGAGGTATATATGAGGTTGGTGCAAAAATAATAATGACGTAATAATGTCGTTTTTGACGTATTTTTTAACGTCAAAAAACGACATTATTACGTCATTATTTTTGCACCAAGCTAATAGATGGAGACAGCGAGTGACCTACCGAATGTGGTTGCATGAATGAACGACAAACGTGAACACAGACTGGTAGAATGTAAATGTTGTTTACAGCTACAAAGGACAAGAAAATGCGGAGAGCTATGCTCGCTCACAAACCTGACGGCACACGTCTCATAAAGAAAGACTGATTTTCGGCTTGATAATCTCACATGCTGTTAAGCGAGCCTGAAGTCTAATTAACATCATGTGACCTTATGCAGGTACGGTTTAAATCTAAATGAATTATAAAAAAAAATGTTATAAGATTCGTAATAACAAAACAGAATGAAATAGCTGCTCATTGTATTCTAGATTGTTAGAAAATACGGCGGCTACAATCATGCACTGATGCTATCAACGATTGTTTCTCGAACGCAGTTTGAGGCCATTGTATATCGCTGATAAAACGAACGAATAAAATAAACAGTAAGAATAGGAAAATGGAGATGATGAAAAGAAATACAAACTTCAACACGCGAACGACGCTGAAACTGAATAAAAGACCGAATAGGAAAAGAGCTTTACCTGAAGCAAAGAAGAAATATTTTAGCTCGTTCTCAGCCGTTAGCTCTTTGTTGCGAAATTATTCTGCCTTGTCTTAAAAAAAAGTCAAGTAAATATCTTCAAAAAATAAGAAAAAAAAAATTAATAACGCGATTTTTAGACCGAATCATGCGAGCAATTCTGCACTTGAAGAATTTCAACAAGATCTTTATAGATGTTTTTTTAAATTAATTTACTACTCTGATTTTGCAGTTATTTTTGAAATCATTCTGTAGAACAATTTGTGCGGTCTAAATTTTCCCGATTGATATTCGATGGGGCAAACGAAGAGAGAGAGAGAAAAAAAAATCTATTTGACCAAGCAACAATTCTATACAGGCGATCTACTCAAAACACAGATGATCCCTTGAATTTTCCTTAAGGTAAATGCGTTGCGGCAAACATTTCCTTTGATTGACTGATATTTTTTTACGGCTTATCAACCTTTCGCAGGTTATTTAAATCCGGAGAATATTTTTACATTGTAAGAATTTTTGAAAATAATAACGTTTTTTACTGATGCATATCTTACAAATTAACCCGTAGCTGGAAGGAAGCTGTCGATTTATACCCTTCCCAAGGGTATTTGTGCACACATGAATATAAAGGAGCCGACCGGAACTGGAAATCGTCTCTGGGATTTTCAGTTTCGAGCCGTTATCCATTATATCACCTACACCTCCAAGCTTGATATTTCCAAGGGGTTACCCATCTAGTTACTGAACAGGCTCGTCGTTGCTTAAATTCGTTGATCGTACGAGAATTTCAACGTGATAGGGCCGTAAGCCTGCGGCATGCAACTTATTATTAGTTCACCATAATGTTATTTCAACTCTTCTGCTTGATCTAAAATTTCTGTTATAAATATTTTTTTAAATTTATTTTTACTCGAATCCTTTCTCACCAACAAAACATGCTGATTTCTTTAGACTACTTTCTGATTCGTTAGGATACCTTTAAAGGTTTTTGATTTGTATTTTGGTAGGTAGTAAATATTATGAGGATAAGGAGGCATAGGTAACGACTGACCCTTGAGATGAAGAAGTTAATATTGTATTTGTTAGAGAAGCTTCTTCGCGGGAATCCGTTTCACAAAGTTACAGTTCTTGAGAGAGAAAAAATCTGAGTTTCTGGTTATATTTGGAACACAGGGTAAATAAAATGTGTCCTAATTATAGTTATTTGTGCATATAGAACTACAGAATGGAACTCATCTAAATGTTTTCCACTGACATAGTAGTAAGTTAGCGATCAGCTTGCGAAGTCACATCTGTTGGAAAAAGGATAAAGAATGGAGATTACCCCACCCAAAAAATAAAACAACAAAAAAAAAAAAAAAAACACGACAAAAAATGTTTAACTCTATTAATTGAACGTATTGGAAAGCAATTCAAAACAAAATGGCGGAGTAACAATAAAACAAGACGGTATGTCAAAATTATCCTCACTTTCACCCAGACATATCTTTAGGTTTGTCACGCGTGCTTCCAGTTAGTACTATCGTGATCATGGGATCAAAGTTTGATTTTGATCGCATCAGTTTTCTAACTGCTATTACAGTGTAAATATGGCAGTGTACACCAAGAGGAAACAAGGAGAAGTTATCTGAATCTACGGACAACATGTTACTTGATCGATGATAATTCGCCGGTTCCCTATTACCATCTCTCAAGCTTGCTGAATCTTCCCCTGTGGTGGAGGTTGATGAGCGAAACTGTTGACCAGTCACTTTTAAACTTCTCGATCCACCCATACACACGTCTAGGCGATAGTGAATTGTTGTCGTATTGTGTTAAAAGCTTCAAATGAACTGATAGTGGAACAGCCATGTTTGCATTGTAGCAACAGCAAGAAAACTGACACGCTCGCGCTCAAACTTCAACCACGAACTGTTAGGGCGCATGAGCAGAAGTCACTGACAAACCTAAAGAAGTCTTGGGGGAAGTGCAGGTAATTTTCGATTTATCCTCGTATACGTAGTGTATACGAGGATAAATCGAATACGAGTGACTTATAAATTGGGAATACAGAAAGATTAAGGTTACATAGCAACTAAACCAGTTATCGCTCCGCTCTGAAAAGAGGAAAATCGAGAACAAAAATTAATGTAGAAAAAATTAATGTTATATTTTATATATAACATTAGTTTGCTGGTTTATAGAGGGTGCTCCAATAACTTGGACCGATTTTAAGTGTGAATTAAGTTTAAGCGTCTAATGATTTTTTTTTCTTTTTCTTTCTGATTTAACAAATTAATCCTTTCGCAATTTCAACCATGGAAAGATTAACAACGAATCAATGTGTTAAAAAGTAATCGAAGCCTATTACAAAAATGGACGTTCAAACACAAATGCATTTTGCGATTTTTTGTTTAACATAATCGACCAACCGAGAAATTGTTCGTAAATTCAAACAAACTGAGTCGGTGGAAGATGTGAAAACACCATTGCATGCTCGTTTACGCCTTTCAGCTGAAAACATTGCTGCAGTGCACGAGAATGTGTCCGAAAATCCAGACACCTCTATTCGTTATTGCGCACAGGAATTGAACCTCTTCACAACAATGTTAGGTTGAATTTTAACGAAATATGTGTCTCTACACTCTTACAAAATTGAACTGACGCAAGAACTGAAACTTGGTGACTATTCGGAGCGCCGTACATTTTGTCATTTTGGGGCACAAGCAAAGACAAGCCGATGAAGATTTTTCGTAAAATCTTTGCATTTGGGCTGAATAAAATCCAAGGAAGACTGTTGAAAAGTCACTGCATCCACAAAAGGTGTGCATTTTTTTGCTAACGGAATCATTGGGTCATATATTTATGAATTTGAATGTCCATTTTCGCAATAGGCTTCGATAACTATAACACATTGTTTGATTGTTAATCTTTCCATGGTTGAAATTGCTAAAGAGTTAAATTGTTAAATCTGAAAGATAAAGAACAAATTAGACACTTGAACTTAATTCACATTTAAAATCGGTCCAATTTATTGAAACACCCTTTATATACTTTGTCGCTGTGTACATTTATTGCCTTCGATTTTTGCCTTGACGAAAGAGGAGCGATAAATCGGTTTAACTTTTTTTTTTATCATTATTTAGGTATTAGCAATTTACTGTAAGATATATCTTATGTTACTCAACATTTTTGTTATGAATTAATTTCTATCAAAGTTGGATTGAGCAGCTCCAGTCCAGATATGGCAGCAATACTTGATGTTTGGTCTGATCTGACACTTGTAAAGATAAATATATCCTTGCAGAAAGAGTCAGACATCCTGTGTCAACTATTTCCCCGTATCTTAATAGATCATATCTTTGAGTTCATCTTATCGTTTTGATAGAACTTGAAATCCAACAGATGCTCAAAGATACTCATTGACAGAGCCAACATTCATCGTCTCTGATCGCTGGTAATGCAAACATTTGATCTATAACTCTATAGGAACAATTAACATTGCTCAGTATGAAAGTTGACATTGCTACAGCTTACCAAAGGTTAGTAAGTTAAATGATTAGTCTCTGCTTATAAAGATTATAACAAAACGTCTTCCAATTGAAAAATATTTTTTTTTAATACTAACATTCACACAATGCAAGGCTGAAGAATCATTGAAGGTAAAGGGTTACTTTGTGGTGTTTTATGAGTGTAAGATAAGTTCAGTGCATGAGGTTATATAAGAAATATAAGTTACCCACGGAATTGAAGAGTGTAATGATCGAGAGTCCTTTCCACAAGACACCAGTTCTTTGGCTGTCCGAGTGAAAGTTACTTCTTACTAATGGAATATGGAAAGAATAAGAATGATACATCCTTGTGTATATGGCACGGCTAGTCCCAGTTGTAAGGTTCAGGGCAAGTGAAACCAAGGGAAATAGCCCGTTAGAACCCTTAACAATGAATAGCGATGGAGTAACGAGAGCCTTGCATCGCCTCGTCTTATCTCGTTTTTATCAAGTTTCAAACCTGCCGCAGATATTAAATCGAAAGACGATTACTTTGACCAAAATAGTGATTTTTTTTTGTTGTTGTTGTTGAAAATACACACTCCTAGTTTCGATTGCCGCAATATATAAGTAAATAGGTTCGACTATCGTCGCTGTTCACAATCCTCCCCGATCTTTTCAAAAATGGTAAAGGTTTACCCTCGTTTCCTCTCTAGGATTGCGTTTCCGGTTCCTTCTAAAGTCTTCTCATTCTCTTTCTCTTTCACTCCAAGTCGCCTCTTGCGTCTTAGTTGCATTTTCGTCTTGTTTGGAGTGAATTGATAAAAAATGGCACATGTAACGATTAATAACACTGTGAAGCATAGCAACAACAAATGCATTGTTTACAATATGACAAAGCAGCTATAGTAGCCCCATCTGTTGCGGGGAGATTGAACTTCTTATCCGTCTCAGTGTTTTTTTTTGGGGGGGGATGTTGGTATGATGAAGGTACGCTGGTATGAACAGAGCCTGTAATAACTTTGTCAGTGAAGTAAAATAAACGTCTACTATATATATTATCATGTTGACAGATAAAATACACTGGCTGAGAATAATATAAACAATGAAACTAGTTCCATCTGTCGGAATGAGGATTTTCAAACTAATTTAGCAGCGCCCTTCTGGCAAGTTCGATCTAAACAGTGTTTACGGCCTTCCTCTAGCCTAAGCGAAAGGGTTGAACCAAATAAATGGTCATGTTGAATATCCAAATTTAAAACATCATAACTCGGCACAGTTATGCCAACTATCAAGAAAGAGATTTATTTTATTAAGATCATTAATTCACATAGTTCACCTCTTCTTAAGGCAGTTACACGCTGACATTGCCTCATGTAAATAATGGACCATTCTGTTTTAATTGCGAGCAAATACTGATGATGAAGAAAATATATCAGACACGTTGCTCGGTATTAATGAGAAAAAGGAAACATAGATAGTGTTAAGAAAGAAAGAAAGAAACAAACAAACAAACAAAAGAAAGAAAGAAAAGAAATAAAGAAAGAAAGAAAGAAAGAAAAGAAAGAAAGAAACAAACAAACAAACAAACAAAAGAAAGAAAGAAAGAAAAGAAAGAAACAAACAAGCAAAAAAAGAAAGAAAAGAAATAAAGAAAGAAAAAGAAAGAAAGAAAGAAAGAAAGAAAAGAAAGAAACAAACAAACAAACAAGCAAACAAAAGAAAGAAAGAAAGAAAAGAAAATAAAGAAAGAAAGAAAAAGAAAGAAAGAAAGAAAGAAAAGAAAGAAAGAAAGAAAAGAAAGAAACAAACAAACAAACAAACAAACAAAAGAAAGAAAGAAAGAAAGAAAAGAAAGAAACAAACAAACAAAAAAAGAAAGAAAGAAAGAAAAGAAATAAAGAAAGAAAAAGAAAGAAAGAAAGAAAGAAAGAAAAGAAAGAAAGAAAGAAACAAACAAGCAAACAAAAGAAAGAAAGAAAGAAAAGAAAATAAATAAAGAAAGAAAAAGAAAGAAAGAAAGAAAAGAAAGAAAGAAAGAAAAGAAAGAAAGAAACAAACAAACAAACAAAAGAAAGAAAGAAAGAAAAGAAAGAAACAAACAAACAAAAAAGAAAGAAAGAAAGAAAAGAAATAAAGAAAGAAAAAGAAAGAAAGAAAGAAAAGAAAGAAAGAAACAAACAAACAAGCAAACAAAAGAAAGAAAGAAAGAAAAGAAAAGAAATAAAGAAAGAAAAAGAAAGAAAGAAAGAAAGAAAAGAAATAAAGAAAGAAAAAGAAAGAAAGAAAGAAAAGAAAGAAAGAAAGAAACAAACAAGCAAACAAAAGAAAGAAAGAAAGAAAAGAAAAGAAATAAAGAAAGAAAAAGAAAGAAAGAAAGAAAGAAAAGAAAGAAAGAAAGAAAAGAAAGAAAGAAACAAACAAACAAAAGAAAGAAAGAAAGAAAAGAAAGAAACAAACAAACAAAAAAAGAAAGAAAGAAAGAAAAGAAAAGAAATAAAGAAAGAAAAAGAAAGAAAGAAAGAAAGAAAGAAGAGAAGGACCGAAACACTGAACGATACAACGAAACAAATAACATTAGAAAGAAAGAACTAATAAAAGAAAGAAAGAAGTAACGGAAGAAAAACGAAGAGAACAACGAAGGAAACAACAAACGCTAAAACGAAAGAAAGGACAAAAGGAAGTGATAACGCTGAACGACTGCATTAGTGAAATGAAAAAAGAAATCTTATCAGTTTCGATTTTTTTCATTTGTACCCTATTACTTCTATAAGTAATAACTAGCACTCATACATATGGCTGTTCTCCCATTTTTTTCAAGTTCTTAATATTGATAAGTGTAACAGTGAAAATTCCACAAGGATTTTATAATCGTAGAAACTGTAATTATTCCTTCGTTAAATTAAGAAATATGAGTTTTAATCTGAATCGTTAAATATTTGAGCTTACAAATCAAGCATATTTGAGAAAAATATTGCAGTAACAGCCATAAATATGAATTTTTAAGAAGTAGCGAGGTATAAATGAGAAGACCCAAATTTGACAAGCCTTTCCATTTCAATGAAATAGATGTTAAACATTTCTATCTTCCCTTCTTTCTTTCGTTTTCTCAATGAAGCCATTGTTTAGGAGGTTCATGGAACTTCAAAACATCACTTTAACTCGTGCTATAACGTCAATTCTAGCCAAAAGACCAATTTGGGCCTAGACAGCAATTTATGCCGGAACTCCAATTCAGGCCGAAAAATGAGTTCTTCAAATCAAAAACTCTGTGGAACTTCAATTGAGTTGAATTCTTCAAATCACAAACTGCGTAACTTCACGTTACTTTAACTTTGATTCTTTGGTATTTTGAAGAAATAAAATTCATTTCCTCAATTCACAAAATTTTGGAGATAATTTAAACAGAATTTAAAACATATTGTGAATTTTAAAACTTTTAATAACATCAATTTTTAAAATTTATTTATTTACATGAGAAACTCGAAAGAAAGCAAAACTATGAAGGTTTTACGGGTGATTGTAGTAAAAAATAAGACTGTTTTCAGGAGAATTGGCAAAGGTCTTCAAAGCAATTTAACAACTGATCTGCAAATTCGTGACATCTTTTGATGAATCCCTTTAGTATCATGTCAACAGATACCTCCTGTGGTGTTCCGACCAGGTAGCAAGAGTTTGGAAGGGATTACCTCATAGCAGAAACTACAAAGTTTCAGGAGGATCTCTCTGTGAAACTTTGGTTTTGCGAATGTTGAGCAGGGAATAAATTCGTCGGCTCATTGAATTCCCTATTCCAATTATTATTCAGTACAAACTTTCCATTAAGTATATCATTGAAACAAAACACAGAAATTCAAACAAGTGCGAATTGATTATTATCTATAAAATAACAGTATTCATTTCTATAGTTACTTAATTTTGTTGCTATGTGTCAGATATCTTCCCATTTTTGCATGGATTAACACAACCTTGTACCCAAAACACAAGAAAGATTTTACTTGATTTCGACCCGCCCGTAACATGTTTTAGCAGTTGGCAGTAATCCAATGATTTCATAGAGGCATGACTAATTTTGAGATAGATTCATAAGTCTAGTAAAAATTCTCAATTTATTTTTGACGGGCCTACAATGACCGGATGAGAGCAAATGAATTAGATGAAGCAGTTAAGCGTGCTGTCGTATTTCACGTCTTTATGCGTAAATCACAGAATATAATAAACCTCGACCCTTCGTCATCGAGGCGCGTTGAGCGAACAGTTGGTTATTTTGGTCATGGGAATGCTCAAAAAATATTTTCACCTGTAAATTAACTGTAATTGCTTCTTCACTTTACACCATTTAGGTTAAAGGTGAAATGACGTTCTTTCGTAAATGAACAGTGGTGTGAAGCGAACTTTTAAAAAGTAGGAAATAATTATCCCGTTTATAAGTAGGAATGGCGTAATAGTTATCATTGCGAAAAATTGGGACCAGAAAGAAGAGTTCGATATCCGACCTTTTCTGTTGAGTTCACTTTCGTGTACATGCTCTTCAGAAATACATGTTTTCCGCTCTTCTCTACAATTAAGTGTTAAATATCAGAGAAGACTGGTTTTATCCAGGCTTGAGTGGTAACCAATCAATGCATTTTCAGGATATGTATATTAACTTTATATTAAATTTATCTTGTCACTGATGTTTCTCTAATTCTTGGCAACTGATAATCCCTTACCTCCTGATTATCAATGAATTTATATAATCAAATCATGTTACTTACCATTAAATGTTCTGACGCAATTAAAGCGTGACCCCAAAATGACATTCATGCGACTCGACCAGTAAAATACCACTTACCTAAAAATATAAAGAAAAAAAGAATATATTTAATTTTTCAGTTACTGGAATTTTAGATATTAAATAAAGTAAATGGTGTATTCTATATAATATAATAAAAAATATATTTTTTTTTCGGCCCAAATCTGTATACGGCTGATGAATCCTCAATTCTGATCTGTAACCTCTGGAAATGCCCAGTTTGTTACTGCAACGAACAAGATTTATAGTTTTATTTTCATAAAAAATCTTTTTTAAGCTTCTTAGCCATAGCGAGGCGGGAGTGCCAATAGTACGCATGCGGTTGCAGAGAGTGGGGCATTGAGTAAAGAGACATGAAAGAGGAAAGGATGAAGAGAAGAACGGGGAATATCTGGAGATGTCGATTGACATTGCATTTGAATAGTTGGAGATTATAGCTATCAGGGAAGCCTGTAAGTGGAAGGGAGTTCCACAGACGAGAAGTGCAAGAAATTAAGCTATTGAAGTAGAAGAGACGGCTACATTTAACTGTTTCGACAGGGAAATGCTGGGACAGAGGTGTCAACTTAGTAGCACGTTTAAATTCATGCAGTCTGGGAACCACCGAAAGTAGCTCGTAGGAGCAGTTACCGTGAAAGTTTTTATAGAAAAGACAGAGGATGGCGACGGCGCGTCTGTGAAAGTGAGCGACTGCAAACGAGATGACAGATCAGGGCCAGCCACATTGCATATCCGTTTCTGGATTTTGTCGAGGACCTTAAGACGAACAGCGGGGGCACCAGACGATATATGGCAGCAGTATTCAATGCAAGGGCTAATGGTTGATTTACAGATTTGAAGGATGAGAAAAACTTTCTGGTGCGACACAGACAACCATCTTTCATTATTTTCTTTTAATGATAACCATGAACACATGTATTGATTTTATACAAGTATAAAATATTGGAAGTAAAGATTTATGTAAGTATAAAATTATTATACACATTATATATACCGTATTTGCTCGGATAAATGCCCAGATGCTTGGTATTTATTAATCCACCCACGAGGATTAAATGTGGCACAAGGCCGGTTTAATGTGGGTAGCCCGCGAGCCCGTAGGCTTGGCCAAAAATATGACCTTTGAACCCGCCTTGACGGGTTCAGGTCATGTCTACCTCCCCGAAGGAAACCTTGCCCTTCGGCAAAGCTTCCTCCGAGTTCCTCTCTGCATCAGAGAGTTCGACAGAAGCCAGCCCGGATGATCACAAAGCACAGATACTGCACTTTGATCCTAAACGGGCCCAGATGCTTATTTAAAAATTGATATTTTGGATGCTTAAGAGCGGCATTTATAAGAGGTTGGGAGAATATTGAAAAATTACACACTTATGACGTAATTGTGACATTTGTATTTTATAATTTGCAATGATTCTGTTTATCCTTTACAAATTATGACATCAAAACAATTCCTTTTCAAATAAGATTTATTAGGTTGGTGCAAAAATAATGTCGGTTTTTGACGTTAAAAAATATATCAAAAACCGACATTATTTTTGCATCAACCTAATACAAATGATTTCTCGGCAAGATGTATGAACTCTTCCAAATAAAGTATTATTCCTAAATATGCATCAGCTTGGAATACGACAATTCCTTCTTTTTATGTGCCGTGTCCTTTAAGGACGTAGAGAATCATGGTCCTCCAATTCCCCCTATCCCTTATGGCTCTCGACAGGTTTTGCGTTTGTGCCAACTTCTCCAGACCACGCTCTGCCATCCACTTGCTCAAGCCCGCCAGGTATGACACGCGTTGCTTTTCCTTGTCTCTTTTTCCTTCTATTCGTCCCGTGAGTATCAGATTTTCCAGGCCCTCCTTTCTCATCACGTGTCCCAGAAATTTCATCTGCCTCTTCCTTATGTTAAGCATTCCTAGTTTGCATCCTCTCCAAGACCTCATCTTCGCTCACATGCTCGGTCCATGTTATCCTCAGCATTCTTCTCCGCCGCCTGGAGTCTCTTCTTCATCCCTGACGATACCGTTCAACAGTCGATGCCGTATAGTAGGACATATCTCACATAGCAGCTCAGTACTATGTTCTTTGTCATCATAGAAATTCTTCTGTTTCGCAGTACTCTGCCCAGATTCTGGCATGCATCAGCCGGAATATTCAAACATGGTGAGGAGGTTTTTCATTAGTTGAACTATTGGCATTACAATCTCACTCCTGTAACAAAGACAATAAAAAGGATAAGCTGTGGAGCGAATCTACGATGAGACTCTGCGATGGGACTGATGTTGCTGCTGGTGAGTCGTCTACGGAAATATATGTTTGAGTATTAATCCACGGTGATGTACATTAAAGTAAGATTACTGTAGTAACAGCACAAATATATAAATCAAAATGTCTGTAAAAAAAAATACCATATTTCCCCCGTAGAAATACACCGAACAGCTATTTCAAAATTCAACCTTTGACAGCGGACGGTAAGTGCGACGCTGAGATCTGAAGAAGTATTGGAATGGCCAAATACTCTTTCCAATAGCTAGGCAACGTATTACAAGACAGGAGGATTTCTTTGGTAACAAAGAAAATAGTTCTGAACTGCTATATGACATCTATCCTGTTATGGAGTGGTTTCACAGTGGAGGCTTGTATTTGTACTAAGTCGGTCCTAAAATAGGTTCGACGTACAAAACGTTAGGAACTTGATATAATAGGTAATGACGCAGAAAAATCTAGTTGTGGTCGCTGATACTTTAGTATCGGACGAACGGTCGTGCGGCATCGACTGACTGACCCACTGAGCGACTGCCTCCTCTTACTACTCCTACTTATTATAGGTGGGAGAGTCTATTAACTATAGAATAGGTGCGTTTCTACTATAACAATCCTCCTTTACGTTAGCGATTGTTTAACGGTCTCCTCAAAGATGGAGAAGAGACTCGTGACAACGGAGGTATGGTTCTACAGAAGGATACTAAGCATATCATGTAACAAATCGTTTCAGACATAAACCACCAGGTATGAATAGGCAAAACAATTGATGACGTTAAGACTAAAAAATAAAGCAAAAATAAAATGTAAAGAATAAAGAAAATATTCACTATTTACAATATTCGGACTATTGTCCTCATCTTTGTCGCCATATTTATAACAACGTTTCCCCCGTTGTACGCTCCGGCCTTCTTCAGATGGTTGGAATGTCGAACTGAACCCTTTGGCACAATGGATAAAGGCCTTGGTTAGACCCAGCGACTGGACCCAAAGAGTGTGAGTTCAATACCCGGTTACGGCAGTGGAGAACTTGGACAGGGGAATTAGCAGGAGACATCTGATAACTGACATCCATGGCACGTGGAACTAGAACAGTTTATCCCAGTGAGCGAAACTGAAGGGTTCAGTTCGACATTCCAATCCCCTAAAGAAGGCCGAATCGTACAACGGTCGAAACGTTGTAATAAATATGGCGACAAAGATGAGGACAATAGTCCGAATAATGTCAATAGTGTACATAATACTTCATCTCAGAAATATAGACAGATATTGAAATAAAATATTCTAAAAAAAAAATGGTTTGATAAAAAATATCATAGACATAAGACAGAAATAAATTTATCCCCCAAATACTTTATATTACTATCAGGTTCGAAGAGAATAAATGTCAGCGTTGACCCGCAAACATTAGAATGTCATAACTCCGCTCAAAGACAATTTTATTAGTCAAAGTAAACACCTTTATAATCGAAACGGATTTTACCAACAGTCCGGCAGTGAATGCATGCCTTCGCGATAAAATCTATCGTCGCGTGGAGACAACAAACCACTGGAAAGCATTTTCGATCAGTTTCTTATTGGTGCTCAGCGGAAAGGCACGAAAAATTGCTAAATGATAGAGGACAGGTCAGATAAATAAGAAAGATGGGGCAAGGATGTTGATATTTACTGCATCAGTTTCCGCCGGCTGGATTGTGAAGTATGACTTATCCTGCAGCCTGAGAGCCCCTTTTATTTTCACAACTGCTTGTCTAAAATCTTTGCAAATTTTGAACAGACTTCTCTAACAGCCATTACAAGGACAAAGAGCCACTCAATGTAGATTGTTACTGAATGATTGTTGAAAGTAGATAACGATTGATCCTCGATTTCAAGAGGTTAATGTTGCAGTGATCAAGCATAAATAAAAAAAGTGTGCATCGAAAATATTGAATAACTTTCATCTTTGACTACGAAATGTTTATCGACAGATAGCGCTCAAATAAGGCATATACCTATACAGACAAACCTCCATCAACGAACTTCGGACAAAATCTGCAGGCAAAATTAAAAAAAAAAAAAAACCTCTTCAGAAAAACTTTCAAAACGTCAGCGATGTACTTCAAAATGTGCGTGTTTTAGCAACAAGTCGTATTAATTCTCAAAATGACCGCTTTGTAGCGGTGGTGAGCCTTTCAGTTGTAAATAAAGAGTGTACAGTATATAAAGTACGATACACTAGCGCGTGCGTGAGAAGGAACTATTTTTTGTTATTTTGATTAATATATCTATATTACGTATATATTTATTTATGCCATATATACATATTTATAGTATTTACATTATGATCATAACTAGTATTTACTATAATGGTTTTATAACTCAAAAATAACCCCTTCTCATCTACGGACAATCGGCTTTAACGGGTCACACCATCCCCCTATTAGTCCGTTGATGAGAGATTTGTCTCTATCCTTATTATTCCACTAGATGTTACGCTTCCATCTTGTGCCTATTCTTTACACAGATTGTCTTGTATATAACTGTCTATATATTTATTCGCGAACTTATTATTATTATTATTATTATTATTATTATTATTATATTATTATTGTTGTTATTTCCTTTGATTTCTGTTACATACTCATTTCCTTCCGGGTCCCAACCAGAGACGTAAGATCAGAAATGGCTTCATATTATTTCCCACGGATCATTTTTGTAAAAAAACAAAAACAAAAAAAGAACACCGGAGAGCACATACCTTTCCTATAGATGAAGCACTTCGTAATGTGCGTACTGTACTTGAAGGTACAATTTTATGTATTTCTTTAGGGCATGGGCTACCAGAAACCCCTTCAATGAGTATACCGTAACCTTTATTATTATTATTATTATTATTATTATTATTATTATTATTATTATTATTATCTTTGATTTCTGGCCTTTACACATTTCTTTCCGCGCCCCCCCTAGGGACCTAAGGTTAGAAATGGCAGCATGACACTTTCCACTGACAAAAAAAAAAAAAAAGAAATAAAATTACATAGATAAAGCCCTTCGTAAAGTGTGGGCTGTACTTGTCAGAACAATTTTTTGTATCTCCTTGAGGCATGGACTTCCAGGAATTCCTTCAATTAGTCTACTGCAATCTTTTCCAACCAGTCCTAGGGCTCCAACTACAACAGGGATTGTTTATGTTCCCATATGCCACATTTTCGAGATTTCTATTTCAAAGTATTATTATTATTATTATTTCCTTTGATTTCTACTGTATACTCATATACCTTCGAATGCTACCAGCGGCCTAAGGCCAGAAATAGCGTCATGGACATTTTTGTAAAATAAAAAAATAATCAAAAAACAGCCTAAAATCAAACACATATTATATAGATAAAGCTCTTTAATGTGTGAGCTGTGCTTTGGAGAACAATTTTTTCTTTAAGGTCTTTGCTACTAGGGATCTCTTCAATGAGTCTACCGAAAACTTTTCCAGTCAAACCGAGGTCTACAAAGACAACTGGAATTATTGATGTCTTCATGCGACACGTTTTCTTTTTTAGATTTCCACTTCAAGATCCTTTTGATATCTTTTTGAAGATCTTCATAGATACATTACAGTCTGCAGGAACCGTGTCAAAAAAAAAGTATATTCTGTTTTTGTGGTCTTTGATCGCTATGCCTTGTCGATTAACTTTCCCTATGTTTTATAAAGCTCCATAAAAATGGCTGTGCCTTTGGTGTGATTTAAGTATGATGCAGTTTTCCACAGTCGCATGCTATATTTAAGGACATTTAATATCACCGAGGAGACTTTGTATATTTCCAAATTCTTAAGGATCCGCCGATTATTGAACACTATCAAAGATTTTACAGTTATCTATCCAAGTTGTTACGTGATTTCTGTCTTTTTTCTTACAATATTCCAAGATAATTTTATTCCTCAATAGTTGATCTTTGCAGCCATATCAGCTTCTTCTGTATCCATCCTATTCCAGAAGAATGTTGTTTTCATCCTAAAATGAGTAAGTACAAGTTAGTACAGATGTAATTAACGTATATGTGGTGGATAGACATGTTATTGGTATATAATCTTTTGGAGCATCTGTTTCACCGATTTCTTTCTTTTTTTTTTTCTTTTTTTTTTTTTTTTTGGTAGGAGATATTTAATATCTTCAGATATCCATTCTGGAATTTCATTAGAACTATTAATTAACATTGATAATGTTTGCGCAAGGGTTTTATGGGTCGATGACAGATGATAGAGTCAAAAGTTTGGAGCCTTGTCATTTCGTCGGAATTGCTATTTTGGGGATTTGGTTAGAGTTTGCCTTACATTATTCTTGATTATATCTTTTCATTCTTGCACAGGTTTCTTCTAAATTCTTCATTATTTTCTTGTAATTCACTCTATATTGGCATTATATTCATTTGTGCTGCTACCAATATTCTCCCAAAATATTTGCACTTCTTCAATAGATTGTGATATTTCGACTTCTACAATAGTTTATTATTATTATTATTATTATTATTATTATTATTATTATTATTATTATTATTATTATTTTACTTCCTTCTTTTCCGGCTCCCAAACATGGACACAAGGTTAGAAATGGTATCATGAGAATTTCCTCCCAGCATTTTCTGAGGAAAATAAAACTAAGATCAGATATTTTTCATAGATAAATCCCTTCGTAATGTCTGGGCTGTACTTGTGTTTACAATTCTTTATATATTTCTTTAAGGTATGGTGTACCAGGAATCACTTCAATGAGTCTATAGGAGTATTTTAGAATAAATCCGAGAGTTGTTGATGTCTTCAAACATAGTAAAACTTTTACACTTCTTAAATAGATGGTGACATTTTAACTTCTACAACTTATTATTATTATTATTATTATAAAAAAACCAAAATAAAAAAATAAATAATAAAATAAATTAAAAATTACATAGATAAAGCCCTTCGTAAAGTGTGGGCTGTACTTGTCAGAACAATTTTTTGTATCTCCTTGAGGCATGGGCTTCCAGGAATCCCTGCAATTAGTCTACTGCAATCTTTTCCAACCAGTCCTAGGGCTCCAAATACAACAGGGATTGTTGATGTCCCCATATCCCACATTTTCGAGATTTCTATTTCAAGGTCCTTATTATTATTATTATTATTATTATTATTATTATTATTATTATTATTATTATTATTATTTTTTTTTTCTTTATGTTCTGTTGTATAGTAATTTTCTTCCGGGTATCAACTAAGGTTAGAAATGAGATCTTTTTTTTTTACTAAATAAATAAATGAAAATAAAAGTAAAAAAAAAAAAAAGCAACACCCGATTACATACATTCTACATAGGTAAAGTCGTCCATAAGGTATTAGCTGTACTTGTGAGTACAATGTCTTGCATTACTTTATGAGATGGGCTTAGCGAGTGTGTCGTAAACTTTTTCAGTCAAACCCGGTGCTCCAATCACAACTGGAATTACTGATGTCCTCATGTGTCACATTTTTGTGATTTCCACGTCAAGATCCTTGTACTGTGATAGTATATTACAATATGTAGGAACTGCCATGTCAATAAGAAAGCACATTCTATTTTGTGGACTCTGAATAATGATCACTATTATTATTATTATTATTAGTAGTAGTAGTAGTAGTAGTAGTAGTAGTAGTATCATTATTATTATAATTTTTAATTTTCTCATGTTGCTGATTAATACAATATTTTGCCAATTATTTTATCTGTTTTGTAAAATAATTATACATTATACATTGGATATTAGGAGATTATTGATTGATTGATTTGTTTTATACGGCTTATCAACCCTTTTTACATTGCAATAATTTTTAAGATAAAAATGATTTAGTGACATGTCTTACTAATTAACCCATAGCTGGGGGAGAAGTGGTGAATTCACCCTTTTCCCAAGACTATTTGCACGTAAGCAAATATAACGAACACAACCGGAATTAGAACACAGCCCTCTGATAACAAATCCTCGTCGTTACCTATTACGCCACTCGCTCATCCAAGCGTACAGCACCAATTATTCACAAACGGTCAACCATCCAGGCACTGACTATGCATATAATGAGATTTATTTGGGGGGGGGGTGAATTTGAATGGTGCACACGATCGTAACATTTTCTATCTTAGATTATGAAGACGTTGCTGTGATTTACTTATATGTGTATCAACATACGTTTTCACCATTCCTATTGCTTCTATTATTATTTTAAAAACCGTTTAATTCTATATCATACCTCAAACGAATCAACTAATAGAAGACAGTGATACTGCTTTCCCTCCCTTGGCCAACATACTGATGAAGAGGGGAGCTATGCTGATGGCATAGGTATGCATAGTTATGATTAGAATGCTCTTGAACAAATAACATCCTTTGCCAAGTATTCCAAGAAGTGGAACTCAATATCAACCTTTCCAAAACAGAAACAATGATCTGGAATTTGAATGTAAGCAGTGATGGTACCTAACCTGAAACTATTATACAAATTCAGGATGTGGAATTATTAGGTTGGTGCAAAAATAATGACGTAATAATGTCGCTTTTTACTTATTTTTTAACGTCACAAAACGACATTATTACGTCATTATTTTTGCACCAACCTAATATTAGGCTGGTGCAAAAATAATGACGTAATAATGTCGTGTTTTGACGTTAAAAAATACGTCAAAAAACGACATTACTACGTCATTATTTTTGCACTAACCTAATATTAAATATGAAACACATATCATGGTTCAAAGGGTGTTTGAGCAATATTATACAGGGTGTTTCAAAAAGAATACGCCAAAATCATTACGCTGTTTTTTCAGGTCTATAGCATTGTAGTGGACTCAATCAGTGGTTATTTGATAGAGTAGTTATCAAAGTTTGATTTGGTGTCAGTTTCACCACTGTCGTTAGTATAACTTCCGGTGCAGCTGAATTGTGGGAAGATCAATCAAAATGGCGACTCCTCAGCAGAAGGCATTATGCGTGCTTGAGTTCGCGAAAACAAATGCCATTGTCACAGTGCAGACAGATTCGAATGACTTCTTTTTTAAGCAAGATGGAGCACCACCCCATTGGCATCTCGGGGTTAGAGCTTATCTGAATGAAAACATGCCTCAGCGATGGATTGAGAGGAGAGGTGCTAAAGACCTTGCTCTCTGTGCTTGGCCTGCCAGATCCCCGGACCTCACTGTGTGTGACTTTTTCTTGTGGAGCTATGTTAAAGACCAAGTTTATGTTCCAGCACTTCCAGCATTTATCGATGACTTGAAAGATTGAATAACAGCTGCAATCAACACGGTGGACTGTGGCATGCTGAGGCGTGTTTGGGAGGAATTCTCATATCGGCTTGATGTTGTCCGCGCTGCCGGTGGTAGCCACATTGAGCACTTATAAAACATGAAATGAAACTTGAATGTATATACAACACATGTGTTCATGCTAGAGGTTTGTAATTTTTTTCATTATTGACACATCGCGTGATGATTTTGGCGTATTCTTTTTGAAACATCCTGTATATAAGAAAGATTTATTGTACTCTATCCATACACCGAGGTGGTGTTTGGATTGAGTACAATAAATCTAGAATGGGAAATAAAGAAATTGAGTCCAGAATAGGCTTCCCTAGGGGGATTTTCGCAAAAAAAATAAACTGAAACTGGCTACAGAAATAAATCATTAACCTAAAAGTTCCAGTCATGTTTTTAAATAGCCTGGCCAGATCAAGGCTGGATATCATGCGTGACGCTCAGGTCTAAATTACCCACTACAGTGTACAAACCTTTTCATATATCAATAAATAAAAATGGATTCTTGCTAATGAGCCCAGTAATTCTTAGAGAGGACTGTTATTCTTCGAAACTTGTCAACTGGCGTTACCGAATCACAAATAATGAAATATACCAGGTGTACAAAAACGGAATCAAATGAGCAATTCCAGGAGAAACTAATGACAAAAATCAAGATGTTGACCTTCCACTGTTTTTCAAATAAAATGTGTGAAAGGAAATTCTTATTAATATTAGAAAAAGCGATAAATGTTGCTGGGCTTGAAAAAATAAAAAAGATTTTCCTGAAAATTTATTCCAATAAAAAGATTTTATAAATTTCAGCTGACAGCAACAGTGCCTGCTCAGTCGTTGAATGTCACATGTTTCCTATTAAGGAAACGACTTTCTTATATCTTACAATTTTGTCATATATTTTTCTTGAGATTTTGGAGAGTTACGGTTTTAAGTTTGCCAATTTTTTCAATGACTTGAATTTTTTTATTTTTATCAGATATGCAATTCGTCAACCCGTCCTACCTGTCTATGAGATAATACTTATGTCTTTTGAAGCTTTTTTTTAAAAATCTTTATATCTAGTGTGTTGCATATCGAAAAAGTTCGGTACATTTTTTTACCTACTGGCACTGGTTTAGATTTGTATTCGCACCATTTTCTTCACGGAGGGTTAGAGTTATTGTTAAGGAGATTATAAGTTTGTTTCAATGCTGGTATTTCCTTTCTCATCATGTCTATAATTAAATTAATTCGGCACTAAGTCGTATAAAGTAAATGTTATAAGATCAATAGTTCCTTTAATATTTGTCGAAAAGTGACCTTTTTGATATGTCCTATTTATTAGCATAGACTCTTTCATATATTTTGATTGTGAGTGGCAAGGAATAACCCCTCTATTTCTGGATATTATTATTATTATTATTTTTATTTTCTTTGCTTTCTGGCGTTTACACATTTCTTTCCGGGTCCCGCCCAGGGACCTAAGGTTAGAAATGGCATCATGACACTTTTCACTGACAAAAAAAAAAAATTTTTTTCAATTAAAATAAATAAAATAAAATAAAATAAAAATTACATAGATAAGGCCCTTCGTAAAGTGTGGGCTTTACTTGTCAGAACAATTTTTTGTATCTCCTTGAGGCATGGGCTTCCAGGAATCCCTGCAATTAGTCTACTGCAATCTTTTCCAACCAGTCCTAGGGCTCCAACTACAACAGGGATTGTTGATGTTCCCATATGCCACATTTTCGAGATTTCTATTTCAAGGTCCTTATTATTATTACTATTACTATTATTATTATTACTATTATTATTATTATTATTATTATTATTATTATTATTATTATTATTATTATTATTATTATTAAACATTTTGTTGTTGGATGTGTGAAAAGTTTAATAGATAACATCTCGGAATAAGAAATCAAAGAGCCGAGTTCGAATTTAATCTACGCACTAATATCTTGGTGAAAGGTATGAATCCATTTCTTCTCCTCAAATATGGGTTAAAGAGAAGGACTTGTCTATGAAAAAAATCATTGTTAACTCCAAAAAATCTTAATGCAATATTCAATCACAAAAAGTAAATATTAATAATTATACTTAGAATCGATATATGTTTCGGATTTAAATAACCTGGAAAGGGTTGACAATAAGTAAAAATCAAATCAATCATCATCATCATTATTATTATTATTATTATTATTATTATTATTATTACTACTACTACTACTACTACTATACTCGATATTTTCTCTGACTCTTCGTTGTTTCGAGTGGGTGATAATGATTATATCTAAAGAGGTATAACACGGGCTCTTCGACGCAGTGCTGCCTCAGTATTATTATCATTATTATTTCTTTTGAATATTTATTACATATTCATTATAGTCTTTTAGCATCTTCCTCAGAATTTCCGCATAATTAATCTACAAAGATCAATTCAGTGACGAGCAGAGTGTTGCGATAAAATGAAAATGAAACTATGAAGAAAGAAATAATAATCAAAACTTGATAAAAATTTACAATGTTTCGTTTAAGATATTCAAATAATATTCCATCTTTATTCCAGTTCCACAATGTTTACTGACAAACTAGGAATTGTGCGAAAAATCAAAAGAAATAAAGAGAAAAAAATTCGAGTCCAAATTACATGACAATAATGCCAATACTTGGTCTAAGAAATCTGCAGACAAATTGTCTTGAACGGAGGTGAATTTTGAGAAGCTGGGATAAAAAGTCGCGCACAATTTCCGAGAGAGATGAAAATTCAAAATAATGATCTTATCTGGAGTCAACAGATGCCGACAGATTTTTCTGAAGCTTTCAGATAAAAGAAAGAAAGAAAAACGGAATATAATAAAACATAGTAACTTAGAAGAAAGTAAGAAAGAAAGAAGAGAACTGATCAGAGCAGAATATAATAAAACTAATCTTCATAGAACAGGGAAAAGGAACATATATTTAAAGAAAGAAAGAAAGAAAGAAAGAGAGAAAGAAGAGAACAGATCAGAAGAGAATATAATAAAACAGATCGACATAGGACACTTATATTAATAAGTATTTAAAGGAAGAAGGAAAGATAGGGAGAATACAACAGAACCGAATGGAACAGAAGAAAGAAAGAAAGAAAGAAAGAAAGAAAGAAAGAAAGAAAGAAAGAAAGAAGAGACTAGATTAGGACAGATCAGAAGAGAATATAATAAAACAGAGCCGCATATGACTGAGATAAGAATAAATATTTAAAGAAAGAATGAAAAAAATGATGAAAATATAATAAAACTGAACGACTTAGGACATAGAAAAAAAGAACAGAATATAAAAAACTAAAACAAAACGGCATCCGACAGAGATAAGGAATAGATAAATAACCAAAGAAAGAAAACACAAAAGACAGAAAGAAGCTGTTTGAAAAGAAAATATTCAGATCAAGTGATGAGAAACGAACATTCAGACAGAATCTCCGAAGTAAAAAAGATGGGTCTTTTATCAATTGTTGAAAGCTGCCTCTTCATAAAAGCCCATTGCTCTGGTCAAACATGTCCTTTATACGCTCAGCACAGCCTATCATCTTATTGTAAACTGACTTCTCTTTCTTCTTCTTCTCCTTCTTCTTCTTCTTCTTCTTCTTCTTCTTCTTCTTTTTCTTCTTCTTCTTCTTCTTCTTCATTTCTGATTCAAACTGTTTTGTATATATGTAAAAGGAAATGATCCAACCTTGTTACCGACAACCATTTTTTGCTTCCCACCTATGTATCAAGGCTGCCAAAATGATAAAGGAAAGTGTCAAGGGATGTGGACGGCTCAAGCAGAATTTTGATTCCAGCTTCCATCAGGAAGGTGAGTGAAATGACACTTTGACCTTAGATGTCAAGAGGCTTTTACAAACACTCCGTATGAAGAGACACATGTCATTCTAGCAAATAATAATTGTAGTGATCGTCTGGTTCGTCGTCCGCAGTGTTTTCACAGTCCGGCAAGCGTGATTAAAACTCAGATGTTATCGAGAGCAAATACGTAAGTGACCCACCTGACAATCCCAGATTTCTTTACAGGGTACGATCGATAAATTGTTGTCTAAATTACGCAAAAATGAAACTGAAACTGATATCTCATTTTTATAAGTTATACATGTCAAAATTAGACAAAAATGTCTTGAAATAGTAAAGAGTAAATTTATTCAATGAAATCGCCATTGGCTTCAACTACGGACTTCAGTCGACTTTGGAATCTCCTGCAACTTTTCTGGGAGGTCTCTTTGTTTACATTGATGAATGCTTGCCCTCAGTTCATCTTTGGTGTTACAAGAAGTTTTATTAGTCTCTTGCCCAACTGTACCCCACACTTAATAATCAGAGAGGTTGCAGTCTAGGGAGTTAGATGGCCAGATGTAAAGGGTGATGTGGTTGCAGAAATTGTCTGACAACAATGTATGGGTTCTCCTGCTTATGTGGCATGGTGTTGAGTCCTGTGCCAGACATACGGTCTTCCAGAAGACACCCTCTTGACCCAGAATGTCGTTTCTAAATTTCTGGCGGAGCGTATTGCGTCACGGTGCCCTTTTATCGCAGATGGTGGCCAGCCGACTCTATTGTGCAGTCGACAAAATCAAAAACAAACGTGCATTGCCGAAATTAAAGATATAATATGACGACAATTTACCTATCGTACTCTGGATATTGCGTCTTAAATAATAGACTTTAAATATTTTCCAATATTCATTAGCTAAAGATAACGTATTTCTGCTTTTCCTTGAACTTGAATGAATCGAAAATATTTAAAATGTAACAGGAGGACATGAAAGAAAGAGAAAAAGAATGAGAGACAAATGCTAAAGCGAAATAAAGAGAAATAGAAAAATAGAGAAATAAAATAAAACAGTAATTGATTGAATATAATGACCCCACTTGATATCAGTGTAAAACGTTGACCTAAGAAGTTGCAATGAGCTGCTCTCTTGGAGGTTAGCATAACCCATGCAAGGTAGAAAAGGCTTTCTATCGTCATTAAATAATAGCAGTAATTGCAAACCAAACCTGAGCTTATATTTTTAGTAAAACGATGTGTAACTTGGTATCAAATAACCTGGAAAAGATTTATATGCTGTAAAACAAAAACAAAACAAAGCAAGCCAAACCAAACAAGCGTGAGGCACTCGGTATGGTTCGAGATTGCTAAATTAATGAATAATGCAAGACAGGCAAACTAGTTATTGCTTCATGGCCAGGTGGTTCACGAAAATACCTTCCACTGAACACTAATTTTCTGGTCTGTTGTTCCATATCAGTTCTTATAGCGTTGTCTTTTCTTTTTTTCTTTAACAATTCATTGCAGGCCTATTGTTTAATTTTCTGTGCATCTTGAGCAAGTGATAAAAACGACGTCAATATAATAAAGTCACTTGACTCGAACGCTAATGTAAAGAGACAAAAGAAGTGTCATTATTTCTGTTAGCAATATATATTTTTTGGCGCAGTAATCAGTCAGGAACGGGGAAAAAGTCGTGTCCAAAAACACCTGTCTATACGACCTAAGATCTGTATTCACATTGGCCAAAGAATAATTATATAGCTGTTTATTGCATAGAGACACATATATTCTGATAATTTACACGCAAACGCATACGTATATATATATAAAGACAAAGACAAGGTAAGACAGAGAGAGTGGTATCGGTATCAACACTGCATACTCAGTGTCATTTGCTCACTTCAATGTGCCACATGCCAATACTAACAGATGGAGGACATGACTATGATTAAACCATGCTAATTTACATATATACTTCCGCCAACAACCATCGAACAGAGGTGAGCAGTTTCAAAGTAATAAACATCAATAAATCTCAGAATAAGCTGTAAACAAAAAAGAAAGTGGGAAGGGCCGGTTTCTGCACCCATAAGTTCATTTAATCTGCTTTAGACACACGTAAACAACCCTCTATATATACAACCCATGAAATGCGTAATGGGATTGTGTTGAAGTTAGCATTGAAACTTGAAATTGACAATCCCTATGCAATGTTGATTCCTATGTCGACACTGTCTATCCCACTATATGATATTGAACACAAAGCAAATTCTAAGTATATATATATATATATATATATATATATATATATATATATATATATATATATATATATATATGTAAGCAAATATATGGATATAGATCCGACAGTATAAAGAAAATATACGGAAAAAACAAACAAAAATCCTAATATGCAATTATGCTGTGTGACGACGACGATGTGATCATATTTAAACGGAACGCTGATCTTATAAAAGATTTCAGTTATCTGTTTGGATTGGTCTTGCTCTTATGTCCATCGTCTTTTTCATGTTGAAATGAATATGGTCTAATGTTAATTATGTTTTATGAATATGTCCTGAAGATGGTCTATTAGACCGAAACGTCCGACGTTGACATTATATTAACATTAAAACAGCATAATTGCATATCAGGATTTTTGTTTGTTTTTTCCGTATGTTTTCTTTATATATATATATATATATATATATATATATATATATATATATATATATATATATATATATATATATTTCATTAAAAACGACAGACCAGGTACTACGGTTAAGCTTTCTATTTAATTTTTCTTGTGTTCGAACAGGAGCTTTCTTTTCTAGACAAAGAGTGTGTAAGAAATGTCCAAATGTTTTATATTTCCGAGCGCTTTCGGCTATACCTTTTAGCCGTTATCAAGGATGATTCCATTTTTCAGTTTAATTGACTGTGTGCGTTCTGTGTATGTCTTAGTGTGTGGTAGGGATGTTTTTAATTTCCGAATACGGTTAGCACATTGTGGCTGTGTTCGCAGTTAATATTGTTAAGAGTTAGATTTTTCTTTTTTATTACAGGAGCTTCCATTATTTTTAGTCTTTTTTTTGCAGGTGGATGCAGTTAAAATATTTGTGTTTTCTACTAGTATGTTCCTAATGGAGTCTGGTAGATTTGTATGTGTGTTTAAATGGGTTCTAATGGAGCTGTGATCAGATAGGTGTAACGTAAGACGTCTGGATAAGCATGTGGTTGTGTAACCGATGTAATTATTTATGAGTCCGGTTTGATCAAGGAACACAGTTCCTTAAGGGGCATTTGAACTCATAGATAATGTTCGTTCTTTGTAATTTTGACTTAGCTGGTGTGTTGTTATTTTTGAGTGTAAGGTTGGCTGTCTTATGTTTTTTATAACAGATAATTAATTTGATTTTTTTATTCGGTTCAATTGGAGTAGTATATTTCTTTATAATATGCCTTAGAGAAGATTGGTCTTGTTTGTAATTAATATATATTGGTAAGATGACAACGAAGAAAGTACAATTTCAACGTTTGTAACATTTAATTTAAAGAGGGCTCAATACAAAGTAGAGCAATATTATTTATTTTAGGATATTACACCGAAAACGTATCAAAATCGCTACGCAATTGCTGTTGTGTTTTGATGTGTATCAATGTATCCCATCAAGCGAGTGTATATTACTGCCGATTGAATAATCTATTTAGATTTAAGAGCAAAATACAACCTCTTTTTACGAAAAAAGGCTCAAGGTTATGAGGTTCGTGGGTTTTACTCTGATCAAACAATCAAATATGATCTACGTTAAATTTAAACTAAGCGAAGAGACAAACATTAAAAAATAGATAAATCATGATCGTAGATAGGGAGCTAACGGCAAATAGCCATAAGTTAGGGCGGATGTAAATGGATATATAAATTATACAAACTAGACAATGTCATTTCCAAATAAAAATTGATAGTATAGTTATATATATATATGATTTAACGCCGTCAGACATAGAAGACAGAGTGCTCATCAGGTATAGACTCGATGGGTCTCTCCTTAAGCTCCGGCGCCTCAGAGCAAAAACCAAGACGATTTATAATTTGATCCTGGAGCTCCTCTATGCCAATGACTGCTCCCCCTTAGAAAACACAGAATCTACTCTCCAGATCATTGTCAACAGGTTTGCTGAAGCGTCTCGCCTGTTCGGAATTACTATGGGCCTCGAGATAGCAGAAATGCTTTTGCAGTCGAACCTTCATGCAACCAACTGTTATCCGTCCATCTATCTCCATTGGGGAAACAGCTGAAGACGGTGGAGAAATTCAAGTACCTCAAAAGTGTCATTTCCAATGATGGCTCCGTCGACAACGAGATCAATTCCAGGATCTGCAATTCAAGTCAAGACCTTGTTGATTCAACACAACATCCAGCAGTCTATCAAGCTCAATGTTTACAATGCAATTGGCGCCGCCAGCCTTCATTATGGATGTGAGATCTGAGCCCTGTATAAAAAGCACTTAAAACCGTTGAAGCACTTTCACATGCGAAGCCCTAATATTTAGTACCATGTTCTAGATGGCTTCAAGCATAAACTAATCTGTATTTTAAGTGTTGAGCCTTAAGCAAGGGACTTTTCCTTGGGCGACAAGCTTAAAGTTCTGCTCAATGAAAGCATCTAGTGACTGTCTTCGTCAATACATTCAACCTTGATGTCTTTACATCATTAACAATTTCCTTTGTCTTTAAGTGAGAATTCTTCGACACATCTCTGATAATTTTCCTTTCCATTATATCAGAAAGTAACCATTTTCTGCCAGTCGCAACGCAATGAGTGTCGTTGTACTTCTTTATAATGCTGCGAATCGTCGATCTAGGAACATTTAAACACTGAGAAATTGTTGCATATCCCTCTCCTTGTTTGTACACAACAGCTGTCTTCATTCGGAGTTTCTTGTCAAGTTTAACCGACTTTGACATGTTTGCAGGACGAATTCGTTTTCGCGGTACGGGACACTCACATATTGCCCTTTTCAGTATCTTTTAGAATGTTATAGAATCAGGTCAATACTATTTCATTTTCAAAGGGAGTTTGAGCAATATTATTTTCATAAGGGGGTGATGAATAATTTTGGACTGTAGCAATTTTTAGAAAAATCTATATCTATGAATACGATAGATCGTAACTTCTAAAAATTCACGAATTATTCAAAACTAAATACGGAATAAACTAATTATGGTACATTCAGTAAGTATCCAGAAATAAATGTTGTCTATTTATTTTATGCAAATTTTTTTCGTAACATCTGATAACTTTAATAACATTATCGTTGAACGAAGAAAGAAATTCACAATAGTGATCCATATTTTTTTTAATACAATCTAAGCTTTCGGCTTACTTAAGCCATTATCAAAGATGTCAATTACAACATATTAAACAATATACGGACACGACAGTGATGATAGTCTGTCAATGTTTACATAGAAGATTTCTAAGCAACGATAAACACGCGCATATAAGACGCTAGAAGCAAAAATCGCACCGCATCTCATGACGTCACACATGACCACACGAGAGTGAATTGTAGAAGTATGAAATATGGAAAGCCGTTGGTATAAACCAATGGCTACTGTTACTAATTATAGACATTTAAGAATATTTGTAGAAATGCCATAATGTAGAGATCCCATTTTCATCCAAAGATTTATTTTTTTTAAGTACGAAGATAAAAGAAGCAAGTTGATAAAGGCCCGAAGGCGCAATGGGTCGCTGAGAGTGAAAGAAACTGAGGAAACATTAATGATGGGAAATTAAAATAAAAAGAAGAGAATTCAGGAAAACAGTAGATGATGTTTGAAGCTTCATCTAAGTTTTTGACGGTTGTAGTTAACACGAAATCAAAAAATCGGTTCCAAAAGATAGAAACTACAAAAATACCACGGTTGCTATGATTCTATAAAATAATGTTTTGTTTTTTTTTATCTCCGAAACTAAATTGATTTGGACAATTATAACAATTTTCTTCTAAGAACTTTGATTAATTGACTTTTATATGTCTATATTGCACTTTTGTAATTTGTACGTAAAATTTGAATTTGTAACCCTGGTATACTTGAAAAAATCCCAAGAATGGTCTGTAATGTAATCGACCCTGACCAGTTATCACGACTTCATTTACTTTCCCACCGACGTGACTTGGCTTCTCTCTGCCTTTTCTACAAATATTTTCATGGCAGCTGTTTTGATGTTTCCTCCGACTACATGAATCTAAGTGTGACACTAGATTGGCGTCTAAGTCCCAGGTTTTTACTGTTGAAATAGCTAAATGCAAGCGTTACTTGTTCACTTTAAAGTTTCATTTCTCGCACTTATCTCCTGTAGAAATCCCATTCCGATTTCTTGCGTCCCTGACAACTACTTTCTTCAACAATTTAAGTACAACGTCGGTCGGAAATCTTCCGTTTTCTTAAACCTTGTTTCTTTTTGTGTTCTCTTCTATTCTCCCCATTGTCATTCTTCTCATTCTCTTTCACTCTTTGTAAACGCCTGCATTCTAATGGCATTATCGCCTTGCTTGTGGTGAAACGATTATAAAATATATACAAAAGGAAAATAATATATATCTTTAGCTGGTAAAAGGAATACAAGTCCCGAAAAATGTATCCAAATTCAATGTTACATATTTATTATTTACAGTTCTATCGTACCGATCGTATTCTTTGAATATCAGTTCACCCCAAGTAAGGCAATAAAGCTATTAAGACTTAATGTCAGAGATTACGAGAAAAACTATTATTAAGAAGAGAGGACAATAGAAGAATAAAGGAGACCGAAGAAAACCATTGATATTGAATATAAATTTTTGAAGATCAAAACTAACTCAGAAGCAAGAAGCCGGAAGAAGCGAGAAGTGCGATAGATGAAACTTTTAGCGTAGAAATTACGATTACATTTCACCATTTAACCTGTAAAATGATGAAATATTGCCTCAAATCTAGTACAGGTCTTAAATTCATAAACTTTAGGTATCAAAGTGGAAAGGTCATCAAAACATTTACCATTGACGTATTTATAGAAAAGGCACAGTGGAGATATATTATGGCAGTGAAAATGTGACCGAAGCCGAGATGCTAACTCAAGATCAATGACATTGCATATTCTTCTTTGGTTTTATCAAGAATCTCTATGTAGATAGCTGGAGCACCAAACCAGATGCGGCAGCAGTGTCCATAGCAAGATTTACAAATACGTAAGATAGATTCTGTTGACAAAAATTGTCTAGCCCAGCATAGTAAACCAACTTCATGTATGATTCAAGTATGGTTCAGTAATATTTGAAAATAAAAACCTTTTAAAACCTTAGCCATCGAAGAATGTACGACAGTAAAATGGAAAGTTAACTTGCTCAGTGCGATTTAGAAATTCATCACATGGAGACGCCTTGTACGCGGAATAGTAAAAAGAAAGCAATTTTGAAAATTCACAATGTTGGAAAACACGAAGAATTTGCGTGCATCGAAAACAGTCTACTGCCTCACAAAGAAAATCGATGGAACATACAAATGTAGCACAAACTGCATCCAAATTTACGACTATTTCAGATTTTAAAGACGATGACACATTCGAATATAAAAGTATTTGCTGACTAGCGACCAATATAAAAGATGCACTATCCTTTTTCTACAAGAGGGTCATTAAGGCGATGCGTTATCATTCCAAGACACCTGCCCCGATTTTGTTCTCTCAAAAGACGATGCCGGAGTAGTGATGATAAATTCTTCTAGCATCAATGAACATTAAGGAGTTCCCTAATTCATTATGTTACTCAATCCATAATGCGAAAATAAAATAATTGAACCATTATTAATATTTGACTCATATTTTTATGCATCTTAATGTCAATTGCTTTAAACCTGACTCTCCGGATCTTCAGTCTACAATCATTAGTAAACATCAGTCAGTTATGTGCAACGTATGATACACGCTTAGACGATCATGTGTCTTTTGACGAGGCAGATTTTTTTCCTGCTGTAGTTTGCTAGTTCTTTCTGTAGGAGATCAGTTGCCATCCGATCTGTCCTGCTATTTACCCATAGCTAGAGTGGGGGAGAAGAAGATGATTTTTACTCTTCTTTGGATTGTATCAAGAATCTCTATGTAGAAATTCAAGTGAACGTAATGGATTCGACTAGAATTCGAATTCCTCAATCCGAGCGGCTATACATTACTCTACCTTACTTAAACAACACACATCGGTAAGAATACCAACTAATATTTCCGTTTACGTTTGGAGGCCTATCTTAGAGCGTTTGCTTCCCCCACGCTTTGTGCTACGTGAATCAAGATTTAGAGATCAAGCATTACTATTAGGTTGGTGCAAAAATAATGACGTAATAACGTCGCTTTTCGACGTATTAACGTCAAAAAACGACATTATTACGTCATTATTTTTGCACCAACCTAATAGAAAGACTTTCTTCCCAAAAGCACAAACCCCAAAACATTTTTTCTTATAAATTAGTCGTCTTAGAAAAACCGAACATTAACTATACTGGAATTGTAGTAACAGGCGATGAAAGTGGAACACATTAGTCAAATGACAAACAGCAATAACAAAAGATGTCTTTCAGAAATTAAGCAAATATTAAATGATAGGAAAAATTAATTGGTTATGTTTATTTATTTATTTATTTATTTTTCTCCGGCTTTTCAATCCTTTGCAGGATTTATTTAAAGCCAGAAAATATTTTTAGACTGGAAGCATTTTAGTCGTTGAGGCTTTTGGTAGTCCTCTAGTGATGAGGTTTCTGTTGTTTGTTACAATTCTTCGTTTGTGATTCTGTATTGCCATTCGACATCTGTATTGCCATTCGACATCTGTATTGCCATTCGACGATCTTCAAAGAAGCGTGGTCTTTGTCAAGACCCTTACGTTGCATTTGTTCAAATAGATTTTTAACAGAAATGATGCATTATATTAAGAAAACTGCCTAAACATACGAAAGAATTCAACATGTTAATTTTAATTAAATATTACAGACATGTCTAAAGAATAAAAAAAAGATATAAAGAAGAACATTAATTTTTAATGATTAAAATAGACCTAGATTAGACAGACCCGATAGCTTAGCTTAAGTTTGGCCCTTTTTGAAGAAGAGTCAACACACACAAATTAAAAGACAATATAGGTTGGGGGTTGTTTGAAGAAGTGTGGAATGCTAATTTGTTGATTATGTTATTATTTTCGCTTCGATTTACACGTGCTATCCATTTTAGTTGTTGCTGCTGTTGGTAGTCCTCAAGTGATGTCTTTTCTGTTATTTGGTAAAGTTCTTTCTTTGGGGTTGTGTAACGCCAGATTTTGCTTCAACTATTTTATACATTTCTTTTTAACATTATGCTAAGTCCTCATGAATTTCCAATTTTTTTGACATATTTAAACATTCACATATTATCACCGAAGTTAAGAAACATCGAATTTGTTCAGTACCTAGATGGGTGACCGCTTGAGTATTCCAGGAGCTGTTAGCTTGGATGTACGGATACTTTAATGGATAACGGTTCGGAATTAGAGATCGAAGAACCGAGGTCCAATTCCAGTCAGGTTCATTATATTCACTTACACGCAAATACACTTGGGAAAGGTATGAATCCAGCTCCTCTCCTCCCAGTCTTATCATGGTGTATCAGTAAATGTTTATTATCGCCATAAAATTCTTACAATCTAAAACATTTTCTGTCTTTAGATAACTCGCAAAATCCGTAAAAATACAAATATATCAATAAACAAGAACACTACTAAAACCCGATATATATTTTAAGTTTTTTTTTTCCTGCTATTTGTTTCTAAATTAAACAAACTTTTCGATAGCTGTTTCTTTATTTATGTACTATTTCGTAATTTGTCTTGCTTTTTAGTCTAACTAACTTTTTATATATTTAAAAAAAAAAAAAACTTTATTTTTTTTTGAGCTTCTAAAATATACATAATCTGTATATAGTGTATTGTAGTGGAGGAGATTGCACGTCTAGAGGAACCTGAATAAAATGCTGTCGCGTGCTGCGTCTCCTGGTAAGGTCAACCATAGTAGTAAGGATTCAGGGAAGAGACTAAACTGAGCACGATCCGACGCTACTACTACTACTACTAGTAGTAGTAGTAGTAGTAGTAGTAATAGTAGTAGTAGTAGTAGTAGTAGTAATAGTAATCACCAAAAATCCATTCTAGTTATTTATACTAATAAAATTAATACTCGGCAATGCTACATATAATCCTTATAAAATCCGACAAAGAAATAAAAAAAAGTTTTAAAGAGTATCTGATCATTTGTTAAAAATTAATTTACGTTTATTAATAAGAATTATAACTGTTGTTCTCGACGAACTTCATCAGGTGCCAATCGATTTGAAAACACTTCAGTGAAATTCTAACTGAACCCTTTATTGAATCGACGGTATAAATTGTTCTCGTTCCTCAATCCATGTCTCGGGATATCGTGTCTTGCCATTTTTTCATACTGCTCGGTTAGTGAGCAGTACTAAAATTAGCTGAGAGAATAACAATAGACGGTTCGTGAATTTGGTGGCAAAGTTATTTTCAGTTCAATTCCTGCGTAGACATTCTGAAGATTCCTGGATCGACACAAACTTGGTGCAAACCAGGTGAGAACTAAGTAAGATCATGACAAGAGAACTCGAGTAATCGCAGAAAGGAACGAGAAAATTCGCCCCATTGTAGACTAAATAAACGCACAGTTCGTAATTTCTTGAACTTTACACGGATCGGTAGACACCTGAAAAAATCCGGAAGACACAATTAGTCGAAACGTCGTGATTATAACAACAAACATACAGAAATTAGTCTGAAGGTAATTAAGAAAAATATTGAAAACTCAGACAGGAAATAAACATTCCTTTTTAATTGACAAACCAAAATGGCGTTTCTGTTCGCTGCTCTTGATATTTTATACTAATAGGGAAAGCCTACGTAAAATAATAAAATATTCATACGTTGCTTTGCCTAAACATAGTAGCCGCTTAATCGTACTGAACTGGTCTGTTGCTTTTGTGTTGCAATTAAGCCAAATCGCTTACACTTAGGCTCATTTACTTCGTGAGTTTCTAACAGTCGTGCTTAAGGAGTCTTAGAGTTATTAAGACTCGCTCAATAATGACGGACTTTTGACTTCAAAACGACTTAGTATAGTCTGTTCATATTTACAGACAATGGCCAGCTTTCATTTCTAACAACTGTCAAGCTTTTGAACTTTATTGATTATGACATTTCTTAGAAGAGGCACATGACACAGGCTGAATAAGTGTCAATTTATGAACAGGCCCGGAAATCATTGTAGACAATCATAGTGAGAACATATAAGGAAGTGACATACAGCCACTTTTGTGTTAATATATATATATATATATATATATATATATATATATATGTGTGTGTGTGTGTGTGTGTGCGTGCGCACGCGCGTGTGAGCGTGTGGGTGGTTGGGTGTTTGCTGGTTCTTGAATAAATGTAATAAGAAATCAATCGTAGTTTGTTCATATTCATTAAATGAAAAACCGTACGTCGTTTCTGGTCTGTTTCCGGAACGGACATTATTGTTCGGCCGGCTCCGGGGTTGGAGAATTACGAAAAAGATTTTTTTTTTATTTTTTGTATTTTTTTGTTTTTGTTTTTTTTGTTTTTGTTTACAAAAACGTATTATAAAAAATGACAAAGAATTGCTGGGAATTGTAAAGCTAAGATTGATGGCGAACAAACATAGTTATCTGGTCCACAATGAAAATTTCCTCATAGCCTTCTCTCTAAGACTAAGAAGTATTTTTACATGAGTCATTTAGCTGTAGTATTGTAAAATATTTACTTTATTTTCTGTACGATTATCGATAAAAACACGCAATCATGCAAAAAAAAAAAAAAAAAAATGGAGACCTTTATGAATTTAAGAACAGTTCTATATTGGTAGCAAGATCACATGATTTTACAGCTGAAATGGCGACATGTAACCATAAGTTTTTCTTCTATCGAACTTCTCGTTTGTGGAACTCTTTTATTGATTCCCCGCCAATTTCCATTAGGTTTGTTTGTTTTAGAATCTAAGAGACGATGATGTATCTATTCTGGTACCTGTAGTGAAGGCGAAATGAAATCTTTATTTATTCCAAGTGATATTAGATAAAGCCTATGGTACCAGCACCAAGGAATCACCGTTCCCATTTTCATTGGTGTTAACGCATCGTTTCCACCGTTAATCCTTCTGCTCTTTATTAGTTTTTCGTCGCGATCCGAGTATCCTTCAATGAATTTCGAACTGAAGCCTTTATATAATCTACGGAGGTAGAGGATTGTGCTCTTTTCGCTGACCATGGCCCAGTTATCTTTTGTTTGTTTAGCGGTATATCAGTTTCCTTTGGGTCATTTAATGCCGAAATTTTATTTTCTTTGGCTCATTCGGATTCCTGGTAATGTTTTTTCTTACATATATGTATTCCTGTCAAGTTTTATTTTTTTTTTTTTACGAAAAAAAAATGTTTCGCTGGTATATTTCTTTTTACTATGAAAGCGTATTGCTAGTATTTTTACTATAAAAATGTTTATACTCTCATCGAATTTGGGGGTTAATTATTTACACATAGCTGGGACCCTAACAGGTACTACCATTCCCGTGTCAGAGCGGGCCTGGGAAAAACAGCAGTTAAGAGGTGGTTCCACGCTTCTCAAAACTTCCCGATCAGAGAGCTTGCTGCCAGAGTTAGTTTATTTTCATACCCAGGACGGAATTCTCTTCTTCATCTGGGAGGAGATTGTTCACCATTCGCTGCCACGTAGGATGGTCGATATTACGTAACAGTTCAGCAATCTTCTGTATCTTTCTAATGTAATTTTCGTGTTTCTTAGTATATTTTTTTAGCTTTAGGATACATGCTTGCTATTTTGGTGTGCCTTTGGATTCCAGGGTTGCATTTTCAGTTCAACCACTTCCCAGGTATTTAAACTTGTGTGACTGATGCTGACATCTCCAGTTCGTAGATCTCTTTTTCTCTTGCTGACAACCATATATATCCTGTCTTGTTAGAACTGACGAAAATAAATATCTACTCCCGCATGTCTGTGTTAAGGACAGCTTGGCACAGGTTTTATTTGGTCAATCCCTACAGATAGGAAAATAGGACGCGTGTCGGATTTTACATACGGATATATGCAAAATTGAGACCGATTCAGAATGAAAGAGATGCACACGATACACTTTAACACACCGAACACATTTAAGAATAGAGAGATATAAAATAGTTGATTACGATGATGTCAAGGGAAAAGCTTTTTTTTACTGGCATTGATCGTATTAAAAGAGAAAGAATTAAGCATCTTATTTTATCGATAAAAGAATATAGCTTAGTCTTATAACTCAGTTAACAATTTAACCGGATTCTTTTATAAAGAATTCTTTTTAATTCTACAAATTATCGGTTTTCATTTTATTGATATGACGAATCTCGGAAATCGATAACAGAAATGATTTTTGAATATCATAGCGCTCATAATTATTGAATATCTCAATAGTTTCTAGATTAAAAAAAGAAAAGGAATTAAACTCTGGCAGTAATTAGACGCTGATTAACATAGCATTCCCATTGGTTATGGCTGTGCTTACCGGGCAACGGTCATGCACACTGAACGTGAAATCAACGTGCCAGGTTCAAACGCTGAGAGAATATTCCTTTTTTTTCACTTCGCCCTCCACAAAAACAGGAATCGGCCTTCTTGCATCTAGTAGATAAATAGGGATGGACTTAGGAACATATGCCTTGCATGGAAAACAGTTTAGTAGAAGTGCTTCAAACCTTTCGTAAATAATACGGCAAATATGGTTCTTTAGCCTTGATAGGGCAACCAATCTCGGATGAAAAATAAAAAAAAACAATACTGAATTCAAAATCAGAGTTTAATTTGTCAGCGACACATCCAATGTTTCTATGATTTCTCTACATGTGATTCACTTACGATCTTAATGGGCAACTGGTGATCGCGACTTTTCTTTCGTTTTTACCGATTATATCGGCATATTCTTAAAGGAAGGTGTACTGGTACTTGCGTCAGTAAACAAAGACTTATCTGCACCAATCACTTTCTCAAAGATGTGGTGTGGTTTCCCTCTGTCTTTTCTACGAATAATTTCATGTCAACTGCTATCACGAGCTTTTTTTTTTCCTGGTCCCCCGACTACATGAATTTAAGTGTGCATATAGATCCTCCCGTTTACTGTTGAAATAGTTAAATGCAACCGCTACTTCTACTCCAACAGCTTCTTTTCTCGCTTTTCCCGCTTGTGAAACATCCTTCCGGTTACTTCCTTCTCTGATAAATAGAATCTTCATATATTTCAATTCAACGTAAATAGCCATCATCTATCTTCTTGAATCTCGTTCATCTTTTGACCTTTCCTCAATTCTCTCTAAGCTCAGTGTTTCCTTTCACTTTCGCCTTTTGTAACCCCCATCCTGTGTACTAATGGCATTCCCGCTTTGCTTTGGGGGGTAATGATTTTAAAAAGACTGACGGTAATGTGAAATGGGTTAACAGTTCAAAAGATAGAAATGACGAACTGAATTTCAAATTTCTAAAATCACATTACATGAAATATATTTCAAAAGACAAGAATCCAGTTCCTCCGACATTCTTTCTCCATATCCCAAAAAGAATATTTCATCACCAACATGACAGAATAGCTGGGAAAGGGAACCCATTATCAAATGGAAAAAACCTTTTTCTGTAACTTTTGGTTACTTGGTTGGTTTGTTCTTTACGGTTTATCAACCCTTTTTAGGTTATCTAAGTCGAAACGTGTTGAACTGTAAGAATAATTCATTCATGTTATTGAATATTGCATTAACAATTCTTCGAGAATAACAATGTTTTTTCCAGATAAAAGTCCTTCTATTTAACCCATAGCTGATGGGGGAAAGTAGGTTTACACCGTTATATATTTGAGCGTAACTGAAAATAAAGAACCGGATTAGAATTCGAACTCAACACTCCGTGTTCTCATTTTGAGCTGCTATGATTACTTCACTCACATGTCTGTTTCTTCTATAACTAACTGATATGTCCAACCAGAAATACCTAGATATTCCTTTCAGAACGAAAATTTATTCATATATATATATATATATATATATATATATATATATATATATATATATATATATATATATATATATAACGGATAATTGATTTTTATTCTCAGAATTATTTGTCTTATAACATCAAATATTCAGTTTTCATATCTTTATTTTTTTATTTTTTTTTTGTAAATGTTTTACTTTAATTCAATGTCTCATTTGATATTTTCTGATGCTGCATCAAGAACCAAATTGGGCCAGTATTTACTGAAATTTCTGCAAAGACCAGCGTCGGCTTATTATGCAGCCATTATCGCTCTTGTCGTAAAAGGGCAGTACAAAAAAAAAAATAAAAAAAAAAAAAAAAGAGAAAAGAAAGACAAATCGAGACTAAAAAAGAAGCGAACGAAGTCCGAAGGAAACTTTATTTTTCTATGATATTATTCGTCTCAGAATCTCTGCATCCTCTGCGAAAAGTATTGTCATTCGTTTTTTGTTTTTGTTTTTTCAAAAATGTGTTTTGTTTTTACGTCTTCCTTCGGTTATTTACTTTGAGTGCAGTTATGTTTCTGTTTGGCATTCAAGGAGAATAATTCTCAGATCTGGTTTTCAAAGATTCTAAAATAAGAAATTTCCCCCTCCCCCCCCCCAAAAAAAAAGAAAAGAAAAGAAAAGGAAAGAAACATCATATGCAAGAAGAACAAGAAATGGAAACATTCAAAACGTTACTGGATGTGATTCTCGACAGAAGGACAGTAAAACATGAAACAAAAAATTCGAATAATGTATAGAATATTCGAAATTTTAATCGAACAATTTTTCCTCTTCTCTTATTATTTTACACCAACATGAAATATTATTACCCAATTTAAATTATTTTTCTTCTTACAATCAGTCGTAGAGCTTACTATTAGGTTGGTGCAAAAATAATGACGTAATAATGTCGTTTTTTGACGTTAAAAAATACGTCAAAAAACGACATTATTACGTCATTATTTTTGCACCAACCTAAAAGCATTACTAGTATTATTACTAATACTCATACTACTAATAATAATAATAGTAACACGTGCCCAAATACTACATATCTCGTGTGACTTGTCCATAAAGTATATGAATTGTTAATCTCTACATATTTTGTCTTAATTAAGATGGACTGCACTAAATACCGCTTTCTGTGCTACAGTTTTTTGTCACTTCTCTGACATTAAGCAAATGTGTATGTCACATAAGAGCATACGCACTGGGTACCTCTTTTCATGGACAGGAGTAGTGAAGTAACATCATGGCTTGATGTCGAAAGGTTTGGTAGTTTCTTTTAGTTTGGGGAATAGGGCGGTTAAGGCAACTTAGGAATCATGTTTAAATATAAGGGACGACCTTCATTTGGAGACCTAAGTGGATTGGGATATTCGACCTGAATAGATTTCTAACTACTGATACTACTACTACTACTATTATTATTAATAATAATAATGATAACCGGCTGTCATGTTACAGAAGACATACCCATCATGATTTCTGATCTTAACCGATTGGAAATATGTAAAATGCATGTTTTCTCTTGGTTTATTAAGATGGGCTGCAGTAAATATCCCGTTTAATACCACAAAATTTACTTGTCAATTGCTTGACCATGACCATTTTGGCATGTCTTCAAGGGACTGAGGAACTTTTCACCGGGAACTACCATGCCCAGGTTTCGCACGCAAGAAAAATATACAAAAGCAACAAAAGCAACTTATCATTCTTGTTAAAAAAAAACACACACACACACAACCCCCACACACAAATATATATTTCAATGAAATTTCAATGAAAGCCTGATGAAGTGCAAATCCGAAAAAAAACGTATAAAAAAAAAGAATTACACCCCCAATATTATGTAATTTTGCATCCACTTAAAGAAGCCCGGAGAACCCCTCGACCGAAACATCTAACTGAAAACAATAAAGAAGTATAGGAGCTCATATTATTTATGGAATAAAAACAAGGCTACCTCTCATCACATCAAACATCGCCGTTCTTTTGGTTACTTTTACGCCTACGCAATTTCTGCCTCGCTCGAATTCAGCTTCTAAATTTAGGTGTCATCGAAGTGCATAAATTTAATTGCGATTGAGGCCACTTCAATCGGATTTCAATTGATTTGAAAACCAGGTTTTAGATTTCGAGTTTTTCAAATGAACAATCTTACTGCACTGACTGACTGGCATAGAAGTATCGATGTACCAAAGTGAAATCTTTAATCGATTAAAAAAAAACTCAAAATCTTTTTCAAACTTTTCTCTTCTTCATCGCTCCCATTTATTCCTTCTCTTCACGATTAACCAAGCTTCTTTTCTTGATTTGACTAAGCGTATGGCAATGGACCAAATTGGTAGAGGTATAATGAATGTGTAACGTCAATCTTTCAAGTGGGGAGGGCCTACCTGAAGATGAAACCTGCATTCGTAATGCTAGTAGTTTGTGCCCGAATTTATCAGTCGGAAAAGAATCGGGGACCCACCGGCGTCATTTTCCCGATGAGTATCATAAAATGTGCAGTTGGCGTAATGTATAACAACTCGAAATGAGAAATCGGAGTTCGAATCCCAGTCGAGTTCGTTGTATCCAGTAATGTTCAAATACCCTTGGTAACTGTATAAACTCCTCTCTTCGTCCACCCATAATTATGGCTTAAATAGTAGGACAGATATGATTCATTATCCTTTGATGGCAAGTAACTCTGAATTCAACACCTGAGGAACTTCGTTTATGGAGCTTGATACACGCTATGTGCACTAGTTTCCTGTATTCGATTCTTCCGAAATGTGTGGATCCTCCAGTAAAAGACTTCTCAACTATAACCACATCATGTGCTGGAAGTCTAGGTCCTCATCTATGGGTCAAATAACAGGAAAAAACTAGGCTCTCTAACCTGCTTGTAAACAGTCTAAGAGGAGGACAACTATGTATTCAAATCGAAACGGTCGCCTATAATCCCTACCCTCAGCAATGCGGATGAGAACAGGTGAACAAGTTCTCAGATTTTATTATTAGACATTGATTTATTCAAAATGTTGTCAAACTTTCGAATTATGGACAAGATTTTTTTTCGGCCATTGTATCTTCTGACCTTCTTCAGAATCTTTCAGCTCTGATCTCAGAATTTCGAACCGAACGATTTATTCAATCCAGGAAATATTGTCCTCACTCCACTGTTTATGATCGAGGTTATCTTGTCTTTCATCTTTTCGTTCTTGTGATTAAGCGTCTGTTTGTTCTGGCGAGCCTGAGAAGGACGAAGAATACAACGGCCGAATCCTCTAGTCAGAACAAACAATAACAATTACACTTATACTTATCATCAAAAAGAAACAGTTGAAATTCCTCACAAAACAGAAGGGACAGAGGAAAATAACGTATAACCTACCTAGCGAGCTTGAGTAGATGTATGGCAGAAAGGTGGGTAGGAGAGATAGCAAAAAGACAAAATTTATTAAGAGCTAAAAATGACAGTAAATTGAGGAGGGTCATGTGTCGTGAAAGAACAAGACTCATAGAAGAAGGTCCTAAAAATTAATTTTAAATGCTGATAGTAACTTGTGTGTATGCACGATCATATATTATGGCACTGCTGATTGATAAATAAGGTCTAAACAGATAGATAGATAGATAGATAGATAGATAGATAGATAGATAGATAGATAGATAGATAGATAACAAAGATATGTTGTCAACATTTCTATATTTCCAAATTAAATCTATATATCTATTCATATCCTAAGTACATTCTGATTGTCACATAATAATTATCTATCTATCTATCTATCTATCTATCTATCTATCTATCTATCTACCTACCTATCTATCTATCTATCTATCTATCTATCTATCTATCTATATATCTATCTATCTACCTACCTATCTATCTATCTATCTATCTATCTATTCTATTCTATTCTATTCTATCCCATCCATATCTGTCTATTGCTATTAATATCTATCTATCCTATACTATCCAATACTATCTATTTCTAATCATATATATATATATATATATATATATATATATATATATATATATATATATATATACATACATGCATACATACATTTCTATTCATATCTATCTATTCTATCCTTTCATATCTATCTGTATATATATTTGTGTTCATGTCTATATATTCTATACTATCCGTATCTATCTATCTCTAAGCCCTGTCGGCTGGGGCTTTAGAATACGCCGACTGCACCTCTCTAGAGGGGTAAGACCCCCCCCCCAATGAGGCGTCCTGGGTATGACGTTAAATTGCATCCAACAGCAAGGCCTCTGATCTGGAGGTTTTGAGGAGCGTGGAACCACCTCTTAATTGCTGGTGTTCCCAGGTCCACCTTGACCCGGTGTGGTAGTACCTGTTAGGGTCCCAGCCATGGGCAAATAGTGAACACCTAGTTTTCCAGGTTTTGCTCACGTCCTGGGTATGACGGTAAACTACATCCGCGTCCTGGGTATGACGGTAAACTACATCCGCGTCCTGGGTATGGCGATAAACTGCATCCAACAGCAAGGTCTCAGATAATGTTTTCAGAACAATAATGTTGCCAGCTCTAAGTTTTTGAAACAATAATGTTGCCAGCTCTAAGTTTTTGAAACAATAATGTTGCCAGCTCTAAGTTTTTGAAACTTTGTAAAAGAAGTAATGTTGCCAGCTATACGTTTTTTTGTAGAAAGAAGTAATGTTGCCAGCTATACGTTTTTTTGTAGAAAGAAGTAATGTTGCCAGCTATACGTTTTTTTGTAGAAAGAAGTAATGTTGTCAGCTATACGTTTTTTATTCCATACAAAACAGGCATTTAAAATTCATATAAAATGGATTTGGCATTAAATAACCCACAGTGGTTGATATGCCATAAAACCCAAACAAACAAACTATCTATCTCTATTCATATCTTACTATGCTATCCTATCCATATCTATATATATCTGTTGATCTATTTCTATTCATATCTATCTATCTATATTTCTCTCTGTCTTTTTCTATGTCAATATGTAACTACTTCACATAATGTTTCAGTTTTGTCTTTATTGGACCATGTCGACATTTCATCTTCTTTTGACTCACTTTAAAAGCCTTACACAAGCGAAGTATTGCAAATATCAGTGAAGAACTATTTCTTGCTTTCTATCTTTGCTCAAATATTAAACGCTATATCTATCGAGCGAGCTCATTCCACTGAAATCACCCTTTCTCTATTTTCTATCTGGACGTCCTGATCTCTTCACACTCAGTCAATGCTAATTTATCTATCTATCTATCTATCTATCTATCTATATATCTATCTATCTATGGGTCCATAGAGGTGTACCTCATATGAATTTTCTGTTTAATCTTTTTTGACCGTGTCGACTTCTTTCGTCTTTCGAATCCCTACCCAAACAAAGAAGCTGGTAACATATTGCAGTTAACGTTCGTCTTGATGCAAATTTTCAAACGAAGAAAGATTATTCCGCTAGAGACTTGGCTTTAGAAAGAAAGTCATGGCAATATTCTACAGGCAAAGACGAACGGCGAGAAACACTCGCTGGTTTATCCTGTGATGTTTTCTTTCAGTCTCTATATTCAGCAGATCATGCGTCAAGAAGGCGCGCTTGTGACCGACATCCCTCATTTATACTCACGTTGCATAAAACAGTACATCACGCGGAAGGATATTTACCTCACAAGACTATTTTTCAACATGATTTTCTGACTTGACCATGCACTTAATACAATCCTTAATATTCAGTCAGTCAATTATGTGCCATGCGTGATACACGCATAGGCGATCATGTATCTTTCGATACATGACTAACGCCTTCAATAGGCTGCCATTTCTTTCTGCGGTAGGCTACAGAACCAGATTTTTTCTGGGGAGGGGGAGTAGAAGAGGGTTCATACCATTCCCAACGGTATTTGCACATAAGTGAATGTAATCGATTTGACCGGAATTCGAACTCGGCTCTCCGATTCCTCAATCCGAACCGCTGTCCATTACTCCAACTCGTTAATATTAGGTTGGTGCAAAAATAATGACGTAATAATGTCGTTTTAGACGTTAAAAAATACGTCAAAAAACGACATTATTACGTCATTATTTTTGCTCCAACCTAATATTAATCAAATAATTTAAACATTATACAGTGAAACTTTCAGAACAATATCCAGTTAATAATTTCATGTTGAACTTGAATATCCGGAGGGGAGGATGCAAATCCTTTTTTTTTTAATAATAAAATGTACTCATTATTTGTTGTTCTCATCTTTATTGCCATATTCACGACGTTTCGGCCGTTGTAAGTTCCAGCCTTCTTCAGGCGACTGGAGTTTCGAACTGAATCTATTATTTCGTCCACCGGAGTAGATAGTTCACGTTCCACATTCCATGTACCATATCCTTAAGGACACATGATCCACTGAGTAAAAGCCTTGATTGGATCAATGACTTGACCCAAACAGTTGTGAGTTCAATACCTGGCTACTGCAGTGGCAAACAAAAGCATAGAGAGTTGATTGAAAGGGAGATAACTGAGACATCAGGAATAGGCATGGCAAGTGGAACTAGAACAATCTATCCAAGTGGAAAAATAAAGCGTTCAGTTCGAAATTTCAATCACCTGTAGAAGACCGGTCCGAACAACGACTGAAACTGTATATGACAATAAAAATGAGGACACCGGTCCGAACAGTGTAAATAAAATTCACTCTGTTTCATTAAATGTGAGCGTATATACAAAGTAAAGATCTTGTGGATAAAGACTATATATATATATATATATATATATATATATATATATATATATATATATATATATATATATATATATATTACATAAATTAATCAACATTGTATATTTTCAAAATATTTTCCGCGCGGGATATTTTTAATAAAAATAGAAAGGTTCAGGAAAAATTGTTGACTGTGTAGAACTTCCTCCTTACAAATAGATTACGAAGTAAAATGTAGGGGATTCAACTCAGTAGACGTATCATGGCTAATCCTGCCTCCAAAGGTCTGAACAGGTGAAACCAGACTAGAGCTCATCTGAACAAGTCAAACAAGTGACTCGGAAAAAATCAGCGAACCTATTTGGAATTCTAGTCGAGTTCAATACGTTCAGTCTTGTGTGAATACCTTTGGGAAACGTATGAATCCATATCCCATATTGGACCTTCATTGATTTTTGGTGTGCGCTTGAGCAAATATTCCGCGTAGATTAATTTTTAAGCAGAAATACATAGATACAAATCTTAGATATTTATACGAATATACCGTAGTTCATTACGATCTCGTTAGGAAAATTATATTGACCTAGGAGAATTGTAAATACGTCCAGTTACAATAAACGTAAGCTTTTATTATTTGTTAATAGGGAATAGTCTATATAAATGCATAGATGTATATCTCTCCCCAACCATATATATATATATATATATATATATATATATATATATATATATATATATATATATATATATATATATATATATATATAGTTTATGCAAAACTATGTAATCCGTATGGGTAGACCCAAGGAAATTGATATCCGGAGAGCTCAATGTAAATTCAGAGCAAATATGTTTGAATAAAAAACATATCACTCTAAGGTTCCATGTAATAAATTATTTCACGACAGCCCTTTTAAAGGGCTCTGGAACATCAGACTTTACTTCCAAAGGTTGAAATGAATAATGGTTTCATTTCAAACTTTTGAAGTGAACTCTGTGAACCAAAGCCCTTTAAAAGGGCTGTGGTGAAATAATTTATTACATGGAACCTTAAAATGGTATGTTTTTTATTCATATATATATATATATATATATATATATATATATATATATATATATATATATTAGTGCTGCCCATGTTCAGGAAGGTAGCTGGAAAAAAAATATGTCTGGCAACGGGACTCTATACCATGTCACACAAGAAGGAAAACCCAGTTATAGCTGTCAGACAATTTCTGCGACCACGCCATCCCAAACATCTAGCCTACTAACTCCTTAGACTGGTACCCACTTGATTATTATGTGTGAGGCGCAGTTAATTGAGAGACTAACAAAACGCTTGTAGCACCAAAGATGAAACTGAAGGCAAGGATTATGACAGCATTCACCTACTTAAACAAAGAGACAGTCTAGAAGACTTTTCAGGAGATTGGATTTGTTTCAGGAGGTTGAAATCAATAGAGATTTTATTGAATAAATTTACTTTTTAGTATTTCATGATTTTCTTGTGTAAATTTGGTACATATATCTCTTAAAATAAGATGTCAGCCTTATTTTCATTTTTGCGTAATTTAGACGACAATTTATCCATCCCACCCTGTGTGTGTGTCTAAAAAATTCAGATACAACTGTTGGTAGTTATGGGTTAAATAACAGCAAATTGAGCCCTCCAGCCTAATTTTAATTGATTAGTAAATGTATGGATTGACCAGATTAATATCGTTGATGACATTTGATGCCAATTCCCGTCAAGGAAGATGATAATGCCACTAAGATACAATGGGCAACTGGAAGTGAAAGAAAAGGAAAAGACTTTGAAAGGAGCAGGAAATCCAATAATCGTATATATTTCAGAACTTAAGAGATTTTAGAAGTATAGAGTAGTAATATATAAGTAGAATTTAGGAGGAACCGAAAATCGAATCATAAGCAGAAAAGAAGAGATAAACAAAGAGGTATGATTTTCATATATACAAGACGTGTATGTTGTAGTCATTTTCAGTCTCTTTCCCTCGCCTCTAATTTGGCCTCCTTCCGAACGAAGGTATGTTGAAGAAATCACGATAGCAGAGGAAGACCGAAGGCATCTTTGGACTATTCGATGTGATTTTTTTTTGTCACGCACTTGCGAAAATATTTCGGGGAAATTAATTTTTATGCAGACACGTTTGGGAATTTTAGGTTGAGAATTATTGTAATGTTACATGCGACCAACATATACATGGAAAATGTCAAATTGCACACGTAATATTCGTATGTCGGATGCCAAATGAAAGGTGATGCCTCGAAAACTATATCGCACGCTATAGCTACAGCATTGGCTTCATTTATGTGCTCTGCTCGTCTTAAACTTTCTTGCACTTCACGGGGATAATAATGGGTGTAAGATATTCGCTAACCACCCCACGCGGCCGGATGCGGCACAAGGCCAAGTTTATTGTAGTGTATCCCAACCCGTAGGCTCGGGCAAAAATTCTACCCTTCAGCACAGTCTCATCTGGGTTACTCTCTGATATGCACACTTTTGAAGTAATTCGGAGAATGATCTAATGGGAGTGATCGAATAAGGCGAGTAACGGCATTTTCGTTTTTATTGCATTAGCGTTTGTGTTACTTGTTTGCCTGACTCTCCACAAACTCTAGACACTTTTCCGTCAACCCAGTTAGACATGCACTGCACTAATCTGGATAACCACTGATTATGTCATGCTAAAATACACGTGAAATTTTCATGGTTTTCATATTTAAATTATCTGATGAATCGTAATTCTACGTTAATGATTGAATAAGCTTGACATGTCCACTAAAATATCAAATACAATATTTATAAACAAATAACACCCAATAAAGTGCTTACATCTTAAAACAAACCAATAAAACCATACACTACAAATCATAAAGGTTGTTTTATTAGTCATCATGATTTAAGTAGATACCGCCAAAATATTGTGCGGACGTAGTAGAAGACATACCACGAGTTATTTTAGGGCCAATTAGAAATAAATAAATGATATAATTCTGGAGCCGATGTTCTTACGAAAAAGTGTATAAAACTCACGAAGTCCTGCCCCAAATGGGATAGGCACAGATGTCACCAAGGTCCACGTCACTCTAGCTGTAAATCTTCACGACCTCATTCACGTCTACACGCAAAAAGCAATAGCACTGACGAAACACAAATAGACCGCTTCAGACAACGGCGCCACAGTTTCATAGTAAGAATCAAATTCTACCTATGGTATCCCCTTTACTATTAATCACACACAGACGTGATGACTCTTTAACACACATATAACAACATTTCATTGTTTCTCGCATACGTACAAAAATACAATTTATATTCTATTCCAGTACTTTATCAACGAAAACAAAAGGACATTACTTTCTAATCTATAACCAAATTATTGTTGTCATATTAATGTTTATTTATTGATACTACGTTGTCTTTTTCTACTGGATTTTATTCTTTCAATGGAAAGCCGGATTATTGTAAACGGCCAAATTATGAGCAGTCCCGCAAACATATTTTGTTATAGTATCGAATCCCTGTTAGACATTTTCATGACGGTCGTCTTCGAGTATAGAATCCAGAGGTTGGCAGTGAATATTTCGGAGACAGTAGGAAAGCGTAGTTCAGGTTCGCAGTGGATATCGTAGCAGAGCGTAGTTCTTCCTTCTGTCATCTTCGCCTGGTCAAGTTGGCACTGGTCCTTCGGTAGGGTAAATAAAGATGGCCGCCTTTATACACGTCAGATACAATGTTCTGCGGCTTCTGATTGGTTAAACTTCCATTGGTAGACTATAAAGGAAGTTAAGTCTTTTGGATTGTCTCACTAGTCATAAACATATACCCAAAAAACCGTAACAATCCCGACATTCGAATTTTGGCATTCAACGAAAAACCGAGTAGAAGGATTTCTGTATGCTCATGGCGAGTTCTACGACAATAAAATATTTGCAGAAATTCCCCTATCGCATCATTAAATATTTGAGCTAAACAGCTTTAACAAAATATTGCAATAACAGCCATAAATATGAATTCTAGCTTAAAGAGCTATAAATGAAAATATTTCAAATTGACAAATTATCCATTTCTCTGAAACAAACGTTAAACGCTTCTATCTGTTTCTTTCTTACTTTTTCTCAATGAATCCAAGTAGCGTCGCTGATTTGTCTTTTCCGACTTTCTACATTATTTATGAGGTACTGCCAGGAGACGTTAAACACTCCTATCTTCCCGAATTTCTTTCTTTCATTTTCTCGCGGAGACCAAGTATCACCCCTGTTATGTCTCTTCCGGAATAGTCATGAAGAATTGACAGGAGACGTCAAACACTAAAATCTTCCGTTTCTTCTTTCTTTCTTTATTTCATTTTCTCATCAAAACCAAGTGGCCTCGCTAATATTGATTTTACCTCTTTTCACATGATCAAAACGAAATAGTTAATTATTTATCTGGTATTGGCAGGGCATAAGGAACGTGCGTGGTAATTAAGGAACGTAGCAGAATTAGAATGTTTGACTTTAACGACAAACAGCAGTTTCGTGTCAGACCTGGTCAATATAAGCAAAAATCTGTGGACCAACCGCAAAGTATTAGCTACACGTGAATATCATAAGCTATTGGTAAGTTCAAATGCAACTGAAATTTCAACTGAATACAGACACACACACGCATATATATATATATATATATATATATATATATATATATATATATATATATATATATATTGCTGATCAGAACTCTGTATATGAGAAAGCGTTTTGTTAGATTGATAGGTCTGATAGCATTATAGTAGGTATGAAATGAGATAGGTATAAAAAATCTGACAGGATTAGAATATTGCTTGTGGACTTTGTGAGTTTTATATACTTTTTCGTAAGAACATTGACTCCAGAATTATATCTGTTATTTCTTCCTAATTGGCCCTACCTAAAAAGTCACGTGGTATGTCTTCTACTACGTCCGCACGATATTTTGGCGGCATCTATCTAAGTAATGATGACTAATAAAAAAAGCCTTTCTGATTTGTATTCTATGGTTTTATTGGTTTGTTTTAAGATGAAAATGTTATTTGTTTATTATTATAGACACATATATATATATATATATATATATATATATATATATATATATATATATATATATATTGTGTGTGTGTATTTAGGCAGCATTTTTTTATTCATACATGTTTCATTATAATGATAATGGCTTATGTAAGCCGGAATCTTAGATTGGATTAAAAAAATATGTATCAATATTGTGATTTTCTTTCTTCGTTTAATGATAATGTTATTAAACTTATCAGACGTTATGAAAAGAATTTACATAAAATAAATAGACAACACTTGTCTATATTATTTAATGACAAATGGATGAATATATATATATATATATATATATATATATATATATATATATATATATATATGTGTGTGTGTGTGTGTGTGTGTGTGTGTGTGGATCAAGGATATATAGCGATAGATAAATAGATATGATTAGACAGGATAGATCGATAGATAGATTTGAACAAACAGATATGAACAGAATGTCATAGATAGATAGATAGATAGATAGATAGATAGATAGATAGATAGATAGATAGATAGATAGATAGATAGAAAGTGAACAGGACTAGATAGATAAATAGATAGATACGAACAGAGTAATATAGACAAAAATAACCATAAACAGACTGGGGAATAGATAGATAGATAGATAGATAGATAGATAGATAGATAGATAGATAGATAGATAGATAGATAGATAGAAAGAAAGATAGATAGATAGAAAGAAAGATAGATAGATAGATAGATAGATAGCGTCATCATTTATAAATACGTGAATGTATTAGCCGGGTGATTCATTGTTCTCTATCTTGAATATAAACCTATATATTCAATGGTCAACCTCCATCATGCCGGCTATGTTCGCAGGTAGGAAACATTTCAAAATGATAGACACAAGATAAGAATATTTTCCACTATAAACCTTAGACGCCTGCATGAATGAAAATTGAATACAGCAAACGATCTAACGAAATGAGTAAGAAATTTAAAATCTTACCAGTAAGCATAAATCTAAATACAAATAGTCAGATTTATCTATGTTTCATCATAATTAATCCTGGCAAATGCTGAGACGTATACAGTAGCCTAAATTGTAGCAACACAAATTTATGGCATCAGGGAACAGAGATTGATTTCCGACTGAGGATGTTCACATCAAAATAATGTGCTTCAAAAAAGCGTGCACCTACTTTCTTGTCACTTCTCTCTAGATATCATTAGTAAGTATCTCGTAGCTAATATCTCAGGATAGCTGCAAGAAAAATGTTTGGGATCTTGTACACATGGGCGAAACCTTTTCTTCCATGCGCCGTGTTCGTTCAACAACTTTCCCTCCTTTCTAGCCCATAGTAAGTTCTTTTTTTGCTATCCCTCCCAATCCCCGTTCTGCTAATCACCCGCACAAGCCCTTTAAGAATGTCATGCACTGTTTTCCTCTGTTACTCTTGTAGTCAGAATGCCTTGTGAGTGTCAAGTTCTCCAAGCCACCATCTCTTTATGGGACAAAGAAATGAATTTTTTTTTCCGATTGTAAGCATAAATATTCTTTTTCTTTCTATTTTTCTTCAAACGTTGTCTTTACTCACATGTTCAGTCCACAGCATTCTCAGCATCCTTCGGTACAACCAAATTTCTGTTGTTTCGAGATTGTGAGAAAATTGTCCAGCATTGTCCAGAATTTCATCTGTGAGAAAATTGTCCAGCATTTACCCATATATAAGAAGACCGATTTTACATAAAATTCCAGTACTCTGTTTCTAAGGAATAGAAGCAGTGAATGCAACACTAATGTGTCTGAAGAGACATCAGAAAGACGCAGTAGTAGCCAAACATCTGATCACTAGAACAAACCCCTCCTTTTTCTCTTGATTGTCAATGGACTTCAGATAATATGAAGACTTGGGTTATGTCGACGCCGATGTACCGTGTTTCGTGGTTACGGTACCAACATCTATAATATCACGCAGCTCTATATGCGGGAAGATGGCGTTGTTTCTGTACGCCATATTGGATGGTGCTACATTCGCTATCTATCGTTTGTGTCGTTTTTGTGGAGAGACTGGGGATTTTTTGTCCTTCATTATGGCTCTCTAGCTTAAAGCTGTCCGTGGGTGCTTATATACGTTAGTTCCGTCAGAAATCGGGTTACGTCGGGCCGTAGGAACGGATATCCGATTTAAGTCGAGGATGCCTGGATAAAACATCTATCCAGGGGTCGAAGGGAAGATATAAAAGAAAAATAAAGCGAAACAATGAGTAAGTATACTAGCTTTTTTGTTTTAATCATTTCACCCCAAGCAAGGCAATAAAGCTACTAAGAAGGGAGTGGTTACTAGATGAGAAAGGATATGATAAAAAGAGATACTAAGGAACGAGAACAATAAAAGAACAGAAATTAAGACGACAGATTATAACTAGTTACGACTGAGCAGTGAATATTAGCCTCATTAGGTGCTCCATACTTTCGGCCTTTTGCCACATCCAGGTTACCCTTAGAAATATCATTCAATCACTTCGGTGTCGTGTAATAAAAACAAGTTTGTCTCGCTAAATCAATTACTATGGAGTAGTGAGTTTGATGCTTACTATGTGAGTACCAAATCTTTGTCTCGCCTGATTAATTAGGACTGAGTAGTGAGTTCGATCCTCACTGGGGGCCTCATACTTTCGGCCTTGTGTCGCATCTAAGCTACGCTAAAGAAATCACCATTGCTAGCCAGCACGGTTTCACGATATCAATGAATGTTTTTGTTTGTTTCATAAGTAAATTCGGTTTTATGCTTGATGTTGTTTTGGTTGAATTTAAATTTTTGAAGAACAAACTTAACTGGAAAAAAAAAAGCCATAAGACACTCCAGCGAATAAACTGTAAGCATGCAAATTACTGTTATATCTAGCTGCTATTTCAATGGTAAAATGATGAGACCGTAACATCAAACTGCATATAAACATAAATTCCAGCTAGCAAACAGGAAAGCTTATCAGAACAATTACCATGAAAATATTTATAGAAAAAGACACAGAGATAGAACATGAGCTCTCATAAACGGATAAAAGAATTTTAAAACAATAATATGAGTAAAAATATATATGACCTGTGTCATTTCTTCAATTGTCTATATTACAAATGTTGAAAGTGTAATCATTTGCAGATGAACCCTCACCTGAATTAAAGTGAGAAAAATGAGTGAAACCGATATACAAGATCAGGACCAATAATATTGCAGATTCTTCTTTGTCTTTCTTCTAGAATCTCTAAATGCATAGCAGAAGCAACCGCTTTGACAGCAATATTATATGCATGAATGAATGGTCGACTTATAACTTCTTAATGTTTTAAAATATAAGTAAGAAATTACTGATCTACTTACTCAAGCAAATTTACATGTTATATCTTCGGTTTGACTTAATGCGTTTTTGTTTCACACCTTATCAACACTTTGTAAGTTATCTAAAGCCGGAAAAATAATTACGATTGTAAGAATGATTCTTTTGAGCGAGTACATATAGCATTAACAATATTTTTTAAATGATTTTTATTTCTAGTTACAAGTACTACTATTTGAGCCAGATCTGGAGGCGGGGATGGAGTTATACCTTTCCCCAAATGTATTTGCGTATCAGTAAAGATAACACAACCAGAATTCGAACTCGGCTCTCAGATTTCGCAGTCCGAGCCTATTCATTACAGCACACACATATCGGGGTTTCACAAACAGGTGGCAAAACCTACTTCTATGTAGAAGGAAAAAATCACATTAAAATTTAATCAAAATATTCAACAATTTTCATTATATCTACGCACTCCTTATTTTCGGGATTTACTAATATTTAGTCAATACAAACATATCC
>OZ010585.1:64368875-64376375 GCA_963932145.1 Acanthosepion lycidas | reverse complement strand
TTAGATAAGTATACCAACAACTTAGATAGTTATAACAATATTTAGTTGAAATTTATATAAAGGATCGTTATGATTTCGTCACGAAAATTATATAGACCTAGGAGCATTGTAAACGCATCCAGGTACACTAAAGCGTAATTATAATCAATAACTGTTTAATCAATAACTAGGCAGAAAGGATATAGTCATATATTTTTCCTAGGATATTTGCGCGTAAGTGGATGTAACGGAGAGAGAAAAATGGATAAACAGAAGCGAAAATTTTCATCATAAACTGATATAAAAGTGAGGAAGTTAAGACGATGATCATGTTGTCATGCCAACATTCCAAGTGTGGAAAGTCAGCTTCCAAAATCTTACCTATTTATCTGGATTCAAATAATGTCGTTTTTAGACGTATTTTTTTAACGTGAAAAACGACATTATTACGTCATTATTTTTGCCCCAACCTAATAACACCCGTGACAGCATTACTAACTACATAAATATCTCAATCACGTTTGATATATAATACTCAGTAACAGACAAACAGACTGAGATAGATAGATAGATAGATAGATAGATAGATAGATAGATAGATAGATAGATAGATAGATAGATAGATAGATAATGAATTAACAGTTGCATAAATTTGTGTGTGCGTATCCGCGGATGTGAGAGAGAATTGGAGTGATGAAATATGACGCAATACGTAGAAAAAGAGAGATGTAGAAAAGAAAATTATTATAGATAGATAGATAGATAGAAAGAGAGAGAGAGAGAGAGATAGAAAAGAGAGAGAGAGATAGAAAAGAGAGAGAGATAGAAAAGAGAGAGAGAAAAGAGAGAGAGAGAACAAAAAGAGAGAGAGATCTGTCAGTGAAGTGTGATAATGTAAGTAGAGAGAGAAGCATGTAAGTAAGAGCACTCGTTAGACAGATTAAAATACGAAAATTCGGCAAATAATCGCATGTCTTTGCCTTTCTGTGTTGGCGTATGTGCGTTTGTGTTTGTGCGTGTGTGTGTTCTGCTTTTTTATGAGCGTGCGTGTTTGTAATTTAATAAAATATGGTCTTAACATCAATGTTAAATTTTAAAGACGAACTTTATTATCATTGACCCCCTATCTAAACACACAAGCGCCCTTTACAAAGTACGCTTCACAAATATTACTACATAATAGGAATTCATAATATTTTCTTAAAAAACAAGATTAGCGATAACGACTTTCAGATGCCTTGCCAAACGAATTATAATTTCGTCGAAAATAAAGAAACATACATAAAACAAATATTGAGGAGAGTATTTTTTTTTTAATTTTTAATCGGATTTACTCCAAGCAAGACAGTAAAGCCACTAAAAATGCGACAACAGAAACAATACTAAAGAGAGAAAACATAAGAAGGGTAGTCGAGAAGTCAAGAGATAGCGATTGACACTTTATTTAATTTTTTGAAGATTAAAATTAACTGGAAAGCATGTAGCTGGAAGAGAGATCTATAAGTGAGAAGTGCAAGAAAAGAAACTGTTACGGTTCGATCTAGCTAATCTAACTGTAAATTGATGAGACTTTGTTGCCAGTCTTGTACTGCGCTGAAATTAATAAATTCTAGGTTTCATAATGAAGATCTCATACTACAAATTACAATAATTCTTATTATAGAAAATGCACATGGAAGCAACTTTATGGCCGTAGGAAAATGACTGAGGCCGAAACGCCAGGTCAAAAACCAATAATATTGTTGATTCTACTTTGGATTTTATCAAGAATCTCTAAATATACAGCAAGAGAACCGGTCTATATATGGCAGCAATAATCTAAGCATGGACGAATGGTAGAATTTTAAATGTATAAAAAATATTCTATAGAGAAAAATTGTCACACTTGGCCAACTTTCTTAACAGCTGACCTAGAAATGGATCGAATATAGTCTTTCCACTTCATGTTAACCCGAGATGATGCAATGACTCACTCTCCAGGAGGTTATCATCAGCCATGCTGGTGAAACACAGAAAGGAACTTCTTTGCCTTATTGGATAAATATGGCAGTTTTTTTTAATAAAATAAATCTCGTGAATGTTAGAACATTGTCTATTAAAGACTGTTCATAAAGTGAATCATTATTTTTAAGTTAAGTGTGCGTTAGAAAACAATCAAAAGACAAGGCAAATGTCACAACTAGTAGGATCAAAGTGAAATTAAGTGCAAAAATTTAAATGCCTAAGAAATGTTTTAAAAGTGTATAGAAAATGTGACACTGAAATCCGAAGGCGTATTTGGGATATCGAAACATGCCTTTGAAAGGTTAAGCAAAAAAGAGAAACAGGAAAATTTTTATCTGAAACAAACGAAAGAGTGCTGAACTTTTATGTAATATTAGTACTCGTATTTACCAATGGCCGACTGGTTAGAACGTTAAATTTCTGACCCTGAGACCCAGGTTCGAATCACACCATAGTCGATTTTTCAGGAAGTTGACATCTCGATGTTATTGGTCTGGAGGAGTAATTTGGAAATTACCTGAAAACCCTACCTCGGTTTGACCCAAGCCTTGTGAGTGAAATTGGGTAGACGGGGTCGGTGGTTGTGCTAGCACGAAATCGCAAATCATCGTGACCGAGGGTTTGAGCGTACAGGTCTTGTTCCGCTAGATAACGCACTCTCTCCCAGGAACTGTAACTCAGGTCAGCTCGGCATAGTTGGGCTTTGTGGGTGTTGAACAAACACAAATCTACCAGAGCTAGCCACCCTAGTAGACTGGCATCCGCGGATGCACCATTTAGATTTGTATATACCAGTGAATACTGTACTTTCGACCTTCTACCATTAATAAGCTTCGCTTAGTAAATCGCTGTCTCCACACAGATGAGGCAGCAGAAACGTGGTTCTACAGAAGGATGCTGAGAATACCATGGACGGAACACCTGAGCAACGGCGTAGCTTTAGAAAAGAATGAAACAAATAGGACAATTATACTTAACATGAGCTGAAATTTATAGGGCACATAAGGAAAAGCGGCTTAGAAAATTTTAAAATCACAAGTCATACGGAAGGCAAGAGAAAAAACGCATATGGTACTTAACGAGCTTGTGTAGAACAGGCATTTGGAGATGTAGGAAATAGATAAACTTTAATAAGTGCTACAAAAGGAACTTGTGGAGAGCCATGATCGCCAACGTCTTGAAGGGAATTGGCACATAGGTGAATGATCTTTGCATTTATAGACTGGGTAAGAACAAAGCAGTTCCTTTGATCAGCTTTGAAAGGACAACATTCATAAGACATTTTCAAAATCATACTCACACAGACACGTGTACATGTTTCATGCATTTATATCAGTACACGTTAATATGTTATCATGAAAACAAATAGTTGCACAAAACCATTTGCATTTCTGAAATCTCATGTATATTCTTTTACTGATCGGAGAAATACACAATGTCAATTTTAGCTCATAATACCTGTTTTTGTTATAAGTATAAGTAATACCTTATTTCACCAACTAATTTAAATTATTTTATATACGAACTACTGTTCTTATCTTTGTTTCTATTATCACAAGGTTTTGGCTGTTGTACCCTTCGGTCTTCATCTGTCAAGGGATTCTAGTAAATGTGTCTGTAGTCATTAATTTCAAACCAGCATAATATCCAAGAGAGCACCGCATTCATATTACACCAGTCGAATACAGACAGCCAAAGTTCGACTGAAAGTTACATTCAACTCAACAGGGTTTTTGCACCTAATTGAATGTAACTAACTCTACTGGAATTCGAACTCGGCTCTCCGATTCCTCGATCCGAGCCACTATCCACCGTGTCTACATATAATGGAAAATAATGTTTAAGCACAAACCACGAGGAAGAAAAAAAACTTCAACATCAAACTCCGTTGACAAAGCCTAACATATGCATAGATGCATATATATATATGCATACATGACTAATGAACGCACACGCATACATACAAGCTTAAGAAACACACGCATGCACACACACACACACACACATATATATATATATATATATATATATATATATATATATATATATATATATATAAGCAGCCTAGGAAACACACGAGCCTATAAAGCCTAAAGAAAACACATACACACATGCATACATACATTCCTCAGAAAGATGCACATATATACATACATACTATACTAAGAAACACACACACTTATATACAAGCCTCAGAAACACACACGCACACATACGTCTAGAAGCCTCAGAAACTCATATACGCATATACAAGTCGCAGTACCACATACACATACATACACGTCTCCATTTCACATACATACATACATACAAGCTTGACAAACACATGCAATATGAACCTCGGAAACACATGCAAATGTAAAGAAGCTTCAGAAACACGTATCTATATACTCGCGCAAGTTTTTTATTTTTTTAGTTTTTCTTTTCATTTTTTTACTGAAAAAATAGTGGGCCGCCTATACACAGGTAATTTTTATTGACCGCTTGAGAGGTAAATTTTGTTGACCGGTTGACAAGTAATTTTTGTTGACCGGTTGAACTATATACAGCTATTATTATTATTATTATTATTATTATTATTATTATTATTATTATTATTATTATTACTGGAGGGCTTAAAATCCAAGTCAAAGTATTCAGTGATCGCACTATTCATGAAACTGGCTTATACATTAGTATATACGATATACATACAAGCGTCAATAATACAAAAACGTATATGCTTACACGGGTCAGAGACACATCGATGTAGGAACATACATATCTTAGAACGTCACATACACACAATAAACAAATGCATCAAAAGAGTATCCGAACATCGCTTTTACCAGATTTCTATAAAGGATCATTGTGAACTCGTCACGATGTATTATATAGATCTAGAAGCATTGTAAACATGTCCTGGTAAGTAAAGCGTAATAGGTTCAGATTTGCTTCAGGCGAAAACAGGTGGATTCTAGGCAAAGTGAATACAACTTTTATAACTACATAAAAGGCGCGCACGCGCGCACACACACACACACAAAGCGCGTTGGATCTAACAACAGTTTCTCCTGCAAAGGGCGGTGCAGGTTCGAATTCTGCCGGAGAGCGGATCTTTTTCTTTAATTAGATTTTCTCGAATATTCAGGCCGGTAAACAGAAATAAATAAACTATTTACAAATAAATGGAGTGTCTACTCAAATATGGATACCCACCAAAAATAAAGTTTAAAGTGATAAAAAAAAACATGTCGCACTAATAAATAATAATCAATCACTTCTGTAAAAAAAATTCTTTGTTTACGTTTCGGTCTACTGAATAGTTACGAATGTTCGAGAATCTAAAATAGAACAATGTGCTTTAAAAGCAGTATTCAACCGTGCTTGATCGTCGTTACTCTTTGGGACCGGGTTGGTTAAAAGTAAGTGGGATCTAACGACGGTTTCTCCTTCAAAGGGGGACGCGAGTTCGAATCTAGCCAAAGCGGGATGGCATCTTTTACCTTAGTAAGATTTGTTGGATATTCATGCCGCTAGACGAAAAAAATATACTGTTTAAAATATCTGTTAAAAAATAACGTCTAAAGGGATAAACTATAATGATTAATAAATCCATTCCTTCTTTAAAAAATGGGCACGCGTATGTAGAAAGAGAATGTGTTAATTTCAAAACAATAGTGACGATAACAAAAGCATTGGTCGAAACACTAAAGATAATAATTGTCAAGAAGACAATCTTAATATGTTTTAATATATTTAAAATATTCGGGATATCAGAGAAAAGAGGAGGGAGATGAATAAAAATGCAGAAAAGGTGCTCTTATATTTTATCGATTACGCAAAATCACTGATAAGACACAAGGATCTATCTGAAGTACTAGGGTGGCTGCCAAGGATTTTTTGGGATATGACTGGATGATGGCTATCACTGTTCATACTTAGGGTACCGGATTATCAGTCTTTTGGTTGCGGCATCCCGACTGATAGTAAGGAAACTGAACACTTGGGTAGCGTCTGGCGAGGCTGCTCTGATCAACAGTCGTATAATATAGTACAGTGGATATGAGTCATTGCAAACATTTCCGATGGGCAACCATGACAGCATATTATGTCGGGGTCTGTACCAATTCCAAGCCTGCACATATTACTGTAGACAACCGGCAGCTACTATTATTCTTAGGGCTTTTCGCCATTAGATCTATTTGGAAAAAAATATTAGAATAATCCAGAGCTTATACTGGGAGAAAATCCCCTGATTACGGATAGAAAATGAATTGAGTAGCTATACAAAAACAGAAAGTGGCGTCAATCAAGGATAGGTCTTCAGATTTACTCAACCTTTTGAGCAACGCTATCGGAATGAAAACTAGGATTCCTACAAGGATTTATTATCGATCGGAGTAATCTTAACAATACACGAGGATCTGGGCTGAAGCTGAAAAGTCCCCACTTGCCTATCATGGTAGAGTTTGAAAGCGTCTATGCAGACTCATGAGTAATTAATTATTTTCCACCATAGAAACCCTTCCCCACAGAAGAAACGTTGCAAGATACTCTATCGCTATTTCAATGACATCTGTATTGACGATTTGCATTCCTTAGTCCCAATAAATTTTATAAGGCTTACATTGATCACTGGAATGAAATTCCAATGCAACGATTTCGGACCTAAACTTAAACTTTAAAATAGTTATATTTAATTTAAAATTATAAAATTTATTATTTCCTAAAGCTTTACAAATTGTATATGGACAAGATGCCTGACAAAAGCAAATTATTCCTAATTAATTCAGTAATGTGCCATGCGTGATACACGCTTAGGCGATCATGTATCTTTTTGTTAAAACAAATGTGTCGAGTTAATTTACTCAGGCTAAGATACATTGAAAATATCAATGCAGATTATGATGAATAAATATCTGCATAAGAAATCCCCCTCGTCTTTTATCATTGGGGCAGGTGGATTTTTTACTTTTTATAGAATCAACAATCAACTCGATGCACACTATGGAATTTGATGTCCTAAGTCAATCAGTCAATTACATGCCATGCGTGATACACGCTTAGGCGATCATGTATCTTTCGATACATGACTGACGAGGCAGATTTTTCCCCGCAGTAGGTTACCATTTCTATCTGCGATAGACCAGTTGCCATCCAAGGCTATAGAACCCGGTCTGTCTTGCTATTTACCCATAGCTGGTGGGGGGGAGAAGAGGATCCATACCTTTCCCAAGGGTAATAGCACGTAAGTGAATGTAATGGATTCTACTGGAATGTTGATTCCATTAGGTTGGTGCAAAAATAATGACGTAATAATGTCGTTTTTTGACGTTAAAAAATACGTCAAAAAACGACATTATTACGTCATTATTTTTGCACCAAACTAATATAAAAAGTAAAAAACGCCACCTGCCCTAATGATAAAAGACGAGGAGGATTTCTGATGCAGATATTTATTCATCATAATCTGCATTGATATTTTCAATGCATCTTAGCCGGAGTACATTTTTTTTAAACAAAACAGCCCCTTGT
>OZ010585.1:64348875-64358875 GCA_963932145.1 Acanthosepion lycidas | reverse complement strand
ATTCCGTTTAAAAAATGCGTGCACCTGCACACTTGTCTTAAGACACCTTCTGGAAAACGACGATTGGGAATCTAAACTCAAAACCCATTGGTTAGTGACGTGTCAAAGCTTGTCTTTGAGTGCTATGCTATCATGTCCTTATGCCAGACTTTGTATAACAAGTTTAGAACGTGCGCACATTTTTCCGGCTTTTGTAGATGCTTTTTACGCACATTTGATTAAATCGACACGCTTTTGTTTTTGTCTGCCTTACAGCCAATGCGGTGACATATTTCCACTTATGAACAGTGGCCAACGTTCGAAAACAGGTTAATTTGGTTGATTTTTATAGCGGCATATCAACGACTATGAGTTATTTTATGCCAAAATCTAAATATGCAGCACGCAATTTTAAGCTTTCGACTACAGAGACCTTGTTCATAATTTTTAATCTTTGGGTAAAGATATGATTTTAGATATATTGTTTGTAGATCATAAAATGTATTGTTCGTAATTTTACCATGTATATATATATATATATATATATATATATATATATATATATATATATATATATATATATATATATGTATATTAATAAAAAGAAAGAACAGTAAGATATATAATCCGGTGTTCTTATAGATATTTTTATTTTTACAAAATAGTGCTCAATGTAAATTTACAGAGCATTAATATTATAAGTTAATAGACTTAAAATATGGTTTTTCGCTACACAGTTCTAACCATGTTTCAAAAATGGAAGCTAAAAGCCCCTAATTTAATTTTGTACTTAAATTAAAGACATCACTTTCATTTCATCCTCAAGCGAAATAATATATATATATATATATATATATATATATATATATATATATATATATATATATATATATATATATATATATATATATATTGTTAGCGTAACATTGATTGTCATTTTGCTATAAAAATGTATTGGTCACTTTATTATAAAATGCACTGATTTTTATTTTGGAGTTTACTATTTGCCCAAAGCTGGGACCCTAACAGGTGCTAACAACCTGGACCGAGGTGGACCAGCGAACAACAGCATTTAATAGCTGGTTCCCCGCTCCTGAAAACCTCCAATCTCCCGATCAGTGGTCTTGCTGACGGATGTAGTTAAGACCCGGTCAAACGGCCGGCTGTAGATTTTCAAAGCTGCATTTAAGCAATATCGCAAGTTGGTCATCCAATTTTTTTCCCATTTGAATCTTTATTTTTTTTTTAAGGGTAAGTTTTCGTGTTTAAACATTACCACACCAGAATTCAGACCAAACTATGCTTTCAATTTTATATATACATACATAAATACATATATATACACACACAGACACACAGACACAGACAAACACACACACACCGACGCACGCATGTACACACACACCGACGCACGCATGTACACACACACACATATATTTATATATATATATATATATATATATATATATATATATATATATATATATATATATATATACATATAGATAGATAGATAGATAGATAGATAGATAGATAGATAGATAGATAGATAGGTAGATAGATAGATAGATATGTATGTACGTATGTGTGTGTATGTGTGTGTTGGATAGAATGGTATGTTTATTCATAAGTTATCTTAGACCATAGAACCTAAACGCTATTTTCAAATCAAATTAACGCATATGAAACAGTAAGTGAATTTGAATAAAGGATTTCAACTTAATACTAAAATTGTTATTGCAAAGAAGTATTTAGAAAACTCTGTGTAACTGAAGCCTGCAATGAGAAAACATCTTCCGACATGGGTGTCTGCATAGATCGGTGCGCACATTAACACTATATATGGATGAAAATATAAACTGAGAGGCTAAAGAGTGCCTGCCGTAGGGCTTAGTGAGTTCGATCTGAACTGACTTTATCTCTACTCCTCCGGTGAGCCAATCTTACATAAAATTAATAAATAATGATACAAAGAGTAGTTGGTTGTGCAGTATGTTTTCACTTACGTGTTTTACTGTTTATCAACCCCTTCTGAGTTAATTAAATCAGAAACATATTTTGCATTGTCAGAATAACTTTTCTTTAATGTTTGAGTGAATATTGCATGAACAGTTTTTTGGGGGATAATTATATTTCCAGATGTAAGTTCTACTATTTAACCTCTATCTTGGGGAGAATGCTACATACCTTCCCTAGTTTTTTTTTTTTTTTTTTTGCGCGCGCGCTTAAGTGAATGTAACTATTAGGTTGGTGCAAAAATAATGACGTAATAATGTCGTTTTTTGACGTAAAAATTACGTCAAAAAACGACATTACTACGTCATTATTTTTGCACCAGCCTAATAATTCGAGTGAAATTCGATCACGGTTCTTTGATTCCGCTATCCATTACACCACCCACATATCTACTGGATGCATAGCAAATGTTTGCGTCGATAGGAGATAACTTAACGTATGGTATCTGTTAAAGCGTACCACAAGGTTTCAAGAGTGACCAGTAAAGATTTGACTCGTAATTTTAATGAACCACTTGATTAAAAAAAAAATTCTTACTATGAAGAGATATCGGCAATAGTAAGCCTACTCAAAAAAAAAATAAAGATTTCGAAAATTAAGAAAAAAATGTTTTTGGAAGAAGAAAAAAAAATATATATATATTTTTAATGATACGCATACAGCATTTAAAGCACGTAAATAAATATTGACCTTTATTTCATGAAAAATGTTGGCATGGGGTATTGCACCTACCTTTTTAGCGGCCGCACGAGCGAGTTTTGCTGAAGGAGAGACTCTCGTTGATTTCCCACTAGAGCGTCGCGATAAAGATACTTGATCGGGTGATGTCACGTAAGGTTTTATACAAGTTACCTCTTCCATACTGACAACGGTAGCTTTCCAACGTACTCACTTAAGATATTTCGTAACGTGTAGGAGACAAAACTAGATTGGTGTAGAGATGAGTGGAATTTTATTAAATCGCGATTTTTATCAGGATTTTACTATAATTATATTTTATACTATTAATTATTATTTTTACGACATCAGACCGGAGTTTTGTGGGTGACCGTAATTTGTACAAGACACAGAAATCGCAACCTGAACTTTTTTTATCTTTTTTTTTTTTTTTTTTTTTTTTACTTTTTACGGAGACAGTGGACTTTTAAAATTTATTTCTTTGAAATTTTTGGCTTTAATTTTTTTTTTTTTTTTTTTGACAAAGCCTTGAATTATAACGCCTTTATAATATCACCCATACCATTCCTTTTAATAGGTTATACACAATTTATTTTTCTTTTTTTTCTCTCTCTCTCTCTCTCTCTCTCTCTTTCTCTTTATCTCTCTAATCTCTATATATAAGAGTATGCAATTCGTCCCCTTTTTCGTATTGATTCTCAGTATTTTGTTGAAACAATAAAACCTTAAATGTTATTAACAAATATTTCAGTTCGATTTTTTAATATAGTTTTTCGATAAGTAATTTACAATGATTTTTAGCTCCCGGAAAATTAGAGACAAGACAGAAGGAGAGAGAGAGAAGGAACTACATATTGGGGTCTGCGAACTATTTAGAAATAAGAACGTGTTAAAAGATATTTTAACCAATATATCTGCGTGTATGGGTATAATTTAAATTATACGTGGGAAAACAGTTACGTTTGAACTTCCGAATTATTACAACCATATCATTTTTTTCAATATGTGCTTTTTATTGTTTCATTAACTGTAATTACAGGCAATTATACGTATACATGAACAGATATCCATTCATATATACGTATATATATATATAAACAAATATAGATATATATGTTTTATGTGAGTAAATGTATATTTATTTATACGTATATATTAGCTTGTGTTTAAAGGTGCTAGTTTGCGCATGCGTAATTCCGTAAAATTTGTATAAGTGTTTACGACTCTCTGTATTCTCCCCCCCTCGATTTTTCGATTTTCTTTTTAATCGGTTAAAAAAGAAAAATTCGAAGCGGAGAGGGAGAAAAAGTGAAAGTGAGAGAGAGAGAGAGAAAGAAAGAAAGAAAGTAGAAGGAAAGAACGTGAGAATTAATGATTTTTTTAAAAGAAATTATAAGAAAAATATCTTCTCTTTTTTTTTGTTTTTTTTTTTGTTTTTTTTTTTTTGTTTTTTTTTTTGTTTTTTGTTTTTTTTTCTACACTCGAGGCGTTTTCAGTCCTGTTTCGGTGTTTAGCATTTATTTCATTTTCTTTTCCCCACTTTTTTTAATATTTTTTTTTTTTTTTTTTACCTTTTTTTTCTTTCTCACACTTTCTTTCTTTCTCCTTGTATCTTTTCTTTTTTCTTTCTTTTCAGTCGTTCTTTATCTCTAGTTCCCAGTGTTAGTTTTCCGCACACTGCTTGTATTCGTCTCGCTCTCATTCACTTGCCTTTATTACTTATTAGTTTAAATATGATTTTTTTTTGAAAAAAAAAATCCTTTATATTGTTTTCTTAAAATATACCTCTGTTTAATTTTTTTTTTTTTTTTTTAAAAACTCTCTAACTTTATAAAAAAATTGTGACTTAAAAATCTGTTTTCTTTAATTCCGTTCACAAGACATTTCCCTGAATTAATATTTTTACTTTGCCTTTCACTCACAAACACACAGTACTTCCTCAGTTAGTCTCATAAATAAATAAAATATATCACTTAATCCAAAACAATCGTAACTACTTTTCTTTAAACTTTCAAAAGATAGTATTTTTACACTGATCCATCTAACATAACTAAGCAACGCATATGACCACTTTTCTAATATCTCTCTTTCACTCACACACACTCACACACACACACTTCCTCTCCGTCACTCTTCTTTACTCCCTCTCTCTACCCACCAAAAATAACTGTTGTTACTTCCTTAAATTTTAGGGGTTTTTTTTTATCTGTTATTTTTTCTTTTTTTTTAATGTTCGGTCGTCTTAAATATATATATATATATATATTTTTTTTTTTTTTTTTTTTTTCTCCGGTCTGCCTCCGTAAATATTTCCCCTCTATTTCTTTCGTTCCTCCGTCTCCACTACTCGGCTTTTCAGATATTTTTTTCTTGTTTTTTTTTTTTTTCTTTTTTTTAAATATTATCAGTTTGTAAAATAAAACCTTAAAACGAGCCGAACTGGCCGTCTCCAGACGATGTACGGGTCCACAAGCAACTCGTCTTGACGACACGAAGCCGTCAGCGCATGTTGTCCCTCTCGTTGGTAACGCTTTCAACTATTTTGAATACGTCTACAAACAGCGTGTGCCGCCTGCCTCTACGCAATCCGTTTGGTGCGGGCGTACGTGCATCGGAAAGTGACACCTCGTGTGTTTGTACGCGCGTGCAACGGCTTTAGCATGTGTGCGTGTGAGCGTCGGAAAACGAAAGTGAAACCAGAAGTTGCGTGTGCGCATGTGCCACAAGGATATGCACCTACATCCGCTTTGCTTGTGTCTGTGTGTCTTCTGCAGTCCGTCTAAGCTTGTACTAGTCTGCTATCTGTAAGTAGGTGTATGTATATACACGCATATGTATTCATACGCACACGCGCTTATATATATCTATATATATATATATATATATATAGAGAGAGAGAGATATCTGTGTACGTATTTATGGCTTTGAGCGCCAGTTTCCGACTGTTTCTTGGTAGAAGGGTGAGCACACGGCCATACAAGCTGTGCTGTGTCCACCACGTAGTAGTTGGACACAGTCGACCCGGTTGCAACAAGACTTGTGCTACACGAGATAAGAGAAAGAGCTGGAGAAGAAAAACGTTAGAAGGAGGGCGAGACGGATAACGGAGTGAAAGGAGTGATTCAGGGAGATGACGTTGGAAAACAAGAGAGAGAGAGAGACAGAGAGAGAGAGAGAAAAAGAGAAAGGTAGGAAGAGGTTAAAAGATAGAAAGATGGGAAAAGAAAAAGTTGAAAAGAAAAACATGCTACAGAGTGAGAGAGAGAGAGAGACAAAGAGTGGGGAGACGGTAAAAGAGAGATTAAAAGAAGCTTAACAGAAAAAAAAATATATATGAAGACAGAAATTGGCTGAAAGAAAACGACGGGCTGAAAAAATGGTAAAGAAGGGAATGAAAAACAAAGGATATGAAAAAGAGAAATATACGAGAAAAAAGAAATTAAATATATATATATATATATATATATATATATATATATATATATATATATATATATATATACATACACACATGTGAGTGTGCATGTGTATTATTGTAATGGGAAGGAACAGTTAGATTAATGACCCAAACTGTAGTATTTATGTTTTTATTTTAATTAATGTATATATATATATATATATGTATATATATATGTATGTATATATATATGTATATATATATATATGTATATATATATATATATATATATATATATATATATATATATATATATGTATATATATATGTATATATATATATATATGTATATATATATATATATGTATGTATATATATATATATATATATGTATGTATATATATATATATGTATATATATATATGTATATATGTATATATATATATATGTATATATATATATGTATATATATATATGTATATATGTATATATATATATGTATATATGTATATATATATATATATGTATATATATATATATATATGTATATATGTATATATATATGTATATATATAGAGAGAGAGAGATAGAGGGACGGAGGGAGGTAAGGAGAAAGAGAAAGAAAGCATGGAAGATATTAAGGATCACATAGAAGTAGAATAATGTCAAAGAGACAAAAGTAAAGAGTGCAAAAGAAAGACGAAATGAAAGAGTAAAAGTTGAGACAGATAGGCTTAGAGAGAGATGGGATCAAAAGAGTGATGAGAGTGATTGAAAAGGATAAGAAGAGGATGAAAGAAACTAAGAGAGGGTAATGAGAGTGAGAATTGGAGAAAATGAGGAGGGAAATCGTGAGATGTGGAGAGGGAGGATAAAAGAGCGAAAGGGAGAAAAACAAATGACAAAAAGACTGTGTCAAAGTAATTTAAGTCTAAGATCGAGAAACGATAAGACGAACAGCGATAGAAAGCAATGGATTTTAGAAGGAATTCCCAGATCTATCTATCTATCTATCTATCTATCTATCTATATATATATATATATATATATATATATATATATATATATATATATATATATATATATAGCTAGGGTGGTTCATAAGAAAGCGGGCAGAGAGTGGGAGGAAAGATAACTTACAAATCTAGTCACAGACGAAAGAAAGATCTGCAAAAGATTAACGGGAAGAGAAAGGGAGAAAAGATGAAAGAAAAAAATAGAGTGGGAAGGAGAAGAACTTTCAGGAAAGAGGGGGGTAGAGGGAGAGGGTCTTGGGAAAAGAAAGACGGGGAGAAGAGCGATGAGGAAGAGTGAAAGGCCAAATAATAGAATAAAGAGTGTGAAAATCATTGGAGGGAGGGAAAGGAAAGAGTGGTGTAGGAAAAGAAAGAGAGGAGAGGAAATAGAGGAAAAGGGGTGAAAGAAAGATACCGAGAGAAAGAGAGAGATAGAGGGAGAGATAGAGGGAGAGAGAGAGGCAAATGGAATGGAAGAAAACTGGAATGAGTGAAAGAACGTGATACGGATAAAAGCAAAAGTAAGATGCAAAACATGATCGTAAACAATATTTTTAAAAAATGAAGAGAAGACGTGCATATTTTTCCCCGGTAGCCAAAGAAGGCGGTTAAATAAACGTGGAGAGTGTTGGGAGTAGAGAAAGAGGATAGATGTAAATGACATTTTGTTTTATTTATTATTTATCAGTATACGTCATTAAACAAAAAAGAAAGTGACGTCTGTATTAAGAAGAGTATGGTTTTCTCTATATCTACGAAAGGGTTTTAAGAGAACTGCGAAATCGTCCAATGAGCAGGAAACTGAATTACTGAAAAGGAGAGTAAGGCACGAGGGAAGAGACGAAAGGAGAGTAAGGCTCGAGGGGAAGAGACGAAAGTAGCGTAAAACGTCAATAAAAAAAAGAGGTACATATAAGAAAGGAGTGCATCTTGCAGAAAAATCAAAAGTAAAGAAGGAAACCCTTGCATACTGCAACAGCTGACACCAGCGCAAGCGTCGATGACAGAGGTAGCAACGCGATGTTACGCTAAATGCCGGCATTCGTATTTTTCATTTTTCTCGTTCTTCTTTTCGTGTGACCGAAACAGAGATAACATTCTTCTTTCTTTCTTTCTTTCTTTCTTTCTTTTTTCTTTCTTTCTTTCTTTCTTTCTTTTTCTTTTTATTTCTTTAATTTCTCTCTTTCTTTCTCACTCTTTCTTTCTTTTTACTTTCTTTCTCACTCTTTCTTTCTCACTCTTTCTTTCTCACTCTTTCTTTCTTTCTTTTTTCATTCTTTCTTTTCTTTCTTACTTTCTTTCTTTTTCCTTTTATTTCTTTAATTCCTTCTTTTTCTTTCTTTGTTTCTTTGTTTCTTTCTTTCTCACTCTTTCTTTCTCACTCTTTCTTTCCTTCTCACTCTTTCTTTCTTTCGTTCCTTCTTTTCTATCTCTCTTTCTTTCTTTCCCTTTTCTCTTCTCTCTGATTTTTCTTGATTTCTATCTCGTGTCTACTTATTTTGTCTCTTACTTTTATTATAAGCGACTAGCCTCTCTCCACTGCTATACTTCCTATTGCGCGCACAGCCTATCGTTTCTATCTCACTCATTCTCTCTCTTACACCCTTCTTCTCTTTCCCCGCTATCTCCTCCGACGCTCTAAACAGTAGTGCCAAACTACCTAAGATAAATACTTCGAAGCTTCCTCGTGGTGTAGTTAACTAGAAAATCACGCAGACCATCACTACTATATTACAATCATTTGGAAAACTATTTATTTCTCCCCACCCGCCTCTTTTACTCGTTTTTACCTATCTTTTGCACTTCTTTGTATATACTTCTCCTTATCACCTCATTAATATTTTTTCTATTTGCTTGTTCCCCTCCCCCACACTTTCTTTCTATTTAGCCCTTTCTTTTTAACTTAAAATTACCTTTTTCACTCTTCCCCTTTATTTTCATTATCTAGCATTCTCTCTATTGTTCTCTCTTCATTTGAGCTTTGGTTACCCCCCCCCTCTCTTTATTTGCTACTTTCATCTACACTTTCCGTTCCTTTTTCTTTTTGTGCCTCTCACTAATTATACTCCCCACTCTCTCTCCCCCCTCTCCCCCTCTCCCTCTCCCCCTCTCCCTCTCTCTGTTTGCTGCATTTCTTCTATCAAAATACCTTTCTTGTATCTCTCTCATTTTATCGCTTTCCATCTGCATCGCTTTAGCGTCTCTTCTCTTTCTCTGTGCATATCCATCTTCCTCTTTTAACCTCTGTTATCACCCTCTCTCTGTTTATCACAGTTACTCTCTATCTTCCTCTTTTAACCTCTGTTATCACCCTCTCTCTGTTTATCACAGTTACTCTCTATCTTCCTCTTTTAACCTCTGTTATCACCCTCTCTCTGTTTATCACAGTTACTCTCTATCTTCCTCTTTTAACCTCTGTTATCACCCTCTCTCTGTTTATCACAGTTACTCTCTATCTTCCTCTTTTAACCTCTGTTATCACCCTCTCTCTGTTTATCACAATTACTCTCTATCTTCCTCTTTTAACCTCTGTTATCACCCTCTCTCTGTTCATCACAGTTACTCTCTATCTTCCTCTTTTAACCTCTGTTATCACCCTCTCTCTGTTTATCACAATTACTCTCTATCTTCCTCTTTTAACCTCTGTTATCACCCTCTCTCTGTTTATCACAATTACTCTCTATCTTCCTCTTTTAACCTCTGTTATCACCCTCTCTCTGTTTATCACAATTACTCTCTATCTTCCTCTTTTAACCTCTGTTATCACCCTCTCTCTGTTCATCACAGTTACTCTCTATCTTCCTCTTTTAACCTCTGTTATCACCCTCTCTCTGTTTATCACAGTTACTCTCTTTCTTTCTCTTTTTCCGACCGTACCATTTTCTTTTCTACACCTCTAGTCTTTTTTCTCTAT
>OZ010585.1:64341375-64343875 GCA_963932145.1 Acanthosepion lycidas | reverse complement strand
ATCACGCCAAAATTCATAAGACAGACGACCGATATATTCGGCCGGCGAAATAGGCCCATGCGAGGTGATTTGGGATTAATTATTTGCTCTGTAATGATAAATTCATTGAACTCTTTATGTGGATCAGTTTTAATATTTGATATTACATGGATTATATACAAACGAATTTGTTACATTTACTATATATATATATATATATATATATATATATATATATATATATATATAAATAAATATATATATACATATATAATATATATATATATATATATACTTTTAAAAAAAAATTATATATATATATATATATTTGAAAGGTACATATATATAGAAATATATATATATATATATATATATATATATATATATATATATATATATGTACTATTGAGTATTTTTATCCATAAATATAGCATAATCAAAATCTCTCTCTCTCTTCCTCTCTGTCTCTGTCTGTCTGTCTCTCTCTCTGTATATATATATATAGTAAATTATTATTATTAGAGTAAATGTTTTACTTCAGGCATTATCTCCCTCCCCCTATCTATCTATCTATCTAACTATCTATCTATCTCTCTCTCTCTCTCTATATATATATATATATATATATATATATATATATTATAGTAAAAAGAAAGAACATTAAGATATATAATACGCTGTCCTTATTGATATTTTTATTTTTACAACGTAGTGCTCAATGTAAATGTACGGAGCATAAACATTCCAAAAATCACCTGAAGATGAATCAGAACTAATGCTTTTAATATAATTATATAATTGCTTTTGAAGATTTTAGTTTCTGTTTTTGAAACATGGTAATTGCTGTGTAGCGATGACACCATATTTCTAAATCAGTTTATATATATATATATATATATATATATATATATATATATATATATATATATATATAATATTTATTAACAATTATAACAAAAACCTGTTATAAACCGCTACGCAGATTTCAATCATGATTCAGTACAGTATGTGCTTCTCAGCGATGGTCTAGCCACCACCTGATGAAGGACATATAGTGTTGAAACATGATTGCATTCCTGTAGTGGTTCATAGCATGATTTATTATTATTATTATAATTTTATTATTATTATTATTAAGTCCTACTCTATATTGAACACTTATTTAAAACATATATATATATATATATATATATATATATATATGTTTGTGTGTGTATGTTTGTGCGTGTGTGTGTGTGATTCTTATCTACTTGGTATTCCATCTCAAATATACCATTATCCGTGCAATCCTCTTTAACAGTGCACGTGTATACTTTCATGTGTATGCGCATGTCAATGTGATGTTTGCTACTTTTTGCACTCGCTTTTCATTCGATTCTTTCTTACTCTCTCTCTCTCTCTCTCTCTCTCTCTCTTTTTCTTTTCTAATTCATCCGAGATTTTCAGAAGATGGCGTTTATGCATGAAACACATTGTCACCGCACGGTGTTGACATCAGTCTCCACTCTTATGCTTATATACGCTCTATCACTGCTACTTTTATCCATAAATATAGCATAATTAAAATTATATATATTGGGATCCCAAAAAATTTCGCTTGAAGATGGAACAGAGCCTACTTTAACTCAAGTTAATTCAAATATTATTTTGAAGTTTTCGGCTCTTGTTTTGAAACATGAGACCTCTTATGTAGCTTGTTGGAATCATATTTTTAAATAAATAATTATATATATATATATATATATATATATATATATATATATATATATATATATAATTATTTATTTAAAAATTGTAACATAAATATGTTATAAAATCACTACAAACATAACCATTTTGTTTCAACACTTCCGTTGTCTTATCAAGTGATGATGTTGATTCAACATCATCACTTGATAAGACACCAGAGGTGTTGAAACAAAATGGCTATTTTTGTAGTGATTTTATAATATATTTATGCTATAATTTTTAAATAAATAATTTTATTCGCTCTACTCTGTAAGAATTATATTCGCTCTACTCTTTTAAGAATAGTAATTGTTGGTGTTTGGAATTTATTCCGTATACACCAATCATATACTTGGATATATATATATATATATATATATATATATATATATATATATATACCCACACGCATACACATACACATTCTTCCTTTGTTGTGTAGGGCTCTTGTGGTGCCCCTGAGTAGCCAGTCTGTTTTGGCCAGAGTATGTATATATATTTTTGTTCTCCATGGATACCTGTTTGCGCGTGCGTACGTTTATGCATGTATACGGGCCCACCAGTGTATCTGGCCATCATGTGTGCATGCAGTGTGTCCATGTTTGGTGGGTTATGTTCTGTTTATTACTGGTTTAAATTTTTCTGTGAAGTGTTTTTTTATTTTATTATTTTTATGAAAGAGTAGTTGTCTGCGACATTGGCACAATTTTAATTTTGCCTTGATTGCATTTGTATATGTGTTGCTATATAAAGAGTTTTCTGTTGCCGGGTAATTTGATGTTGCTATTGTGAA
>OZ010585.1:64316375-64336375 GCA_963932145.1 Acanthosepion lycidas | reverse complement strand
TATATATATATATATATATATATATATATATATATATACACACATATCCAAGTATATGATTGGTATATACGGAATAAATTCCAAGAACCAAAAATTACTATTCTTAAAAGAGTGCTCAGTACAGAGTAGAGCGAATATAATTATTTATTTAAAAATTTTAACATAAATATGTTATAAAATCACTAAAAAAAATAGCCATTTTTTTTAAACACCTCAAGTGATGATGTTGAATGTAGATTCTAGAATAAATGTTTTAAAAGGTCCTTTTAAAACCTTTATATATATATATATATATATATATATATATATATATATATATATATATATATATATATTAAATGATTTAAATTATGGTTTTTCTGCTACACAGTTCTATGTTTCAAAAATGCAAGGTCCAAATTTAATTTTGTAATTAAAACATGTTTAGAACTGTGTAACGGAAAAAACATTTTAAATCAATTAATTTATAATATTAATGCTCTGTAAATTTACATTGAGAACTATTTTGTAAAAATAAAAATATCTATAAGAACACCGGATTATATATCTTACTGTTCTTTCTTTTATTTATATGTACATACATATATATATATATATATATATATATATATATATATATATATATATATATATATATATATATTTTTGTAGACTGGATGAATAATGTTTTGATTCCACAGAATAATAGTTCGACTTAAATGAAGATAATTTTGTGTTCATTTTTTTTTCTTTTAAGGACATAGGTTACACTTCCTGAAGTAAAAGGAAAACTTTTTGCGGTCCCTTTATTCTCCTTTTTTAAATGCAATTACAAACGTAAACGGTTATTTTTTATTACCATTTTAAAGTTCGAAAAGAGAACTTCTATTTTTATTTTCCACAGAATACCTGTTTTTGTTTGTTTGTGGTTTATATTCATAAGAAGGCACATCTGGAATATTTTAACATATTTATGAACTAATATTACGAAATAATAGAGACAGATATTATTCTTTTATTTTCAATTTTGAAACTTTTTGCGTTCCTTATTTGGAGGCCAGCGAGCAATTCTTTTTCTATTTTACGCTCCTTTCTTGCTTCATTTACAACTTGTCCTTAAATTTACGTCTTTATTTTTTATCGTAAATTGTTTTAGACGTGTTCCAACTTATCTCCAATTTCCGCATATTTGCAGATCACATACATTAACTTAATTCTGTCAACGATCGGTCCCTGAGAAAGCGTTAGTCGAGAGGTTACCTAGGTCCTTAAAAGAAAATTGTGTTTATTTAAGTTGATATATATATATATATATATATATATATATATATATATATATATATATATATATATATATATATATATGAGTGAATAATCAAAAAATGTTTTTGCGCCATGTGTGGAATAGACTATTTCGGCAAATGATAAAAACGTTCGTCTGTCTTTCGGGGTTGAAAACAGAGATGACCTCTTTCATCGTCTGCTGAAATAGTCTATTACTCACATGAGGTAAAAAGATTTTTGGGATTATTCATTCGTATTGCCCTGTATAAATAAAATACATCGAGGTGAGTTTTTACCCAATTGGATTATATACCCACGGATTTATTTTATTTTACCTTCTCTCTCTCTTTTCTCTTCTCTCTCTCTCTCTCTCTCTCTCTCTCTCTCTCTCTCTCTCTCTCTCTATATATATATATATATATATATATATATATATATATATATATATATATATATATATATATATTTGTAGTAGTAGTAATCTTATAAGTATAAGAAATTATACTCGTTCGAAAAACCTTCGGTGTCTTGATTTGCAAATAATCAAGCCAATACCAAGTCTAGCATGCAAGTCCAAAGCCCAAAGGAAAAAAAAACGGATACGAGTAAGCAAAATAAGTAAATAAAGTGCTCAATACGGTAAGTAGAGCAGGCCTAGTTAAACCTAGACAGCCAGACAAAACTACCAAGTTTTCACCTAAGCGGATCGTCGTTCCCTGACGATCACCTTAGGTGAAACCTTGGTTAGTTTTTTCTGGCTCTCCAGTTTTATATACATATATATATATATATATATATATATATATATATATATATATATATACAGTGTAACCCGGATATAAGAGAGTTGTCGAGACCAAAGAAGAAGTCTCTTATATTCGGGTTTCTCTTATATACAGGTTTCTCTTATATCCGGGTTTGGTCTATATTTTTTTTAGGTAAGTATGGCTCTAATTTGGGACAAGATAAAATCTCTCTTATATCTGGGTTTCTCTTATATCCGGGTCTCTTATATCCGGGATACACTGTGTGTGTATATATATATATATATATATATATATATATATATATATATATATAGAGAGAGAGAGAGAGAGATGCGGCTATTATACTTGTATTTTCTACGAGTATGTTGCAGATGGCATTTGGTAGCTTTGCATGTGTCTTTAAATGAGTCCTAATTGAGTAATGATCAGAGAGATGTAACGTGAGTCTTCTTGATAGGCATATATATATACATATATATATATATATATATATATATGTGTGTGTGTGTGTGTGTGTGTCTGTGTGTGTGCACTATAGCACATCGATAGATGATTGGTTGTGTGAGCAGGCCTCTTCATTATCCTCATACTCACTTGCATGTATTTTTCTTTTAGATTTTTTTTCCCAATTCATCAGTTAGAGCAGAGGCTCACATGTCATCACCCTGAAATATATCACTTGACAAAGCATATTTCTCGAGAACATGTCATTTCCGTTTCACAACACGACCATCCAATCAAGTCAAACACTGTAGACCGTCAGAAAATTTGTCTTCATCACTCACACCAACACATCACTGACGACACGTCAGAATATTGCATCCAATTCGAATCTATGGTGCCTCGTCAGAATCAAAATTTGTCCAACTCCCAAAGTGTCGGTAAACGATGCATTTATATCGTGAAAACTTGCAGCACACAACGTAATTATTTCAGTTTTATACCCTTATCTGACACCACAATAAAAATCGAAGCTCGCACCGAAACAAGCCATAAACTATCCTCATTAAATAAGGCGCAACATACAGTATCATTCAACAAAAGATTGTCTCAAAAGACATGAGCTCCATTTAATATATTTCTTCTTGAATGGCTAGACACAAGTAATAGCCTGTAAGATTACCACGGAAGCCATTATACTTGCATCTCATTGTGAAACACTTATCACACACACAGGAACACACATATATATAAAATCGCTTTAAACGTTACTTTTAGGGGATACACGTATTTGAATAGAAGCTCCGTTTATTTCTTAAAGAATATATTTATTTATTTTCGTCTATTGACCTGAATATTCAAGAAAATTTTATAAGAGAAAAATATTCGCTCCTCGGCAGGATTCGAACCCGCATTTCACTAGGTGAAATCATCATTAGATCCAACGTGGTTTGACCTCTTTGCTTCAGAGTGCGCAGATGAACAAGCAGCGTTGAATATTGCCTTTAAGTACAGATTTTTCTCTGGTTCCGTAAATAGGCATATCTGCATAGTTTCGTCTCCTAATGTAAACAAAGCAATTTGTGAAGAAAGTGAGGGATCTTTTTTTATTTATTTAATCCAATAGATTTTTTATCACTTTAAACTTTACTTTTATCCGATACTCGTACTTGAGTAAACGTCTCCTTATTTATTAAACAGTATATTTATCTATTTTCGTCTACCAGCCGGAATGCTAGAGAGATCTTATTACGCTCTCTGAATGTCTCTCGATATATATATATATATGTGTGTGTGTGTGTGTGTTTGTGTGTGTGGCATACACGCACACACAGACACATACACACACACACACATATATATATATATATATAATTATTTATTTAAAAATATGATTCCAAAACGCTACATAAGAGTTCTCATGTTTCAAAACAAGAGCCGAAAACTTCAATATAATTATTTGAATTAAATTGAATTAAAGTAAGCTCTGTTCCATCTTCAGGCGAAATTTATTTTCATATATATATACATATATAAATGGAATTTATTTCGCCCTGTTTCTAGTTCTTTCTTTCTTTTTCCCTCGGGTACCAATTTGTTTTGATAGACTTACAATTGTGCTATCAGAGGGTTTTTTTTTCCAACCGAATATTATCATTAGTATAATATATATATATATATATATATATATATATATATATATATATATATATATATATATATATATATATATATATATATGCATGCAGTGGGGAAATAGGGATCATCACTGCATCGTGACTGTCAGTTTCATACTTCAATACGATCTTCAATACAGTTTGGACGGTATAACGCATTGAAGTGTGAAACTGACAGTCATCAGGCAGTTTGATCCCTATGGCCCCACTGTCAATATCTATAAACGATCTCCTATATTTACCACTTTTCCTCTATAAATATATAAAATATTATACACAAAAACACGTATATTTGTATGTGTGTTTAATTTTAAGCTTTCCATTTCATCAGTGTATTTCTACTCAATCACGGAATCCATCACCATGTTTGTTCCAACAACAGCCCTCTTCTCCATACTTAGTCAGTACCTAATCAGATGTGCTCTCATGCCTACTGCCACGACTCCTTCCATTACTATAAAAACATGGTCAGAACATTTTGTTGGCTTTCATCTCCTCCACTCATACACCTGATCTTTCATTGCTTCCTAAATTTGAGAGATCCCTGGTTTCTTCTCTACAGCTGTGCAATTCAAAGGTCTGAAACTTGAGATGTTATTGGCTAATGTTAGTTTCAACACCGTTGCATTCCGGAGATGAAGATTACGCGAAGAAATATTCCTGGAAGAACAAGAACTTTCTACGCGGGAAAAGGAAAGTCTCCGTGCAGTCTAATTAAAACTGTCCATGGGGACATGACCGGGAGTGACACTGGGCCCTTCTGGATTATAACGGTCAGCATTTCTCTATCGATCCAGCAACTATCATAAATCGATAGGCATTAAGGTAATGCCTTACATTACATTTTGTTACGCTAAAGTTCAACTAATACAAGGCCCGAGAGCCACTCGTGGTAGATGTTTACTGTTAAAACATTTTTTTTAATTTACTCACTTGGTAATATTTTGTTCGCACAAAATCTACACACTCTAACAGTATATGTTTCACTGTAAATTTTAATTATTGCTGATTATAATTTGATGATGAATGAGATATGATATGGTAGTAAGGGTGACGATTATGTTGATTAGGAGGTGAATACAATAATAATAAAATGGGGAAAATTACATAGACTTGCTGGAAATATATTGTCTACCACAGTAAACAGAGGACAAAATGAATGCAAGTTGCGGTTTCACAAAAAGGCAACGTTAATAAACGGTATGATAACGCTTAACAATAAATTAAAGCCTAAATAACGTTGTTTGGCGCAGGTCGTATGAAAAAATTAGCCTCACAGTTTGTGATAATAGAGAATTGTTCTTGCGTAAATTTAAAGTAGACCATTGTAAATGAGAGTTGGTTGACAAGCTTTTGTTAATAGATCTATATTGCAGCTTAATCAGTTATTGCTATGAGGGCGTTTATCAAGATACCCCCAAATACAGTACTTGATTGAATGCTAACAATAGTGTATTCCTTATATTTAATCTACAGTGTTTACTAATCGTTTTTAAATGACGGTTTGACAATGAAAGCCAATTGAATTTAAAATGGCAGTTTTGTGGAGTAAATAAAACATTCCTGGTAACAAAAATGAACTAGGCAAGACGCCTTAAATAAAGTACTCAAAGTGAGACAAGTAAAATCCGTTAGTCAGACAGTTTGCTGCCAGGCTAGCTGCAAACTTGTCGAACTCTGCCTTCTGAGAGAAACCCAGACGAGGCTATGCCCATGAGCAGAGTCTCGTCTGTTAGGCACACCCGGGATCTACGGAATGTTTTGCCCGAGTCTACGGGCTCGGAAACGCCCCACATACAATTCGGCCTCGTTCCTTGTCGGAAGGTTGGTAAATACCAATCCATTGGAGTCAGTCGAGGATAATTTCTAGTGATGCCACTGCCAGTAGCTTAAGTGAGACATAATATTATAAAAGCTAGAAGCGAGTGATAACCGTGGCGACGAGGGTTCGAAACTTATACGAAGTAAGAAAAATTACTTTTGATTCGATGCACATGATATCAGTTACGACGAAAAATTAGAACCATGTTGGTTAAAATTTTTTCTTTGGTGTGTGTAAAAAAGAAAAAAAAGAGAAAGAAGGAAAAAAAACAGATATTCTTTAAATATGGAAGAATTATTAGCCCAAGTAGTAAAAACACTACGGCAACATCAGAAGTCCACAATTTGAAGAAATAATAATCAAGGAAGCTTTTTGTTTATTTTTTTTTATTTTATTTTATTTTTGTAAAGAATTTTGCATCCTTTCCAGCTAGAGGCTCCCAGATGTTGTGGATATCAATGTATAGCTTACTGTTTACTGATCGTTGAAAAAAAAAATACATGGGTGAGACTGATAAAACATCGTCTCAGAAATCCTGGAGAAAATTGTTATTCCATTTCTCGACACATTCTGCGAATTAGAATAACTAGAATGCATCGATGAAATTACGCAAGAGGCCTAATCATTTCGAAAATTTCATTTATGTGCAAAAAATGGAAAGCGGCTGTGGAAAAGTTTTTAACTCGTTGCTCGCAAGACGCGGCGAAACAAGCTGTGAAGGACGGAAGCCAAATTTATCATTGCTGGTTAATATTTATTCCAATTTATTTTTTTTATTTTTATTTACGTATTCCTTTTCTCGTTTCTTTTTGTTTGTTTGCGTAATGAATAGACAGCGCCGAATATCAGCTTTAGAAGCATTTTTTTCTGCTAACCTGAACTATTAGTAATTACCCCTTTTTTTATAGAGAGGGGTTAGTATTGAAAGGGGTAGGATAGGATAGTTCGTTATTAACACAGTTTTTTTTTTTTTTATTTGCTGTCACTTCAGCTGCTTGTTTTATTATTACTCCCTTCCCACCATTACATCTGACCTCCGCTGTACACCGAAGACAGAGAAGAAATGTACCCCACACAAAGAATTGTCAATCAAAATCGTTTTAAAGATAAATATCGTCCAAACTTGTTTCACTCAGGTGCCTACAACATGAGCCAGACTAATTTTAGTGACACATTACGCTATATTTCTTGTGTTCCCTTAATCTAATTATTGATCCTAACATACATTGGAATCTTAGGGCCACATTGAGATTGTTAGTACATTTCACACGGATGTCCCATAAATATAGATTTGAGCAACATTACACTTAATATTGAACTAGAGCTTTAAATCTGTGTCATTGTCTCACACTTAACTTATTTTAATGTGGTAAAAGATTTAATAATATCAATCCTACTATATAGGAGTTTATATTTTGTAATTCGTGATAACATCCAAATAAGGTTCTGTAATGTTATCGTTCTTGACCTGGCATCTCGTCGCAGTCTTTGTTTCACTACCGTGACATGGATTCCGTCTGTGTTTTCTATAAATATTTCTATAGTAGTTGTTATATTGAGCTTTCCTCCTTGTTACCGCGAGCGTATGAATTTGAGCGTACTACTAGATTGGCAACTAGTTCCCAATGTATTGCTGTTGAAATACACAAACATATGTTCTATTGTAAGAGATTCTTTTTTCGTATTTCTCACCTTTGGAACGCTTTTCCAACTTCTTGCTTTCCTGCCACCTCCAATTTTTGAAATGTTATTGTGGGGACCTACCTACAAATGGACTCTTCCACACCTACATAATATGGCTACCAAATCTGAGTAAAGGGAGTCACCAAATGAGGGTCACCGAGTAGTAGACACCGAGTGAGTGAATGAGTCAGGACACCAGTGAGAGAAAGTACTCTCGAGTCCGCATTTACCTTTGTACTACGTTTCCGAGTATATACTCTTTAACCTTATATCCGAGTCCGTGTTATCTTTCTATAGTTCCATGCCATAAAAAATGTTAACTGCGAAATCAATCGCCATCTTCTGGCTTCTTGAAACCTATTCTTGCCTTGTCCTTTCTCCTCACTTAATTTTCTCATTCTTTTCCGCTCTCAGTAATCCCTTGCGTCTTATGAAGATTGGGGGTTTGTTTGGTGTGAAATTATAAAAGAAAGATGACAAATTTCTTGAAGCAACAGAAATGTTGTTCTACAGAAGGATACTGAGAATACCATGGGTGAAATATGTTAGCAACAAGGAACTTAGAATAGGAGCAAAAAGGACCCTTATACTTAGAATCCCAAAGACATAATATAAATTTCTAGGGTACATAGGGAAAGAAGGTCTGAGGAATTTGACACTTACAGGATATGCTGAAGTTAAGAGGAGCAGAGGGAATAGTGAGTAACATACCACTCCAGGTTGTGTAAATGATTGTTAGAATACGGTTTGGTTAAGGGAACAAACGTTATTTACATCTACAAAGAATTGGAAGTTGTGGAGAGCTCTGATCGCTAACGTGCTGAAAGGAAACTGCCGGCCAGAGAATTGTCTCCTGATTGTGAAATCAATTTTCATTACGTGCTCCAAATTAGAGCCTCGTGCCAGACTAGGACAAAGACTTGTAAATAGGCTTCTCTTGTTGGGAGTTATCAAACACGTTTTGCAGAATTTTAGTACTAAAATGAGTTTGATTCTCTCCGAGTGTTCTATAAATTTCATTTTAAACTGAACTTTGTAACAAACTAAATGAGACGGCGTGTAGAAAGACTTAGAAGTATAGTTTAGCATACCATTCCTAAGGGAGGGATTTCGTTTCTCATTACTGCGAGGTGTCATACCAGGATTCGTTATTACTGGCCACAATCTTAACAACATAAGGTATGCAGATGACATGGCGCTGATAGCAGACAGAGAAAAGACACTGCAAATACTCCTCCAGAAGGTAATGAAGGAAAGCGGGAAGTAAAGATTAAACATCAACAGCAAGAAATCAGAATGCATTGTTGTTAGTAAAAGGATTAGTCCAACGTAGGACTTGCCAATCGGAAGTCAAACAAATGCGGAAATTAACACTAGCATGGCCGAGGTGTCGTTTTCGACAACTTCAAATTTTCAACAAATTACTATGGAATAACTAGTTTTGGTTCGATGCTGAGGCTTATGGACAATTATTGAATTTTGGCAAAGATGCTTAACAGACTTGATTCTTTAAAAAATATTCAGTGGAATAGCTGATATTTGAGGTTTTACCTTGAATGGCTGACGTGTCGTTTTTTGACACCTAGGCTATTTATAGGGTAAATGCATTGAAAAATTTCTCACAAGCAATTATACTTGTGTTTATGTCCCCTATCTATCTATTTATCTATCTATCTATACACACACATATATAATTTATATATATATATATATATATATATTAGGTTGGTGCAAAAATAATTTCGTTTTCTAACATATGTTACTATGTGAGAAAACGAAATTATTTTTGCACCAACCTAATATATATATATATATATATATATATATATATATATATATATATATATATATATATATATATATATATATATAGAGAGAGAGAGAGAGAGATAGATAGATAGATAGATAGATAGATAGATAGATAGATAGATAGATAGATAGATAGATACACCTAGTGAGCCAGACAAACCTACCTATGGCATGGTTTTAATTATCGCCTATAAATATGTGTTTCTCTTTACCTCGTTAGCCATACTTTCCCTGACGATCCGTTTAGGTGAAACCTAGGTAGGTTTGTCTGGATCACTAGGTGTATCTAGGTCTGCTCTACGATTGTATTGAGCTCTTTTGTTAGTTAGTTGTCTACTCGTATCGGGTTTTTTTCTTTGGGCTTCAGACCTACATCTGTGCGATTTGTTCGGCAGTAGTTCATGTTTGTAGCTCTTTCTTTTTTTAAAACCTTTTTTCCCTCGAGATTGATTTGATTATTTACAAATCAAAAATTCGAGGGTTTTTCGAAACGAGTCTAGTTATATATATATATATAATCACTTTCTTTCAGTATGAGGTATACTAATATTTGTGAATATCTTTTCATACTTGTTATTCCTGACTTGAATATTGAAGATGTTACAGATGGCTGCTTCACGGCGTAATGGAAATGAAGATGCCAAAGGAGCTGGCCATCCTAGTGTTAAATATGGTCTTAATAGAGGACGGAAAAAGTGACACTGAGATCCGAAGGCTTATTGGGATAGCCAACGAAGCATTCCAAAAGGTAAGCAGATCGGTTGGTTGTTTTATGTCATATCAATCTCAGTGGGTCATTTAATACCAACAAAATTTTTGAAATAGATTCATAGCTATAGTTTGGTAAAAAAAAAGGTATGTATGTATACATATATATTTGAAACATTTTTCAATTATTCATATTTTTGAGTACAATCCAACTTCTTTTGGGAAATTTACAATCTTTTTTGATGAGTTTATTTATTTTTCTGGAGATGAAGATGACGCTAAAAAGTATTCCTGGAGGAACAAGAAAATTTTCACGAAGGAAAAGGAAACTCTCGTGCAGTCTAATCAAAACTGTCAATAGGTGACGTGACCGGGGGTGACACTGGGCCCTTCTGGATTATAACGGTCAGCATTTCTCTATCGATCCAGCAACTATCATAAATCGATAGGCATTAAGGTAATGCCTTACATTACATTTTGTTACGCTAAAGTTCAACTAATACAAGGCCCGAGAGCCACTCGTGGTAGATGTTTACTGTTAAAACATTTTTCTTAAATTACTCACTTGGTAATATTTTGTTCGCACTAGACCAAAATCGACGCAATCTAACAGTATATGTTTCACCGTAAATTTTAATTATCGCTAATTATAATTTTTCCTTCAAAAATTATTACTGGTAATAATTTTTTATTGTAAAGTATTTCTCGTATTACACAGTTTTGGGTGTTAACCATTTGCTACCACCTCGCGTCAGGGAGGACCTGGGAACATCAGCAATTAAGAGGTGGTTCCTCGCTCCTGGAAACCTCCTATTGTTAAGTCAAGACAGGCCGTCTTCATTTGAGAAAAAAAAAAGAATAAACGTCAGGTAATCACCCGTATTTCCTTCAAATCGGTCTTGCGTTGTAGTAGAGCTAAACTTAGAAAATAGCAACACTTGATGATACGAAAAAGGCATACAGGTTATTTATTCAGCAAGTAACCACACTCCCCACTAACACTGTCTTTCCTTAGAGTTTCTGTTTCTCAACCAGCCGAAAAGTGAATGAAAGTTAAGTGCTTGGCTGATTGTCTTTATAGGTTTTTTTATATTTTTACTACTTTCAAGACGTGCGCGTGCGAATCCACACACACACACACAAACACATACATACACACACAAACACACACACAAATACATACATACACACACACACACACACACATACATATATATATAATTTAAATTTAATTGCTTAACATATATATTATTTAAAATTAATTGCTTGACATATATATTTATATACATATTATTCGAAAATAATTGGGTAACATATATTTATATATTATTCGAAAATAATTGCGTAATATATATATATATATTATTTAAAATTAATTGCGTAACATATATATATATTATTTAAAATTAATTGTGTAGCATATACCTACACACACACATCTATATATATTAGGTTGGTGCAAAAATAATGTCGTTTTCTCACATAGTAACATATGTGAGAAAACGACATTATTTTTGCACCAACCTAATATATATATATATATATATATATATATATATATATATATGTATGTATACATGAGATGAGATCAATTATAGATCAAATATGGATCGGAATTCGATAAAATGAACAGATAAATAACAAATATTAAATCTAAAATGTTACACTTTCATTCAAGCTTCATCCGAGAATGAGAAAAGGAGAACAATTATTTAATCATTCTATTAGGTTGGTGCAAAAAGAATGACGTAATAATGTCGTTTTTTGACGTATTTTTTAACGTCAAAAAACGACATTATTACGTCATTATTTTTGCACCAACCTAATACTTTGTCTATGTGCTATACACATGATGTTATATATTCGTAAGTGTATGCGTTTGTGTGTGTGTACGTGTCTGTGACGTGACAATTTACGTTTAGGCAACTATTTAAACTCTCTAGTAAACCATAGGAACAACACTGGACATAATACTCATTTTACTATTGCCACCCTAATTAAAATAATACATAATTCTTTCCATAGAAAGTCCCTTGAGGGCTTATTAGTAACAATATTACGAATTATAAACACACGCCAAAAACATATTACATAACCAAACTTTTTCGAAACTATTCTTAAATAATCTAACGTATGAAATTTTCTCAGATTTGTCTGTTTGTTTGTTTGGGTCTTATGGCATATCAACGACTGTGGGTTATTTAATGCCAAATCCAGTTTATATGAATTTTAAATGCCTATTTTGTCCTGGCAACATTATTGTTTCTAAAAAACGTATAGCTGGCAACATTGTTTCAAAAACATAGCTGGCAACATTATTGTTTCAAAAAGGTATAGCTGGCAACATTATTTTTTTCCAAAAAAACGTATAGTTGACAACATTATTCTTCTGAAAACACCATCTGATGCCTTCCTTGCTGTTGGACGTAGGTTATCGTCATACCCAGGACGCGGATGTAGTTTATCGTCATACCCAGGACGCAAAATTTCTCAGAGTAAACCTGCAGAAAAAGACAATATTTATAAATGTAAAAGACAATAGGAAAACTGCAATATTAGCCGACGAGTTTCGTCCAAGTGGACATTTTCAAAGCAAAAATGAAATGAATTTATTAAAACAAAGTAACTATGAATAACAAAACAAAATGTCCTTAGCAACACAACAATAACAATTTCCACACGTGACAGTACTTGACGTAATTTTCAGTTGACAATATAAATATAATAGCGTTTTCTAAATTCTCCCAGTTTCTCATGACATTTGCCGACATTGTCAAAAGTTTTCCTTAAATAATATTTAAAAATAAAATAAATTAAAAAAAGGAGCTGATAATATACATACTTATATTTGATATGTAATAATAATTTTTAAATAATTTAAGTAATTCTATTACATTTATTTGTTTTAAAAAGAAATATAGTCTATTAGTAATTAAAAGTAAAAATAATATTTTAAAATTGTAGTTCAATTCAACGTATTCTAATCCGAACAACACCTTTTGATAGAATCTTTATGTATGAATTTAACGGAAAAAAATGCCGAAAAATTTTTGAACGGATCTCATATTTCGTTGAAAAATGCAAAACCTAGACGTAGCCTCTTTTTTGGACGTAACTCATACTTGATACAATAATATTAGGTTGGTGCAAAAATAATGACGTAATAATGTCGTTTTTTGACGTATTTTTAACGTCAAAAAACGACATCATTACGTCATTATTTTTGCACCAAGCTAATAGTTAATAAAAATGAACACGCTACCACCCCTGTCTAATTTTCTGTATCCTTGGAAACAAAAAAATATGAATGTATGTGCTTTTAAAACTCAGTAAATTTCAAAATAAGTTATTTTGTCCGGTTGAAGATGAAACAGAACTAATGCTTTTATTTTAATTATATAATTGAATTTGAAGTTTTTCGTTTCTGTTTTTGTGTAGCGATGGAACCATATTTATAAATAAGTTAATTTATAATATATATATATATATATATATATATATATATATATATATATATATATATATATATTAAAGACATTTTTATGTTTAACGTTCTTTTTATAGATACAAGTATTTAAGTAAATACTCTGTTTATAATAAACAGTATTAAATAACATTTACCGGCCTGAATGTCCGAGAAATTTTCTATGAAGCATTTACTTAAATACTTGTATCTATAAAAAGAACGTTAAACATAAAAATGTCTTTAATAAATAAATTGTCGGACTTTGTCCTTTTCTATATATATTTATATATATATATATATATATATATATATATATATATATATATATATATATATATATATATATATGTATATGTGTGTGTGTGTTACGTAATTAATTTTAATCTACCTTTATTTCTCATTATTATACACGTTATATTTATTTCCAGCGACTATGTACAGAGAAGGTTTGAAAATCTCTTGTCTCGACAGGAATCTCTTCTCGCCACTACAAAGCGCCGGATGATGGCATATTTTCGCCACGTCACACAGCCTGTGCAAGACGATCATGTAAGGTACTGTTGAAGGCGGAAGGCAACGCAAGATCTGGCCAGAAAATATTCAAGAGTGAACCGACATGACAATACCGTAACACCTGACAGCTACCGCCAAGAGATCAGACTAGAAGTGGTTGTTTATTTCTTCTATACTTAGGTAAAGGCATGACGATTGATACAATCGAGGGCCTCGTTATATTTAGAGGATATACGTCTTTGAGTATTTTATTATTATTATTATTATTATTATTTAAGCCGTGAAATTAACGTGTATTGTCTAAGTGATCAAAAAACATCTTGACAGGTATATCTGCATTCCTTTTTTAATCTGGAAATAATCTTTAAGCAAGGCGGGATTAACCATTAAGCTACAAGAATCTATTAAAAAGACAGGCTCAATCCTCCATTTAAGAAATGTACATCTTTCGCGCGGACACATCCCAGAATATATCTGCTAAATTTATTTTCGTACTCAAAAGGTAAAATATTCAAGATTCAAGCAGTTAATGGATTTTGAAATATAATATTATTAAGTTTTTCCAGCAAGCTAACATTTTTTCGTCGTTTTGTAGGACTTAAGGAATATAAAATTTTCCATAATTTGTATTGTCACAAGCACTTTCGGACACTTCTGCAGATTCGAATCCTGCCGGAGATCACAAATTTTTCTTTAACAAACTCTCTCGAATGTTCAGATCAGCAGAAGAATATAAATAAATATACTGTTTAATAAAGAAATTTTATTTTTCTTCTGTTCATATTTTGTTTTCTGGCCATAAAGTGTGTAAACATTGTTTAAAACTTCATATACTAGCCATTTCGGCTATTATAAATATTATCGAGGATTTTTTTTTTTAATTTTATTTTTGACTGAATGCATAGATTTTTATGTATGTATGTAGAGGTAAGAGAATGTTTATTATTTTCCAAACACGGTCAGCACATTGTGACCGTATTCACAGTCGATGTTACTGACTGTCAGATTTATATAATCCATGCTACTATTATGGAAAGCAAAAAGAAATCATTCTAATAACCCTAGATACATACATAAAAATCAACACATTCAGTTTAAAATCAAAATTAAAAAACCTCCTTTATAACAGCTAAAAGAATAGCCGAAATGGCTCGAAGATTTTACATAATTATGTCCAGAAAAGAGAAAACTTCTACAAACACAAGAAAAATTACATAAAAAGCCTAATCGGAAAATCGTGTCCGTTGTCTTTAATGAAACTTTATAAAAGAGGGATTGCTGCTCATATATATATATATATATATATATATATATATATATATATATATATATATATATATGTGTGTGTGTGTGTGTGTGTGTTTTGTATATTTCGGCAGCAATCCTTCATTAATGCATGTTTCATTAAATAATATAGACAAGTTTTGTCTATTTATTTTATGTAAGTTCCTTTCATATTGTCTGATAAGCCTAATCACATTATCATTGAAGGACGAAAGAAAAGCACCATATTGATACATGTTTAAATCCAATCTAAGCTTTCGGCTTACATAAGCCATTATCAAAGATGACACACAGACGAAACTACAAAAATAGTCCGCCTTTGCTGCTTGGATAAGCTCAAAGTAACGACAAACTCGTATTTACGAGACAAGGAAGCGAAAATCGCATCACAGCTCGTGACGTCACACATGACCACGCGACAGTGAAAAACGAGAAATATTAAGTATGGGAAGGCGTTGGTATAAGCCAATGGCTTCAGTTATAAATTATAAGCATTTAAGAATGTTTCCTAGTTTGTTTGTTTTTTTTGTTCAGGTTCAGGTTAGGATATATTATTGGACATATTAGGATATATATATATATATATATATATATATATATATATATATATATATATATATATATATATATATCTTTTATATATATATATATATATATATATATATATCTTTTATATATATATATATATATCTTTTATATATATATATATATCTTTTATATATATATATATATATATATCTTTTATATATATATATATATATATCTTTTATATATATATATATATCTTTTATATATATATATATATATATATCTTTTATATATATATATATATCTTATATATATATATATATATATTTTATATATATATATATCTTATATATATATATATATATATATATATATATCTTATATATATATATATATATCTTTTATATATATATATATATATTTTATATAATATATATATATATCTTTTATATAATATATATATATATATATCTTTTATATATATATATATATCTTTTATTCAATATCAATCCTCCTGCCTGACAGTGAATGCTGCACAATCTTCTTAGAGATGAAGAGGAGAATTGAAGCAATGGAGAAATTGTTCTACAGAAAGATGCTGAGAATATCATGATGAAGCAACGAGGAAATTATAAGCAAAATTTGGACTAAAATTACACTTATTATTTGGCATTCACAGGATATATCTCAGCCAAGCCAGACAAAGTGAAACACCGAGTAACCCACCCAACCGATATATGAAAGATCAGTGAGTGTATGGAATAGTATAAAGACAGACATTGATAAGAGAAAGAAAGGACAAGAAGTTGAGAGCCAAAATCGCATACGTCATGAGGATATACGACACATAGAAGAAGCGCGATTATTTTTGTGTATCTAGGTAATTCGCTTTGCCTGTGTCTGCATTTTTGTCGTATTGTGTAGATTTATAAACCCTTGTGTAAATAATTGAAATAAAATGAATAATTCCGATATTATTTACTTTTTTCCTATTTTTCCAATGGAAATCCAGTGCACATGTTTGTCCTTCCACGAAGTCGTTGCTTGCAGATTTACCACAAATACTCGATTGGATTTAAATCAGGAGAGTTTCGCAGTCAGTCTATAGTACGTTTATTGGCTCATTGTTAAGGCTTGCCAGTGTGTTCGTACGCTTTCTTGGGGTAACTTCCATCACAGACAATGGCCGTAGGACAAATAATAGACAGTTGAGACAATAGTGTCTGAGCGTGATATAAATCTGATGCAGTCACGGATGACGGTATATTTTTCAAGGCCAAACAAATTTCATCATACACCCCGAAAATAGATTCATATTAGTGCACATGCCGCAATCTGAGGAAAAAATAGAAATCGATTACACCTTGTCATTGCAGTGGGTCTAAAAATGACCGTATGTTGAAAGAAAGAAAATGAAATCGGTTTTTTCAATTAATTTGAACAAGGGTGTACACCTGAATACATTTCTTTATGCTAGATTAGTTCGATTGTGTTTACGTGTGTGCGTTTTTATAGGCTTTATTGAGAACTTTAAGACAACTGCTGCCCAGTTCTGTTTACATTAAGCAGCACGTGAGTTTTTTGTTGTTTTGTGTGCGTGTGTGTGTGGGGGGGCATATGTATCGATCAGTGCATATTAGTAAGTCGGCTTATAACTGCAAATAAATACGTATATTTTTACTTATGCCTGTGTATGCATGCGAAAGGGAAGGAACATGCCTTGCATTGCAACTCTTCTGACAGGTGTATATATTTTAACACTCATGATTATTTTCCCCCTCGTTTTCCAAAGCAGGAATCCGATTATGTTTACCATACTTTTGTCATTTTTTTTCTCGCTCACTTTCTTATTGTTTTCCTCGTAGGTTAGTAACGTCGAACATCAAACAAAAATCTTTGAGATTCCGACGAATGCTTATTGCTCTGTCGTCACGTGAAATACAAGCCACGTGTATTGTCCATTCATGGCGCTCTCTGACTTTACTAAGACCAAGGCAAAACAGGAGTAAATCGGTGTGGGAAGATTGGTTTGCGCCAATCATTCAAGTGAAAGGGGAATGACTGCACTGAAAATAAACCGTTACCCGAACACCAACCTGGCTGTATTTAATTGCTTGTTAATTTTGATGCCTTCAAAACGAGACTAACTCTGGATTAACTCGTTCTACCTCCCATCAACATGGCTAATGCTAACCTCCAAGGAATGACCCATTGCGCTTTCTTCGGCTAAAGTTTTCCGTTGAGATGAAATGAAAAGATTATACTGAATCCCTTGCTATATCTGCTGCTAAGAAAGTTGGTTCACTGCGTTGTGATAGACAGATTTTTATCGCAAAATCATATATTTATAAGTCTACCATTCGTCAATGCTTAGAATATTAAACCTACATATGATCTTGTGCTATGATATTACATAAAATCTGGTGCTCTGATAGTAAACCTACATATGATCTGGTGCTATGATATTAAACCTACATATGATCTGGTGCTATGATTTTAAGCCTACATATGATCTGGTGCTCCTGTTATATATATAGAGAGAGAGATCCCTTATAAAATCTAAAGAAGAACCTGCAATGTTATTGGTCCTGGCCTGTCATCTCGGCTTCAGTCACTTTCTCACCGCCGTAATGTAGATTTTCTGCACCTTTTCTATAAATAATTTCATAGTAATTGTTTTGATGAACTTTCATCTTTAGTACCATGGTTTTAAGCGCAGTACTAGTTTGGCGGCATAATCTTATCATTTTATAGTTGAAATGGTTAGACGTAATCTTAAGTTCCATGCTAACAGTATCTTCTCTCGCACTTCTCGCCTGTGGGATTCTTTTATGGCTTCTTTATGTCCAGTCATGTGTGGCCTTCAAAAATTTAAATGCAATTATCAGTCGTTATCCTCTGTCTTCTTAATTATTTTTTATTACTCTTTCCGATTCTTAATAATGTTTTTTCATACTTTTTCACACTTAGCCACCCGCTGCATCTCAGTGGCTTAGCGGCCTTGTTATTATTATTTTTAAATATATCGATATTTACAAAGCTTAACTTAGTAATACATGAAGTGAAAGGCGATTGATGGAAAAAAAAATGTGGATTACGTCAATACAGTTTTGTAGGAATTTGTGATGTCGGGCGAAGCTAACGCAGTCTATTTTATTTCTAATTTCCTTATCTCCTATACTAAATTTGTTATTCATACACCAAGATAAACTGTCTTCAGATTATTAAGAAATTACAGTCGAATATCGGAAAAGAATAAAAACTCATTCAAATTTAACATAAGCTAGAATGATTTAACTTCTTAGCTTCTGTCACTGTTATTTTATATTAGTTCGCATTAGGAATCTTAACATCTTTTTTTCTAAGATAAAAACGAAAGCTTTTACTGGAAACACAAATAATGAGTTCACTAATACGAAAAACAAAGTCTTAAAACACAGAAACATTTCTTTGGGAATAAAGTAAAGTGAGCCGAACTATGTCATATAGATAAATCTTCAGCAGTTAATACGCGACAATCTGTTTAAAAGATAAAGAAGAAATTCGAAAGGTTCTACAGAAGGATAATGTGAATACCATAGACTTAGCAAGTGGGCATCTACGACGTATAAGAGAACGTTGCAATAGAAAGGTACTCATAATTAAAATAAGGAAGTGACAGAAATTTCAATGACACATTATGAGGAATACGGTTTAAAAAAATGATACTCAAAAGTCAGATTGAAGGAAAGAATGTTTGGGGTAGCCAACAAACAAATTACCAATTTTGTTTTTGTGAATAGATAGTAGTGAAAGAAAGAAGGAGTTATGTAAGACGAGCGCTTATCGCCCATGTCCTGAAGACACACACCACATAAATAATGAAGATACGTCTAAATGAAATTTGATATGCTTATAACAGAATTTAAGAAGGTGAATTATTTTAACAACTAATTTGATTGTCCATATTGATTCAACTCATTTTGATATTTGATATTATTTTGATATCATTTTGATAGCTCATTTTGATAGCTCATTTTGATAGCTCATTTTGATATCAT
>OZ010585.1:64278875-64311375 GCA_963932145.1 Acanthosepion lycidas | reverse complement strand
TTACTTGCTTATAATGTAAGTTGGGACAGGCATGAATCAAAATTTTTGCTCCATCGGCTACGAGTAAATTGTTTTGGCAGGAAAACAGTGAATTTCAAAATCGTGGAGATGGCAACGGAGAAAATCTCCACCTTTACCAGAAGTCATGGCAGTTCACACATTAAAGGAAGCTGAGAACAGTCAAGATTGCCTAAGCCCTGAGGAGCATGCAGTTAAAATAGGTGATTAATAATTTGGGTTGGCAACTTTTTAGCGACAAGTTGTAATTGTAATACCCACCCACGTTCACTTATTCAAATCTCCTGAACTCCTCCTCTGGCGTATGAAGGCACAGCTCTCAACAGGTTAGGCGTTGCTGTTCAAGTATCCATAAGATATAGTTTTCCATGGGATGCTAACACAAACGCCCAAACGGTTATGCATTAACATCCACATCTCCCCGTCAATTATAGTTAAATAGCAGGATAATCTGGGGTCCTATAACATTGGGTGGTAACCGCTCTTGGGTAATTCTGAATTCAAAAACTCCAGCTATGGGTTAAATAGCCTCACTAATCCGCAAAAGGCAAGCGTGGTAGTTACACATTTATCTAGGGTCGCAAATGCCCAGGGATGCTGTTGTCTGGTACACAACTCTCCAGGATGCAAATGTCCAGTACTGTCTTAGACGCGTCATTACCAAGATGGGTGACCGCTTGGGAATACCAGATGTTGTAAGTTTGGATGTGTGAGTGGTGTAATGTATAATGGCTCGGAATGAGAAGTCAGTAAACCGCGTTCGAATTCCAGTCGGGTTCGTTACTTTCACTTACGCGCAAGTACTCTTTGGAAAGTTATGAATCCACCTCTTCTCTCCCACATCTATGGGTTAAAATCGTAAGACTTGTACCTGAAAATCATTATTATTTTCAAGAAATTGTTAATACAATATTCACCCGCAAAAATAAGAAAAATATTTTTAACTTCCCAAAATATATTTCGGATTTGAATATCAAGGGTAGAACAAGCCGCTTTCTCACAGATAAGACGTCGTAAGCCTTTTGCTGTTCTATCGCTATTTCCATGGTTAGTGTTTATATGAAATACACTTTTTAGTTCCACCAGTCCTAACATTCACGGCTAAAACCTGTCATACTACGCACATTGAAGCGAGCCATCATGTTATATTATTAGATGTTATATCTTCATATCTCTCTGGTGAGATGTAAGTTCCATGCAAGCAGCTTCTTCCTCGAACTGTTGTCTTGAGGAACCTCCCAAAATATATTTCGGATTTGAATATGTTACAAAAAGTTGATAAGCCGTAAAAAACAATCATTTTTACGTTCTCCTCCTTCTTCCATACATTGCTTTGTCTCTTTCCTTTCATGTTAAACCTCACCTTTACTTTCATTTATTACATTTTAGTTCATTCCCTCTTTCTTTTCTCCTTCATCCACAACAAGCCGAAAATGGAGTCCTGCTGGCATATATGAGTGGAAGCTACCCAGTTTTTATGCTCTACTCTCGATAGCGTCCACAAGTAGGCGACGAATTATTTTCAACTCTGAAGCCTTGTTGTAGCATACCTACGGACAATCATGAATATCTCCCCAATCACATAAATACAATAGTAAATACTGTACGTGGTCTGTAGTCGGAGATTCGTTTCCAGCTGTGCTGGTCAAACTATCTGCCTCCGAGCAGAGAGGATCCCCAGACAAAGCTATGTCGAAGGGGCAGAGTCTCGTCTCGAGAAACAGCTGCCCGACCTAGTTTTATACGGAGTCTACGGGGAATTTTTGGCCGAGCCTACTAGCTCGGATACACCACATTAAATTCGGCCTTGTGCCATATTTGACAAAATGGGGCGGTTGGTAAATATCCTGCAGTTGGAGATTCGTCTCCAGCTGTGTTGGTCAAAGTCTCTGCCTTCGGGGAGAGACGATCCCAGACGAGGCGATCTCGAAGTGCAGAATCTCATCTCGGGAAACAGCTATCCAACCCCGTTTAATACGGGGTCTACGGGAATTTTTGGCCGAGCTTACGGACTCGGATACCCCACATTAAATTCGGCCTTGTGCCATATTTGACCGCGTAGGGTGGTTGCTTGATGTCCTTCAGTTGGAGATTTATTGTTGAATTCACTTGACTCACTTCTAGCAGTTGACTAATTCTACGCGCCGCTAGCGAATATTATATGTGTTGTTCTTGTCCTAATTATTACCATCCCCGGTGTGATTATTCTATTCAGTAACCTTCTCAAGGGTACAACAAGCCGCTTTCTCACAAATGAGACGTCGTAAGCCTTTTGCTGTTCTATCGCTATTTCCATGGTTAGTGTTTATATGAACTACACTTTTTAGTTCCACCAGTCCTAACATTCACGGCTAAAACCTGTCATGCTACGCACATTGTAGCGAGCCATCATTATTCCCTTCATATCTCTCTGGTGAGATGTAAGTTCCATGCAAGCAGCTTCTTCCCCGAACTGTTGTCTTGAGGAACCGCCCCCCCAAGAAGCTGCTTCCCCGATCTGTTCCAATCAAGTATTAACCCTTATCTTCCGCACATATCCGTACTAGCTTTATATCTTACTCTGTAACCCATTACCTCGATTGGCCCTTGTTTAGGGTGAAAACTAGTGTAATATTTTTCCTACTTTCGTCCATTCACATTGTAATACAGCTATCGTAAAAGCCAACTACCTTACCCGCCTCAATTGTGGAATCTGCACGGCGAATTTCGTTTCTGCTTCGACAACACAAACACAAAACAATAGAAGAATCGGTTTAATCCATCCTTCTCTCTATCTGTCCATCTAATCAAACCAAACAACCTAATATATACTCTCGCCTTGCACACCAGTCACGTATCGAATTGAGTAGGTACTTGTAGATACGGGAACGCCGGCCGGCTGTAACAGCAGTGTTAGATCTTGAGTGTCTTATTTTGTGGGGGTAGGGGTTGGAGAGCTTACTGGCAGAGATGCAGGAAACAAAGCGAAACAGATCAGTGCCAACAGTGACAGTAGCCCGTTGGGAATTTTCCGGCCTCCAGCCAGACTTGTGTCTATAGAGAGACACGAGATACGTTGACGATTCGGCAGGCAGCGGAACACTGACTTCGTTTTCAGATCGGAGTGTTAGAAAGAGAATCAGAAAGAAAGGCCTTGCCGATGTCTGTAAAGCGAACCAGAATGAAATACGTTTATCTCGAATTTCAAAGAACATAAGATTATTGTTCGCCAAATTTAATAATTTGAAAATTAGGAGATCAAGATGAAAGTATAAACAGGAAAACTGCATTTTTATAAATTATCAGTTTTTCCTCTATATAAATAAATGCCAATGTCAGTGTGTCACACTTTTTCAGTTCTATACCTAGAAGCCGTAGCTCAAAATATCATACCATTTTGGAACCCGGTCGACTCCGTGAGCAGATAAAAATCATTTCGGGCCGGATCCGGTCTCGTAATCTTGAAATTTTGAATTTTCAAGTTTTCATTAATCCGACTGTTTTCAGCGAATTTTACGTGATGTTTTGCAATTATTTATTTATTTTATTTATTTTATTTTATTTTTTTGTACGATAACAATTTTTATAACTTGGAAATAAATTTGGGAATAATTGAACTTAATTGTAAAATCCGGCGAAAGTCACCCATAAAATAAAAATAATTGTTTGTACGGAAAGCAAGGACCTACATACATCAAAATTGCCTTTAAAATAAGTGGCGACAAAAGAATTATCGTTTAATTTTTAAAAGGTAACCTTAAATGTTAATGCGATACTTCAATACAGCTATCAATTTTGAGTTCTTCTGTAGTTTATAGTTACCAATTGCATACGGCAACAGTATGCCTCTTAAAAAGAAATCTCTGCCAACAGAGGACCAGATTGCAATGAAAAGAGCCAAGTTTGCAGCGAGGGAAAGAATTCTCGTGCAAATGAAAACTCATATCAAACGGCAGCCAGGAGAGCTTCCAGTGCTGAGAATATGCAAAGACTTAGAGACTGAAACTTCTGAACAAGTCGATGGCCCAATCAAGAGCCCTCCACAAGAGCTAGCTTAACTGCAGCCCAATAAAGCAGCTTTTAAGCTTGTTAACTTCAATATAATTCTAATCTGATATCCTTCATTTTTCCCTTCTCTGTTAAGAATATTATTATTCAACAAATTTCATCGTCTATCTATATATAAAATTTGGTGACTTCCGTTTGTCTGTCTGTGCCCCAATTTTATTATTTAATATACTAAAGAATCATACTGTTTAAAAAAAATCAATTTAATGATTAAAATAAATATTTATGTAATAAAAATGCAATACTGTTTTTACATATGTCTTTAAGTTTTTATATATACAAGAATCCGGTTTCCTGTTCACCCTGCATTTGCGAGAACTACAAACAAATCACAAGGCCAAGTTCGAATTTGTCTCCAGAAATAAATATTTATGCACGGTCAGTTTATGTTGCATGCTTAAGAGTAAGAAATTATTAAACAGCGCAGTAGTTTTTATTTTCAAAGTAGTTTTCAAAACAAATCTGCTTATTGAAATTTAATCGATTGCTTTGCGTAATTGAACAAAGCGTGGAGTCTGTAAATCCCGACAAAAATAACTTCAATAATACTAGATATTGTGAGGATTTCAATACGTGTCTGCGTGTTGCAAAACCTATTCTAGCATGCAAAATTTCAGTTAGAATATATCTGTAAAGGAACAACACGAATAAAGACAAAAACTGACACGTCTCGTCCGCTAAAAGAATTTATCAAGGCAAATGCTAGGATTTTATTCGGTAAATGGTAGTAATCGGCAAGAAAATATATATTTATATTTAGGCATCTCGACCTGGTGTAATGGTTAAAAAGCTTGTCTTGCTAGAAAAAAAAAATCCTCGCTGGCTGCCACATATTTTTGGCCGTGTGCCACGTCTATTATAAATTAAGTTATTTTCAAATTGAGCGTTTCGTAATTTAAATCTTTTCAAAAATTAATAACATATATGCGAAAGATGTCTTCAAATAAAATGATTAAAGCATTAAGAAATAGAAAAAAAAAAGCTTCGTTAGAAACAAAGTGAACAGTACGGAACTCTTATGTAATATCAGTCCTCCAATATGGCAGTGAAATCCGGATAATCTCCGCACAGACTTAAAGCAACAAAATATCGTTCTATAGATGGTTACTGAGAAAACCATGGACCGAATATGTTAGCAACGACAAAGTTCTGGAGACAATGGCCACGAAAAGGACACTGGCACTTAACATCAGGAAGAGATAATCGAAATACTACTGCACATAACGAGGAAAGAGGCTTTGCAAAATTTGATACTCATGGGACATAGTAAAGGCAAAAAAGACAGAGGTCAACAGCGCAGAACCTACCTGCGCAAATGGTTGGCAAAGCAAGGATTAAAAGAGATAGTAAAAATACAATATTTACTAAGAGCACTAATGTACAGGCGTGGGCACCTCGAGGCGGTGTAATGGTTAGCAAGCTTGTCTCCCTAGAACAATTACGATTGAGTATTGATACAGGCGCCAAGATCGCCAATGCTCTGACTGAACATGGCACATGGAAGAAGAAGAAGAAGAAGAAGAAGAAGAAGAAGAAGAAGAAATCAATAAATCAAATAGATACCAGAGAGATGCTCAAATTATTAAAGATTTTATTTAATAAATGAGATCACTATAAATTACTTAAAATCGGACTGAGAGGCGAACCCATAGCTACACCTTCGCTCTCTGCGGAACTCTTGCCGTATTTAATATAAAAAGGTATTTGAGTTCTGCACAGTCGAAATTAACGCATAATTCTCGATCTAATAGAGTTTTGTAGCGAAACATAATTATATACGTTGTGTATTATTATACGAATAAATATTTGAAAAGATCTTAAAATAAATTTGGTATCCAAATAAACCATATATATATATATATATATATGGAGAATGATGTTAAAATTGAAGACACCTCTGTGCCGTAAATGACACAACCTCCCTCGGCGAGGTTTGATGCTGTGGTTTTCGATACCGGGAGCTTTGATTTTTTTTTAAGCGGATTGGCAAGCCGAACGGCAAACTGAGTTATGTGTTCAGTGTTGACTTTTTCTTGAACTGGCTGTCAACTCAGCTCAGACTAGCTGACTACTAACCTCTAGTTGGTGAACGCAACGGCTTCCGTTGGGATTTTAATTGGGCACGCTAATTAAATGTTCCGCGCCAATAACCGACCGTGGATAATTCATATATATAGAGAGAGTTAAGGTATGCTATATTCATAGGTAAATGTGCGCAGTATCTAGGATAGAGAGTATGTAAATATAAACGTAGACACTGGAGTCAACACCAAGCCGCGATAGTCCGTCACGTGCATTAACGAAACTGACCTAAAGATTATATATATATATATATATATATATATATATATATATATATATATATATATATATATATTGTTGAAATCAGTGTCCACTAAAATATAAAAGTAGACATTGTGGTCAGCACCCAACTTCATGTCAGGCCACCATCGTATATATATATATATATATATATATATATATATATATATATATATATATGTGTGTGTGTGTGTGTGTGTGTGTGTGTGTGTGTCGCACATATCGTGCTGGTGTTAATAAAAGAGTGCTCGATGTAATATAACAGAGCTTTTAAGTAATCGCCTGAACAGTGCTGTGCATAAAACTCAGCGGCATGCTAGCGGCGAGGGATAACATGTATATTTATTAATATATATATATATATATATATATATATATATATATATATGTACTTGTGTGTGTGCGTGCTAGAGTCTGTGTTTTAAATTAATTAAATTAATATATATATACTAAAGAAAAACCGGTACGAGTCACTGCGTGCCGAATGTATGGAAAATGGTTGGACGTGTCACGTGATCCCTATTGAGATTGGGTGTCGTGGGTTTCTGGGACATTTGGTCATTTCCTTCCTTTCAAAAATAGGCATCACTGGCCGTTGGTTGAAAAGCGTTTCGCATCGCCTTCAAAAAACTGTTCAACACGCGTCATTTTGGATTTGGTTGCAAATAAATTCAGCGCAACATCACGACCTAACATTCGCAAGTGAGATATTTGCGTGGTCGTCTATAACGACTTATACGAGCGAGTCAATAACGGCAAACGCGTTCAAGAAACTTTCATTGCAGATAGATTTTACTTAAAGGAACAATTAGTTAGATTATCTTCATACCCTGCCTGGTGGCAAACGCTGCTGGTGGCGCCAGGGGTGGCGGTCCCGCCATAGCCACCGAAACCGTGATATCAGCCCTGGTCGGCGGCTGATGAAGACAGGGTATCGGACGTGCTAGCACACGTTGTATGTTAAAAATACATTATAGAGTTCTTCACCCGTAAAGTTATTTCACATATAATGGTTGTAAAAATTCAAAAGATAAATGACATTTTTGTAATAAGTGGACTCACTGTCATTTATTCATAGAAAAAGCAAAAGAGATGAAATAAAATATATAAAACGCATACCTGAGGATAAATCCTAACCAGAATGTTTAATAATGAAACATTTTAAAACACGTTGGGATGATGACGGTTTACTTTTGTACGCGATTATATATATATATATATATATATATATATATATATATATATATATATATATATATATATATACTTATTGAATTATTTATGTAACCGAAGTTAATCATCGTCAAGTCTGATCAGTACATAGATGGGAGACCACTTGAGTATACTCTTTACTATAAGAAGTGACAGAGGTCATATCATTTTGACATGATTCGGGCATTATTGACTCCGCCTGTGACATATTGTAAGGTTACTCAAATCTTAAATGGAACAGGCTGCCTTCAAAATATCTTGACTGATTCTTGCCAAAAAAAGACTGTCTGATGCTGAGAACCCATATAATGTTGCGTATGCTCTATGCCCGATTTGGTTTATAATGTGTGTGCGCGTGTGTGCATCTAGTGGACATTTTTATTCTTATCTGGTTGTGTCCATATGTTGACTGGGTGATGTTTTCTGGAGGGATTGTATGAAATTTGGTTGTACCGGTTGTGGTTGTAAAGAGGCCATAAACCAACTCGATTTATGTTAGACAAGAAACAATAAATATACACACAAACTCTCTACCACGTAAGACAAATACCCCTGAGATCTACCTAAGCAATGAAAAGAGACAACACAAAAATAATAATAACATCATTTTCTTTTCTCCTCCATATTTTAATTCTGAATATTATTTGCTTAACTAAAAGCCAAACATATACATTTTTAAAAGTTTTCCATTTGCTCCTTATCATATATATATAACGAAATGGACAAAGTCCGACAATTTATTTTATTAAAGACATTTTTATGTTTAACGTTCTTTTTATAGATACAAGTATTTAAGTAAATGCTCTGTTTATAATAATAAACAGTATTAAATAACATTTACCAGCCTGAATGTCCGATAAATTTTCATAGAAAATATTCGTTCTTTGACAGGATTCGAACCTGCATCCTATACGGAACCGTCATTTACGCTGACGTGCCTTACCGTTAGGCTACAAAGAAGCGTTCGGACATTCAGGCCGGTAAATGTTATTTAATACTGTTTATTATTATAAACAGAGCATTTACTTAAATACTTGTATCTATAAAAAGAACGTTAAACATAAAAAATGTCTTTAATAAATAAATTGTCGGACTCTGTCCATTTCGTAATATATGACGTCATTTGTTTACATTTGATACGCCATGAGCAGTTATGAATATTCGAGATTCATGGAAGATTGAAGTTTATAAGCAGTAAATTCGACCTTGCCTACCGAACGCTTCTTTGTAGCCTAACGGTAAGGCACGTCAGCGTAAATGACGGTTCCGTATAGGATGCAGGTTCGAATCCTGTCAAAGAACGAATATTTTCTATGAAAATTTCTCGGACATTCAGGCCGGTAAATGTTATTTAATACTGTTTATTATTATAAACAGAGCATTTACTTAAATACTTGTATCTATAAAAAGAACGTTAAACATAAAAATGTCTTTAATATATATATATATTCATGAATCATTCATACAAAAAACAAATATAGAGTTTAATGATTTAAATGGCGAGAAAACATCTTCGCAAACTATATCAATAAGATACATCAACCCCGAACCTGTATATGAATGATATGATCCTCGTTTATAAATTCCAGTTGCATAAGGTCTTTTTAATTTTTTACAAGCTTTCGTCTGTTGCTACAGACATCATCAGGCATGGAAGTAGATTTTGTTCTTGTTTTTACTTCTCAGTAATAAGAGGACAACGAAAATGGAGATGTAATCCGAAAAAATGCTATGAGAAATGTGTTATTGTTTTGGAACGTGCGTGGATCTGTGCTTTCGAGCTTCCTCGTTAAGACGATAAACTACAGCCGCGTCGTGGGTAAGACGATTAAGTACATCCAATATCGAGGACTCTGATCAGGTTTTGATAATAGTGGAACTACCTATTAATTGCTGGTGTTCCCATGTCCACCCTGAGCCCGGGTGGTAGCACCTGTTAGGGTCCCAGCTATAGGTAAATAGTTACACCCCCCGCAAAAGAAGAAAAGCTGGGGTCAAAACACTGTGAAAGTGTAAAAATAAGTTTTATACCAGAAATACTTTGAAAAAAATTATTACCTGCAATAAATTTTTGAAGAAAAATTCTTACCAGTAATACATTATTACCAGCAATATTTAAAAAAATAAAATTACTAGAAATAAAAATTTTGTCGCCATTATATAACCCATTGAGGTTGATATGCCGTAAAACAAACCAAACCAAAGTATACATTAAAAAAATTAAAATATTATCATCTATACATTTATGAGAAAAAAAATATTAGGTTGGTGCAAAAATAATTTCGTTTTCTAACATATGTTACTATGTGAGAAAACGAAATTATTTTTGCACCAACCTAATATTACCAGCAATAAAAATCTTGTCGGCATTAAATAAACCATTGAGGTTGATATGCCTTAAACCAAACCAAATCAATCTAAACTGTGCTTTCTAAAATCTGTCATATAATTCTCACGGTTTAACAAAATTATTCTCTCAAACATGTGTACCCAATAACATATAACATTTAATGTAATAAGAAATATATGTGTTTATTTGTATGTGTTTGTCCTTTGCGTATGTGCATGGGCTTGTGCGTGTGTTTGTGTCTGTGTGCTTTTTTTTTTTTTAGGAACGAGTATAGACTTTTTCACGCAAATACTCAGCCATTGTGCTAGAACCTCTACTCAAATGTGTTAACTCTCGAATAAAAAATATTGAAATGCTTTTTTGTTTATTTGTTTCTATTTTTTTTTAAGTCTGTTTTCCTGGAGGCGATATGACAAAATTGTATTAATTCATTTTCTCACCTGCTACGTCTCGAATCCAATTTGTCTATTACAGCTCGATAGGGGCATCAGTCAGTTTACAAAATCTATTAAAGTATTTGCTGAGCTTAAAAAACTAACAGTAAATAATCAGATTTCTCCTAAAATGCTAGAAGCAAAGAACAACTATTATTAATAATAGATAATAGGCGTCCTGCATATCTATTCGTGTATATCCAAGAAAGTTCAGTTTAAATATCAATAACTTAAAAATTATACGAAATTAACTTCGAGAAAGCAATGAATATTTGGACGTGTTCTATTTGATTTCTAAAATAGCAATAGGCTAAAAAAATTCAACATGTAAATAAAAAATTTTTATATTGTTTCATCTGTCTCCTTTTATGTTGAGCGTGAAAAAAATTAAATGCGAAAATTAACATTTTTCTGAGTACCCTTTTGATTGATATGTTTTTACGCTTTATAAACCTATTGCAGCTTATTTACCGCCAGATAATATGTTGAGAAGATCAGAAATTTTTTGGAGATAATAAAGATTTACTGATACAAGTTCTACTCATTAACCCATAAGGAGAACAGGTGGATTCATACATTTACCAAGGCTATTTTTTTAAAATGCCTTATCCCTTCAGGCAGTTGGCGGAAATGTCCTTCCACTGCTTCTATAAACTGAGAATTGTCATTATCTCTTGAGAAAATAGTAAGTTATTTTTCCGTTGCCCTCAAAAGAGATTCTTTATTCATTTTCTTTCTCTTAGACTGGTTAATAGCGAAGGCTAGAAGACCAAATCTACACTGATCTTTAACCCTTGAGGGAATTTTTATTTTTTCCCATTTTTTTCAATTTGTAATTTTCTTAATTTAAGTATGCAATAAGTCCATGAAATATATTTATATATATATATATATATTTAAAATGCCTTATCCTTTCAGGCCGTAATCATTGATTACATTATCAAATGGGAAACGTCCAAAAAAGGTAATTATCAAAATATATAATATACATATTCTCAACTGAAATTCTTACGATATATTCTTCATCCGACTATTTCCTGAAAATTCTTCGTATATCGCTCTGTGGTGAAGTTCTACAAGAACTAGAAATACTCCTTTTTCTCAATTTATTCTTAATATCAGTGCAGTTTAAGTCCTTTAAAAATGGTTATAATCGTTTAAACCAATTTTGTAACATTTTTAACGGACTTGTATTAAGTGTAAATTCCTTGTATATGTATACCCTTACGGAAGCTAACGCAAAATATTCATAAGCCACATGATTCCTTAAAACAAAAAAAACATAAATTTAAAAGTGAAATTCCTGATCTAGTCTGCATTTTTCATATAATACAGCTTATTAAGCTCTCCAGATTAGGATATTTTATATAAATTTCCTTGGGAAAGGTATTTATACACGTTTTCTATGATGAAATAGTAGGACGTGTCTCTGTCTCTGTCAATCGTTATTATATAAAAAATTCTTATAGTTAAAAATATGTTTCGGCTTTAAATAACCTTTGATAAACCGTAAAAACAACCAATCAATCCATGCTTCATCATTACTCTTCCCTAACGTATGAAATATCTAGAAATACAAAGTGCTTACCAGCGTTAGTGGTCACTATAAAATCGGAATATCAAAAGCTGATTTTGAAGTTTGGCGTAATATAATCTTCAAATATTCGTACACATACCAATTTGTAATGCATTGTATGTCCAAATAATGAATCAATACTTTTTATATAATTAACTGTACACAAATACATTGTAACCCGGATATGAGACCAGGATATAAGAGAAACACAGATATAAGAGTGATTTTCTCTGGTCCCAAATTAGAGCCTGTGTTAATGTATATAAAATAGACCAAACGCGGATATGAAAGACTTCTTCCCCGGTCCCGAAAACTCTCTTATATCCGGGTTACACTATATATAATAACTAAATAGGCATAGAAAACAGAAAAGAATTGATTTAATAGAAATAAATACCATTTATCCATTTTAATGGGTGAAAAAAGTATTCGTACAATACAAAAGTAGAATACATAATCTTCATTTAATATTTTGTAAAATACCCATTATTCCCTTCTACAGCAACCAACCTCTTGTAGTTCTCAAGTAATGACTTGCAAATTTTAGTTGGTATCTTTTTTCATTCTTCTCCGCATATGTTATTCAGATCCGGGATATTTGCTGGAGCTCTCGATTGGATTTGAATTTTCACATAACTCCACAAATTCTCGATTTGATTTAAATCTTGGGACTGACTTGGTCATTTCAGGATTTTTACATTATTTTTAGCAAGCCACGTAGATCTGCGTAGGTTTTACAATGTGCTTAGGATCATTATCTTGTTGGAAGATTCAATCAGGAAGTAATTCAAGATTTTCAACCGAAATCATTAAATTTGCTTCAAAAATATTTTAATATGCTGCGGCATTCATTCTACCATCTAGTATTGATATGTTGTCAGTACCTTTTGCAGAAATAACATCCCCAAACCATGATCCTGCCACCACCAAATTTCATAGTTGGAACAATGTTATTTTGTTTGAAGGCATCGCCATCTTTCCACTATAAATGATTTCTAGAATTACGTCCGAACAACTGTCCATAATACCCTTTCCCAATATGTTTTTTTTCAACCTGGGATCTCCGTGTCTTTTCAATAGCAGTGAAGTTTTCCTAGGGAAGCGTGAATTTAGATTGTTCTTCTGAATTTCATTGCTTATTGTTTGTTTAGTGACTCAGATTTCTGATGAAAGCAAATCATCCTGCAACGCTTGATAAGTAACTATTGGATTTTGTTTAATTTGACACATTAATTTCCCCGAAAATTTTGAAGAAATCTTCCGCGGAGCACCTGTTCTTCTTTGGATTTCAACAGTTTTGAGTTGTTCATAACTTGCACTGAATGACCTAATGGTAGTAAATAGAATATTCAGGTTGTCTAAGATTTTCCTGTAACTTTTACTTTCTTTCCAGCGCTTAACAATCAGCTCTTGTTGCGAATTTGTAAATTCTTTACTTCTTGAACGAAAATTACAGAATGTTCTGTTTGTATTTTAGGCTAAAAAACTACTGATAACATTATTGGAACATTCTAGAATATTCCACTTGAATAATCTAGAGTATTAAAGCAATTTTAAAGTTTTAAAATGTAACATTTGCAATGTACAAATAATTTTCATCCATTAAAATGGATAAATCGGATTTATTTCTATTAAATCAAAATTTGTTCTGTTTTCTATGCATATTTAGTAATTATGCATCTGTGTACAGTTAATTATATGAAAAGTATATTTATTTATTAGTTGGAAATACAATAAATTAAAATTTGTACGTGTACGAATATTTGTTTTCCCCACTTTATATGCTACAAGCAATAGTTGTCAATATCAAACGGTCAGGATTTAGAATGTCGATTCTAAAGACAAGTATACGTACCTTTAACATTGGCTTAACAAAGTTTTAACCTATTTTGCTTACTGTTCTCGGCTAGTCGTAATTCATATTGTTTTTTTTTCTTTTTATAATTTACAAACTTCAAGACTTGTAACGCCATAGTGAGTGAGTTTCCATAGTAATGGAAGTTTGTTAGATAATTAAATATAATGTTTTTGTTCTAAAGCTAATCCTTCATCATTGTTTGAAACTAAAAACAATGTCTGTAGTAACTGCAGATGCAAAAAATTATGCATACGAGGTCTGATCAAAAAGTATCGGGACTGGTGCTATAGAAAAAAAAACTACAACACATATCGATTCGGCATTTAATCTCCTTCGAAGTAGTCCCTTTCTGGAGACCCACACTTTATCCAGCGTCGTGTCCATTGACGAAAGCATTCCCGGGGGTATCTTTATGGGGGATAGGGAACAGCTGTCTTTCTTGGATTACCTCGATGCCTTAAACTTGTTCCTTCAGCCAAGTGAGATTTGTTTTTTGAAGACAAAAAGACAGCAAAGAGCGAGATCTGGGAAATATGGTGGTTGCCGGACCTGTAGAATATTGTACTTGGCCGAAAACTTCTACAATAGCCATGGTTACCGTCCTAGATGTGACGATAAACTACATCTGCGTCCAGGGTAAGACGATAAACTACGTCCAACAGCAAGGCCTCTGATCAGGAGGATTTGAGGAGCGTGCAACCACCTCTTAATTGCTGGTGTTCTTAGGTCCACCCTGGCCCAAAATGGGAGCACCTGTTAGGGTCTTAGCTACGGGCAAATAGTTAACCACGAAAATGAGGTAAAAAGCATAATAAATGTGTAAAAATAGGTTTTAATATTAGGTTGGTGCAAAAATAATGTCGTTTTCTCACATATGTTACTATGTGATAAAACGACATTATTTTTGCACCAACTTAATACCAGAAATAATTTGCAAAAAATTACCAGAAATAAATTTTTGAAGACCAAAACAAACTATTACCAGCAATATATTTTTGAAAAAAAATATTACCAGAAATACGTTTTTGAAAAGAAAATATTATCAGCAATACATTTTTAAAATAATATTACCAGCCATACATTATTGAGGAAAAAAATATTACCAGAAATAGATTTTTGCCAAAACAAAATATTACCAGGAAAAAAAATTATTGGAATTAAATAACCCATAGAGGTTGATATGCCGTAAAACAAACCAAACCAAACCAAACCAAACCAAAATAAAACCATCCAAGATTGTAAATTTCCTAAAAGAAGTTGGACTGTACTCAAAAATATGAGTAATTGAAAAGTGGTTCAAATATATATGTATATACACACACCTTTTTATTTAACCAAACTATCGCTATGAATCTATTTCAAAATTTTGTTGGCAGTAAATGACCGGCTGAGGTTTTGATATGCCATAAAATAAAACAATCAACCAGCCAACCAAGTCATGGTTACTGATGGAACCTCTGTTGTGTAGACAGACCACTAAGCTCTACACACCTTCCTTTCAAGCACCCCCTATAAACAACATAATTGAACAACAACGTTATAACATTGTGTGTATGCGCTACAGAGTTCAGTCAATCTCTATCCAACGGCTTCACTGCGTTTTCAGAGCAAGAGTCCGACACATTTGATCAGACCTCGTATATATTTCATTCGTGAATTTCTTTTTTCTTTTTGCCTAATTGATTGAGTTGCCAGATTCAGACGAGAGTTTTGAGGATTGAAACGTGGCTTGAAGATTTTCTTATGGGGAGCTCTAAAGTCACGTTGAATTGAGAGTGAGGCGGGGGGGGAGTTGAAAAGTTGAAACGTGATGAGCTCAGTGAGGTATTTCCGCGATGTTCCTTACAAGTGTTAGCTACCATACACCCGACTACGTTCTTTTGTCTTAGCATTTCATACTTTAGCATTTCTCTTCAATTTCCAAATTTAAAGAGCCGAATTTCTTCTCACACTAGAGCTTTAAGAAAAAAAAAATCGTACACAGGTTTTACCAGTTACGTTGCAGAACAATACATTAAATATCTACGTATGTTTAGTTGGCCGAAAAATTATGTTCTGATTTCATTGTTAAATAGCATTAGAACTGTTTAGTTTTAACTAATGTCATTTAAAAAGATGGCTTTTAATTTAAGATTAGATAGGTTTATTTTTCGTCCGATTAACACTCCTCCCCGGTCTCTTGAACGGGAGTAGAGGTTTATCATCGTTTCATGTTTAGGACTGGATTTCCTGTTCCATTTAAAGTCTTCCGATGTCCTCTTGCGTCTTAGTGGCATTACCACCTTGCTTGAAGTGAATTGATTAAAAAGTTAAATAAAATAAAAATAATGTAGCGACATGACTAAAGTTGAATTATATCTTCTGGTTAACTTCTGTTCCCTAATTAATTAGAATATCCATTATATAAGATAAGAATTAAATATATGTTTTATTTCCATTCTATACAGATATCTTTACAAAAAGGTCTTGTCGGTGGCACGCCAAAAATGTTTGACAAAGGTAGAATTTTGGCTAAACCACTCACCCATAACAAACGCTCTTTTGAACAGGAGTAGAGGTTTATCCCTTGTTTCCTGTTTAAGGTTGGGTTTCCGGTTTCTTTTAAAGTCGTCTCATTCTCTTTCACTGCCAGTTGAAACTTGCGACTTTGTGGCCTTATCTCTTTGCTTGGAGTACATTTATTTTTTTAAAAAAATTGTCTTGGAAACTGTTTAGAATTATTAGCCCCACGTCACGCCACGTCAGGTTATGTCACTAGCTCCCTAACGCATCAAGGTCGTTTGCACACAGCATATACTGCGAGTATAAAAGCAGTGGCATGTCTAGAACAAGACAGCCTGACGAAGCCGATCCCTCATCAGGCTGGTGGTGAATTCAGAGTTTTTTTTTCTTCTCTTAGACTGGCTACTACCGAAAGCAGCCTCTTATTTTCTCCATAGGTGGAAGAAGAACGATTCATTTCTTTTTGCAAAGGCATTGGCGCGAAGTGAATGAAACTGAATCGACCGGTTTTTTGAACCCTGTTCACAGTTTTCAATTCCCGTGTTTGTAAACATCACACGTCCAACCGGCTTATTTTTATTTTATTTTTTTAATACAAATTAGCGTATTTATTATTTACATTATTTACAATGCGAATGTTGCTGCTGGTAAATCACATCTTATGAAGTCGTTGAGCCTACAAGAGTCACCTTGTCCCACCAGCTCCCACGACGAATGTCACGACGCTTAGCCAAGACAGCTAAGCGTCGTGACATTCTCTAGCGCCGGATTAATCTGCTGGATATCCTGTAGGATGATCTCCTTCCAGCGACTTCGTGGTCTGCCCCGAGGTCGTCACCAGTTTGCAGATGGTGATTCGAACTGGTATTTGACTCTGGTTGGGTGGTCATCAGGTCATCTCAGGATTATTTATGCGCACAGCAGAATATTTGTTTAAATTATTTAGATGCTGACTAATGTTCTCTGGGATGAAGAGTTATTCTTTAAAAAAGAACATATTAAAAAGTAATTTATAACAAAAAATGTTTACAATTTATTTAGGTGCGTTAATGTATCAGATAGAGCGACAATCAGTGTGACAGATGTTATAGCCCGAACATATTCTCAGTGATAAGTAATGTAAATAATTAATCCTTATTACAGAAATTCAGGCAGCAAGATACACTAATTTCAGCGTTAAATAGGGATAATTCCGACTACCTCATGAATGTGCTGAAAACAGTGTATCTTGAGTGCTACCAGCCATCACTCTTTAAGCAGAAGTAGTCGGTGAGCTTAAAGTCAATCAGCTTATAATAATTATTTTTCTTTACATGTAACATTTGTCTGGGGTTGTATATATGGACATTATGTCCTCGAATTTTGCTTTGACGAAAGTGAACGATACACCGACTTTGATGTTTTTAATCGTTATATTTTGGTATTAGGATTTAACAGGTATATATATGATATATATATATATATACATATATATATATATATATATATATATATATATATATATATATATATATTATATATTATATATATTATATATTATATATATATATATATTATATATATATATATTAGATATATATATATTATATATATATATATTATATATATATATTATATATATATATTATATATATATATATATATATATATATATATATATATATATATATATATATATATATGCGCGGTACTTATTGGAAAACGCTCAATATCAGAGATAAAGTTAGCATATTTAGCTTGATTGATGCGATTTTATGACCCTGGTTTTCACGCTTTTGCGATCGTCAGACAAACTCTTTGTTTGTCTGACGATCGCAAAAGCGTGAAACCTATGGTCACTAACTCACATCAATCCAACTATATATGTATTTGATACCGTCTCTTTGTGATATTGAAGAAGGAAGAAATTTGTTCAGTTTATAATATTTTTTCATCTTAAGAAAAGCAACAAAAAATGACTTTGTACAGAAACCAGAATGGAACTTCACAAACACGTTTTACAACATTTAACCACGACCCGTTAAACGACATCTTTATTTAAACTTGCTCAACCACCATAAGGCTCAAAAATCCCTCAAGGTAGAGAATTATTGAATGAGATTGGTGTAAGGGCTTCAAAAGAGATGCATATTATAAGGATACGCAGGATAGATATCGATTGACTCGAGATTGCAATGGTCGGGAAAAGATCCTCTCGGGAGTTACTTCCACAAGGAAGGAAGAATCTGTATTGAATTTTCTCCATTCAAAAAAAATTCAAAGGGAATTTTGATTACGTGATTCTGTTTACATGGAATGGCAGTTCTTAGTTGCGAATGTCTGAAATTGTAGAACTAAGTAGTGTAGCCCGTCTGATCAATTAACCATATTGATAGGTTAGCAACGTTTCGCCAGTAGGAAAGGATTTGCTGGGTGGTAAATAATTCCTCAAACGTAAGACCTTTTAATCATTTTTGGACAAGTCTGAGGAGCAAAGATTAGGCTTCACCAATCTATACCAATTCAAGTTCAATTTGGGACTAATCAAAGTCATTTTGGGACTAAGCAAGTTCGTAATGAAATAGCCAATTACACAATGTGGCATAACAAATCCAAAATGATACAGCCAAGTGCAGAATGTAACGTTGCAAATTCAAAATGAAATAGCCACGGTCATAATGGAACGTTGCAAATTCAAATGAAATAAGCAAGTTTGAATTGGCACTAAGCAGATTCATTATGGAAAAATATTTCGAACTTATCTGCGCGTTTCAATAAACAAATATCATTAAAAATCAACTGGGCGGTAAACCAGATAATTAAAAATCGGAGGGTAGCGTTGTGTAGATTTTACTATCAGTTCCTTACAAGAGGTTATTCTTGAACGGATAAATTTGTGTCAAATTTAGAGTCCCTGCCCTTTCATTGTTAAGGCAATCAATAAGAAGTGATGAAGAAAGCAAGAATTTGCCTAATCCATTTTGAACTTACTAAGTCCCAAATCAAATTTGCTTATTCCATTTTGAATTTGACTATTTCATTTTGAATTTGCTATATCCCAATTTAAATTTGACTATTCCATTTTGAATTTGGCTATTTCATTATGAACTTGCTTAGTCCCAAAATGACTTTGATTAGTCTCAAACTGAACTTGACATATTATAGATATGACAGCAATGCTATAGCCTGGATAAGACCAAATAAAGAACTACTTCTCTTTCTACTAGCCATGACCCTTCAAGACGTAGTTGATCATGGTTCTTCCCAACTTTCTACACCCGTAGTTCTAAACAATGTTTGATTTCATACAATTACTCTCTGAACCTACGCATACAAATTCGCCAGTTAGATCACAGGATGTTTACTTCTGCCTCTCTAAACATCAATAAGCCCTTTGTGTGTTAAATTTTCCAAGCCTGCTTACCCCATTATGTGTTCAAGAAATTTCATCTATTTCTTCTTGACTAAAAGTAAGTGTCATTTTAGCACTATTTTTTTTAAAAAACTTGATCACTGCTAATGTTTTCAATCCATGGTATTCTCTGTATCCTTCTATAGAACTAAATTTCTGTTTCATTGTGTCTCTTCTTCGTCTGTGAGAAAATTGTCCATCATTCATATCTTATAGGAGTTTAGCATTATTTTCTTTGTAATAATATTTTTTACTTATGAATAAAAAGTAACTGTTATAAAGGGTGCGGCGTAAATACCCTCCATATATACCTTCCAGAAATACCGCCCACATAATCGCAAGATATTACGTAGATGAAAAAACCATGGCTGCTAGTGTCTTACCGTAATGTGGAAGGTATTTCTGGGAGGTATATATGGAAGATATTTCTGCTGCACCCTGTACAACAAAGCAGTTACCCAAATTAATGTTTAAATCAGGTTGAGAAAATGAGATTAATATGGTAGTCGCTTGGATGTGTGGCTTCCACATAATATTAGGTTGGTGCAAAAATAATGTCGTTTTCTCACATAGTAAAATATGTGAGAAAACGACATTATTTTTGCACCAACCTAATATAACCTGCAACTGCTTAAATGTTATTTTTTTAAGAAAAAAAGCAAAAACAAAATAAATTAGATCAATTAAATAATGGATTAAGACGAAAAACATATGCCCGTCATAAGATTTTAGAAGAGGCTTCTATGATTATCCATCAGTAAAATATGTAGAACGCATGTTTATTTTGGTGACTAGATAAAAATTGTTGCAACTCGGATTTTCATTCGTGACTCAGATTCGTATATATTATTGCATTTAACGGTAGAGTAATGGATAGCGGCTCGGATGGAGGGATCGAAGAGCCGAGTTCGAATCCCAGTCGAATCTGTTACATTCACTTACGTGCTAATAGTTTTGGGAAAGGTATGAATCCTCTTCTTCTCCCCACAGCATATCAGGACAGACCGTATTCTATAGCCCTGAATAGCAACTGGTCTACCGCAAAAAGAAATTCCAACCTACTGCGAGGAAAAGAAATCTGCCACGTCAGTAATGTATCGAAAGATGGCACATAAGTGACTTTTATTCTGACTCTTATACGAATTCTCTTTATGGAAGTAATATACAATTCCTGGAAATCATCAAATGGTAACTAAAGACAATTTGGCTGAGATCGGTAAATCGTTGTGGAAGGATGGAAAATTGAAATTGTCTGAAATATGCGATAGGCAAATTCTTCAATAGAAGTCATGTCGAAAATTTTAAAACAAATGATTTCCCTCCTTTGTGTGTGAGTTTTACCTAATAAAACTAAACGAAATATTTTCAGCATTATGTCTTTGTGGGAGTATGTGGGTGTGTGTGAGAGCAAATACTCACAGAAAGATTCCTGAATTAATACCAGATATAAGCAAGGCATTGTCTATAATTGTGTAGCGTGTAGGTGTTCTTAATTGCTAACAGTCCATTCATTATATTTTTGAGGATGATCCACTTTAATCTCATGGCAAATGACTACGAAATGAAAAACAGTAACGGTGCCTTCCGTAAATCGAAGATTAGCAATCAAACTATTCGACAATGTCAAATCTTCACGTGATATTCTACAATAAAAACACTTTTAATGACGAAGCGATGTTGAACTGTGATTACTATTAAATAATGAAAGCTGTGTATTCAGTTTTGACCATTTGCCAACATATACTAGGAGAATCATTGAAGACGCACGTCGCTGAATTCGTGAGTTAAACATTCAAATAGTGGTGTGATGGATGCCGGCGCGAAATGAGAACACGTACAACTGTTTTCGAATTCCTGTCGAGTTCGTTACTTTCATTTACGGGCATCTATTAGGTTGGTGCAAAAATAATGACGTAATTATGTCGTTTTTTGACGTATTTTTTAACGTTAAAAAACGACATTATTAAGTCATTATTTTTGCACCAACCTAATATATTTGGGAATGGTATGAATCCACTTCTTCTTCCCCAGTTATACTAATTTTCGGAACTGTTCCTAGGGGACACTCCCCGGGCACTATAAATACTCAGCGATAATTTTTTATCACTCACTTCTTTACTTCATATATGACAGCATGTAAATTTCTCGCGGAAGATCGCGTTCCCTTTTTGGGAAACGCATGAATCACTCACTTCACATACTTTAGACCAAAAGTTTTACACATTCATTTGTTACGCAGATTAATGTCTTTGTCACGTGTAACACTTTTGTTGTTCATACATTATCATTTCTTTGTACATATATATTGGTTCTTGTTGTTTCTTTATGTTTCTTTACGTGGACTCACATCCCGAGTCCGCCATGTTTGTTGTGGGAATTTCAGGAGACACACGTGTTTATCTCTCAACACGTACACCGGCCTGCAACAGACTAAATAGTAGAAAAGATTCTGCTCTTCAAGTTTCGTTTGCAGAAGGAGAACTTTGAACTTAAAAAGACCTGGCAAATCACATACTCTGCAACGGTACCTGTTCCTGTTACGGAATTCACGCTGTCGGTTGGGCCGGCTTCGGGAGACGAACTCACCGCATCCGAACGAAACCAGAGAAAAGATCGTATTCATTCGGACGTGCAGATTCATAGTAGGTGTTTCAGTTTGGATTCAAAGGCGGACGCGATATACCCACTTTAGGATATTATCCGGTTTGAATACAGTTTCCTACTCCTAGACTGGTTGGCACCCAAGGCTATAAGTCTGTCCTGCTATTTAGTGGTGGTAGAAGACATGTATTCATACCTCCCCCAAGAACGTAAATGAATGTAATGAACTCGACTGGAATTCGAACTCCGCCCTTCCATTCCTCCATCCAAGACGCTAAGCATTCTACCCCGCCACAAAAATAGATATATAAACATTACCAGAACTGTAAAATGGACGTTAACGGAATTTAAAAATAAAGAAAACATCTGCACATTCTCAACTGTGTACGCGATTATAGACATGGACAATATATGTCTATATCCATATCATAGCGATTTTCTAAGCGTACCTTAGATGTGGTACAAGTATCCATATTATATATCCTTATTACAGTATATCCTATATTATAACATTATGATATATATGTTGTAGAGTAGTTTTCACAGTGGAGGCTTGTATTTCAATAAGTCGTCCTAAATTAGGTTCGACGTACAAAACGTTAGGAACTTGGAAATAAGAGTTAATGACGCAGCAATCTAGTTGTGATGGTTGGTACTTCAATGTCCGATATCGACTGACTTGCTCAACACCACTGAGTATTTATTAATCCACCCACGGGGATCAAATGTGGCACAAGGCCGGTTTAATGTGGGTATCTCCGAGCCCGTAAGCTCGGCCAAAAATATGGCCTTTCAACCCGCCTAGACGGGTTCAGGCTCTGTCTACCTCCCCGGACGAAACCTTGCCCTTCGGCAAAGCCTCGTCCGGGTTCCTCTCTGCTAACGTAGAGAGTTGGACAGAAGGCGTCCGCAGTCAAAGACCGCGAGACGCCACAAGAGCCGAACTGGCCACTGCTACTCCTACTTATTATCTGTGGGAGTGTCTATTACAATAGAATAGGTGCTATGGCATAACAATATACTTATTATAACACACACACACACACACATATATATATATATAGATATACATATATATATATATATATAGATAGATAGATATACATATATATATATATATATATATATATATATACATATATAGATATACATATATATATATATATATATATATATACATATATATATATACATACATATATATATATATATATATATATATATATATATATATATATATATATATATACATCCTTATTATATATCCCTATTATAATATATTTAAAATGATAAATTAAAGATTAATGTTAAAACGTGTTCCAAAGAGAACAAGGCATGATCAAGTTACATGAATTTAAGTATACGTTTTATTTAGTGTTATTGATATATTTTATGTAGCAAAAGAAATAACCTTCGAGTTTACAATAGCTCAATGACCCCCGATTACGATCAGTATTTTCCTCTGACTGTTCAATTAAGATATCACTACGAGTGACTTAGCCTACGCTGAGTAAATATCTTCTAGCAGAGACTGTGATAATATCTGAGGTAAAGTGACGATTAGCAAATACGCCGTTTTTTTTCGAATTCTATCCTTACTTATGAGAGATTTTTTATGGCTCTTTATTGTACTAAGTTAAACTCTTTTCAATAACGGTGAAAAGGGTCAAAGTTTGTTGCATATTTTCCGTGCGAATAGAAATTAAATATTTAATCGGAATGGGAAATGCAAAGGTGCCTCGAGTACAGTTTAGAAAAAAAAAAAAAAGATGCCATTGAAGTGAATACAACATAAAATAAAAAATGTAATTACGTAGGCTTTGCGAGGTTGCATTGCCGCAGAAAGTTACCAACACGTATTCGAAACGAGGTAAAATTGCAATTTTAAGAGTTTGAACATGAAACCCCAGGAGCGCATTTTTATTTGCACATGCAAGCAAATTGAAAAAGAGAAAACTCTATCTACTAGCCTCAAAGATTACTAGAAGTGAAAAAAAAACAAAACAAAAAAAAACGATATGGGATTAATATATATATATATATATATATATATATATATATATATAATATCTACACCTCATCGAATATACAACTGTGTACGCGCTGATGGACCTTTACAAAGCACACATCTTCATTTCAATATATTTAGAATTATCAATGATAGATTAATGTTAAAACGTGGTCCAATGAAAACCAGACGTGATCAGCTTACATGAATTTAAATATATGTGCATTAAAGTATTATTAGGTTGGTACAAAAATAATATCGTTTTCTCACATATGTTACTATGTGAGAAAACGACATTATTTTTGCACCAAACTAATAATTACAATATGTGATACAATGGCACCCAGCCATGATTAGTACACACACACGCACCAATTCAAGTGGAACCGAAATTATTTTTTTTTTTTTTTATCAGAGCTGGGTTTTAACTACGTAGACAGTAATCACTAAAATATCTTCGAAGCGTCCACACGCCATATCGACAGAGAATAATAAACAAATATATAAATGAAAACTTTCAGAATCAAATGCTACTTGCTTGTAAGTTAAGAATAAAAACTACTATAACATGTAAATCAAAAATGAGTCAAAAGCCGACTAGCAAGAATTTTTTGTCAAGTTACCTGGGGGAGGAAGCAGAGGGAAGGAACTTTCTGACACCTGAAAAGGATAGAGGGAGGGTGGAGAGCCATGATCGCCTAAGTCCTGAAAGGACATGGCACATAAAAAGAAAAGAAACTTTTTTTTTTTGTTTTTAACTAAATTTTCTTGTGTCTTTATACATTGCTTAGCTTCAGGAAGGCATATTTTGCTAATCCTGTGTGCCTCCAGAGTTGATGCAAACTGGCTAGGCAACATGAAATCAGAGTGAACAAAAAGTAAATGTAAATGTGGTCACTGTATTGAGAGAAATCTGAGCAAAACATGAGAAGTAAACATGTGTATGATTTTTGGCAATACACATATTGTTGTGTTCCATATCATCTCTGGGTCCCCCACGCTAACGCATAAAATGGTATTAACGAAAAAGAAGATTTCTTTCGATTCGTTTTTATTAGAAAAGAGAGGCAGATGTGGTTGCTTGGGTTGAAAAGCGCAACGGGGGGAATGACGTCACGAGAAACCATGTTAGTTGTCTTAGCGTCCATCCGCATGTGGTCTGCCGGTCACTAAGACCTTGGTGTGGGAAACGTATCGACGCTTCAAAATCCTTGCGCCCCTCTATTAAATTCGCACCGTTTCGGACTTATATCCAAAACCCAGACGAGAGCAATCCAGAATAAAAGGCCCGCGTGGTACTCTGACCAATCGCTTACCATAATGGTCCTGTCTATCACATTGTGTAATAATATTTTAGAGATACCAGAAATTTGATGCACATATTTGTTAGCTACATTTTATATTATTCTCAAAAGTCACACACACATACACACACACACACACATATATATAGGCTTTAAATGCATAGCTCTCCGTAAGAATTGAGCGCTATGGCGGCCGGTATGGCGTTTATATTTATCAGGCACATAATGCGTTAAAAATACTCTGCCGTACGTCGATGTCCTATGGGCAAACGTCTCTGACTGAAGCAATTGAATGTCTAGCCGCACAAATAAGCTGTGATACAGAGAAACAGTCTGTCTGTGTATGATATATATATATATATATATATATATATATATATATATATGGTTAAGTTACGAAAACCTTGTTAATCCATATGTATAATCTCAAGGAGGATGAAATTCTGAGAGCTCAATGTTAAGTCAGAGCGAATAATTTAGTTTAAAGAAAAACAGACCACTTTAAGGCTTCATTATATATATATATTATTTTCTGGTGTACATTGAACTAGCACTACTGATAGATTTCTGCCCTTGGCCATAATGTTAGTTGGTAGAAGTAGTCGGTCGATATAGTCCGGAAAATAATTAAGAAAATTATATTAATATTCTCCCGTTTTGGAACTGAGCTCTTTTTTGCATTTACTAAAATATCGCTGCCCATCACATATAGCACAGCTGATCATATGTGGAGGGAAAATGATAGTCATCGGCCCCTGTGAAATGAAGTTAAAATACTGGACAAGAAAGAACACTGTAGAGTTAGATGTCTGAAAGTATCAGTGCATATGCTACACTATACTAAATTTCCTTAGTAGGTATAGCACAGAATAAATACAATAATAAAGAAAGAAAGACAGGCAAAAAATAGTTCATTTGCAGCTGCAGCAGACCATGACGTGCAGGTTAGGTTTTAGGCTTCCACCACGAGAAATATAGCCGAGTTCATTAAAGCGTTGGTTCCTAAATTGTAAATTCAATCCCTAGACCGGACAGTGTGTAATTGGACTCAGTGGAAACGGGGGAAAATACTGAGTAGTATTAAATATATAAAAGAAACATGGTCAAGAGAATGAGAACAGTAGAACCCCGTAGATTAAATAAAGGGTTCAGTTCATAATTCCATGTAGATTACCCAGATCAATATACATCTGAGGAATACTGGAGGGCAGAATTGCCGAAAATATTGTGATATAACGTCAGAGATCAGGACAATAATCCGCATATTATTCAACTTGTCTTCTCTACAGATATATCCTGAGACCTTTCACACGTTGCCGACATGGAAAGCGAAAATACACACTTAGTCAAAATAAATAGATAAATAAAAATGTTGTTAATATCCAAAAAGAGACTTTGGCAGGAACGTTTTTTGAAACTTTTGGATTTTGTGTAATTACACATTTCACTTATGTTTATCAACACTTGCCTTGATAAAGTCAAATAACGAAAAGTACTTTTCTGATTGTATATTTTATTCAATTTGTCTTCTCTACAGATTTATTCTGAGAAGTTTCCCACACATACATACACATAAACGCACACACGCACATATATATATATATATATATATATAATGTTTTATGATTTTCTGATATGAGAAGTTATCCTTATTTACACTACATTCGGACCATTTCCGCGATCTCTGTAATCTGAACCTTTCATTTAATAGACTAGTTCTTATTTTAGCCCTAATCAGTTACTGAATGCCCGTTTTTACTAAGCGAAGGTGTACACACTGCCCGAGCCCTTTCTAATTTTCTAATCCCTCTTTCCTCTTCATGTTCGTAATAAATATCAACTGCCTCTTTTTTATGCTAAGCATAAGTGTTCTTTTTGTTTCCATTTTCTCTAAAACTTCCTCGTTGATCACATGTTCAGTCCATGGTATTTTCAGCACCTTTCTGCAGAAGCAAATTTTTGTTCTCTTCTTCATCTATGAGGAAATTGTCTAGAATTCACTGCCCTATGACATAACAGTTTAGTACACGTTTCCTTGTTTCTAACGAAATATTCATGTATTTTAATACATTGTATATATTTTGGAAGGCATATTTTGCCATTCCTGTGTGCCTACGGATTTTGGTGCTATAACCTCTATCCAATATTCAGTATTTGCATGAAAATCAAGCTGGAAGAACAACTCAGTCAGGGCTATGTCTCCAAACAAAAATTCTTGAAGAGAAATCAAAGCCGAAAATTCGGACAAGGAATATGTACTAGCAGGCTTTGTCCGCTCGCTACCGTTTCGCAAATTAAGATATAGTCACTACTTGAAATTTTTGAAACAAATATCTTGAATGAAATGTTCATTTAAATTGGTTTGATATAATTAAGGAAAGTTTTATATAGATTCAAACTTGCTGAAGGCCAAGTAAAATGTAAATTTCAAACAATTGTCTGTACTATATAAGACGATATTCCTAAAGAGAACTATTTTTAAATGAAAAATCAAAACAATCATGTAATAAAAAAAAAGTAATAAAGGACAGTTAATTTATCAAATAAGTCGTTTTTTTAATCAGTATGCAAATTAGTTAAACCTGAAGAGTGATATTGCCTAGAAGTATATAATATGTAATACAGAGACAGAGCTTTTAGCGCGCAAATTACTCTTTTTGAGTAGGCACACATCTATTAGTTTGGTGCAAAAATAATGACGCAATAATGTCGTTTTTTGACGTAAAAAAACGACACTATTACGTCATTATTTTTGCACCAACCTAATACTTATCCTCTCTCAGTTGCGCCTCTGTTTTTGGACAGAGTGCGCTCAGGAGTTCCTCTGTCAAAGGACAGAGTCGCAACTGAGAAAATTATACTGAGGAACAGCTGCCGCGCCTTCTCATTGCACTAGAGAGAAGGATCGGTGCAAGAACCGAGGCCAACGCAACCGACGGTTGGGGGGAGAGGGGAATTTTTGTTCCTTGCCCGGGTGTAAGCTCCCCACATTAAACCGACTTTGTGTCACAACCTGACCTCGTGGGGGGTGAGTAAATAGCTACTCTTTTTGAGTAGGTACACATCTACTTATCATCTCTCCGACATTTGCGGCGGTTGAGGGGAATTTTTCTTCCTGTCCCGGGTGTACGCGCTCGGCTCCCTACCTAAAAATATTCCTTCTGTCACGTCTCCTAGTGCGGAGACAGAGTAAATAGCGCGCGTAAATTACTATAAAGTAGAGATGTGGCTTTTTAATTTTAGAATTCGTGGAAGAATTGAGCTCCAATTTATTCATATAGATTCTATAATATAGGTTTTAATTAATTAGCTATGATGTTTCTCTAACTCTTCGAATATTGAATGTATAACTAATTCTAATTTCTATTTTTTCATCTTTACAATATATCAATTTTTTCTATAAATTTTTCCATGTTCTGTCACACATGAAATAAAAATATTTGTTTGTATGTAAAACAAGGGTCTACGTACATCAAATCGTCTTTAAATTAAGTGGCAACAGAAGAATTATCGTTGAACTTTTAAAAGGTAAGCTTAAACATTAATTTCATACTTAAATGCAGCGATCAATTTTGAGTTCTTCTGTAATTTATTGAAGACTATTGCATCTACTCCTCTCTGGCTATCGTGACAATGGCCAAACCAAGTGTCCACTGGAGCTAGCTTAAATTCCGTCCGATAGGGCGGCTTTTAAGCTAGTTTAAAATTTTAAGGTAGCTGCAATTTTGGATACAAAAGGAAAATAAGGGTTACTCTCCTTGAACAATGAAAGCAACGATAATGGCTAGTATAATATATTAATATATATTTCAACCTCGCATTATCTTGCAACACTGAATCTGAGCTTAACGAAAATCGTTGCTGGGCTTTTGAATGAGCTATGTATCATTGAAATCGGACTAATGGGAGCGGAGGCACACACACACACACACGAACAAGCACACATGTACTGTACTTTATGTATAATGCTTAAAAGAGTACCATACCTTTAGAAATGTTACATTTAGAAACATATAATTTCTGTTATTTCTTTTTATCTCTTTATTTTGATAAAATAAATGAGTGAAAATAATATTCTTATGGGTTTTGCATGTAAGCAAATCAACTAGCCTACAGAAGGAAGATATATATATATATATATATTAGGTTGGTGCAAAAATAATGACGTAATAATGTCGTTTTTTGACGCTAAAAAATACGTCAAAAAACGACATAAATATATATAGATAGATAGATATATATAGATAGATAGATTGTGAATATATATAGAAAGAGCGAGATATAGAGAGATAGTGAATAGCAGTAGATAGATAGTTAATCCAATGAGAACGTCAACGAATGAAACCCAAATTTTCATTTCGCCTGCAGCTACTTATAAATGTCACCAGAATGATCTAATTCTGAAGAGCATTGGAAGGCTTTCAAAATGTTCTTTCTGTCATAATCATTAGCAAGTCTTGTGCCAACTACAACACAAATAAATAAACACACAACTACAGAATTATAAATAAATACAGACAAGCACGCACCCATATATACACACACATATCTATCTATCTATCTATCTATCTATCTATCTATCTATCTATCTATCTATATATCTATCTATCTATACACACACACACACACACTTATATATACATATATATATATATATATATATATATATATATATATGTATGTATGTATGTATGTATTAGAATATTTTTTTTATTAATCCGAAAGAGTTTTAGTGGATACTCGCATTTTATTAGGCACTCTCTTAAATACAAAAAAATATTTATTTGACAATTTTCAAAATTAATTCTAAAGATTTTCATCACTTTAAATATTATTTTAAGTGCATGCTCGTATTTTAGTAAGCGCTCCATTTATTAGGTTGGTGCAAAAATACTGACGTAATAATGTCGTTTTTTGAGGTTAAAAATACGTCAAAAAACGACATTATTACGTCATTATTTTTGCACCAACCTAATATATATTAAACAATATATTTATTATTTTCGTCAACCTGCCTGAATCTTCGATGAAACGAAGCAAAAAATGCGCTCTCCAGCTGGAATCGAACCTATGTCAACTTTTTCTGTAATAACATTCAAACCGGTTGACGAAAATAGTTAAATATACTCTTTAGTAAATACGAGTATGCAGTTAAAGTCATATTTAAAGTGATGAAAATCTTTCGGATTGATAAAAAAATTCTAAAATTCTCTTTGCTTATATTTGGATACGAAACTGTGCAGATACGAAAAACGTCGAGAGATCTATGACAGGAAAAATTTCGCCTGAAAGCCCGGAATTTGGCATTGGTTGACCTACTGTTCGTTGTGGCCAAGTCAGAAAGGCGTACCGGGCTAAACAGTATCTTCCGTCGCCCTGCAGGTTCGATTCCTACCAGAGAGCGCTTTTTTTCTCTCATAAGATTTCAGGCTGGTAGACGAAAATAGATAAATGTACTTTATAATAAATAAACGTAGCCCACGCACGCACACGCACACACACACACACACACACACACACACACACACATATATATGGGAATCATCCCATGCTAAGCAGTAAGGCTACTAAAACACAAGGAGTTACAGGGTATGGAAGAATTAGCAGAAACATTAAAGATCAGCAAAAAGAGAGTAATCGGGTGAACAGAAGATAGTAACGGACATTGCATGTGAATTTTTTTCAGATTAACGTTGGCTGAAAAGCATGGAGTCGAAAGAGAATTCCACGAGCGAGAAGTGCGAGGGAAGAAACTATTAGTATAGAACTTACAGCTACATCTAGACTGCTCATATATAAATTGATGAGCTCTCGACGCCATTCTAGTGCTGTGCTTAAATTTATCAGGTCTAGCCAATATAGCAAAGAGCGATATTTATATCTGCTATGTACAGAAAATATGACACAAGACCAAAATGGGGCATGGAGAAAAGGGCGGTTTTCTTCTGTCTTAACTTTAAACTTAGCAAGCCACAAACACTGACCCAATCATACAAACAATATTCCATACACCAAAAAGACATACACCATAATACCTCATTGTCTCTATGAAAATCCTAACTAGTCTCATATGTTCAATACTTTGTCTGTGGGAGAAAGAGAATAAAACAAAATATTTAAAAAGCCCCCAATGAGTATTTACAATATGAATACAATAGCGAAGAGCTCATTCGAACAATTATGACGAAAGTATTTATAAAAAGACATAGAGAGACATCATTACGGCGGTGGGAAAGAGAATGAAGCTGGCGCGCCAGATCAGGACTAATAATATTGTAAATTCTTCGTTAGATTATATCAAGGAGCTAAAGATAAATAGCAGGTGCATCGGATTATATGTGGCAGCGATATGTTAAGCATGGACGAATGGTAGACTTATAGATATGTAAGATAGAGTCTGGAGAGAAACATTGTCTCGCCTGACATAGTGAACCGACTTAGTAACTAACCTACCAATAGTAAATCCGGCACTGCTAACAAAGTTAACCTGGCCGTTAGTCTCGATAATGAACTCCAGTCCGTGGTTGACTGGGAGAAGAAATGGCTTATGAATTTTAATGCATCCAAAACGAAACTGCTGTCATTTATTCACCATAGTGAAACTTCCCTGCCTCCTATCAACATGGTTGATATTCAACTTCACGAGAACGCCCCACTGCGACTTCTTGGTCTCACATTTTTAACTAACATGAGGTGGAACAAGTACATTTAATCAATAGCTGAATCTACCGCAAGTGGGTCTTCTGTGTCTCGGCAAAAGGTTTTTCTCGCTTGAGTCCATCCTTCACATCTATTAGGTTGGTGTAAAAACAATGTCGTTTTCGCACATATGTTACTATGTGAGGAAACGACATTATTTTTGCACCAACCTAATACA
>OZ010585.1:64261375-64273875 GCA_963932145.1 Acanthosepion lycidas | reverse complement strand
TATATATATATATATATATATATATATATATATATATAGGGTACAATGAGTAAGTTGTCGCTATTTTACGATTTTAATTTCGCGCATGCGTCTTGTTTATTTTTGATTTTGTTGATTGCACAGTATAGTAGGGTCAGTTGGGCACTGTCTGTGAGAAAAAAGAGCACCGTGACGCAAATCACTCCGCCAGAAATTGGGAAACGAAATGCTATACTGCTTGAAATTAGCACCGGTAACTCAAATACGAACATTTCAGAGTGTTAGGGTGTCAATATGAGGGCAATGCGGAGGATTCGGAAAGTGTTGGATGATTCTAATGATTAAGAAATTGTCTGGAGAGATCAATAGTGATGGCGAAGTTATACTTCTATTGGTCTTCCCCCGGGGCCCCAGACTCAACACGGAAGCCGACATCAAGTGTCTTGAGGAGGTAAGTGCTGTCCTGGGTTAAGAGAGTATCTGTTGAACGAACTTATGCCTGGCAACTGGACACTGCACCGCGGCACACAAGCAATACAAATCAGTTATGGATTTCAAACAATAACATCTGGCCATTTAACACCCCAGACTGCAACCTCTTCATTATTATGTGTCGGGCACAGTTGACCATGAGACCAACAAAACTTCTTGTAACGCAAAAGATGAACTGAAGGCTAGGATTTTAGTAGCATTCACCAACTTAAACAGGGAAGTGGCCCAGAAAAGATCCAGGAGATTCTGACGTATAGTAGCCGTGGTTGAAGTTAATGGCATATATGTATATAGTTGTATACATTTTTGCGTAATTTAGACGACAGTTTATTCATCGCACCCTTCTTTATATATATATATATATATATATATATATATATATATATATATATATAATCTCAAACGGGTAAATCTTTTAAGAAAAGTAAGTTGCCAATTCAAATAGAATCTTTAAGAATATTTATTTAGATTAACTTTACCAGATTTACAGTTCTATGATTTTCTAAATTTAAACATGTCTCGAATCTTATATATATATATATATATATATATATATGTATATGCTGGTTTTGATTTTTTTTTTTCATCTAAAACAAAAAATATCATCTATATAGCGCACATATATTTTAGGTTTAGTAATTTTTCCCACATAATAAACAAGATATTTAAAAAGCTTACTAAACCCAAAATATATGTATGCTGTGCAGATTTTTTTTTCTTTATTTTACCTGAAAACAAAAAAGAAATCGACAATTTCAATGTCATATTTGAAAAAAATACATCATTCTTAATTTTACCTATGAACATCGTCAAAAAACCTCTCATTCTTCGATGTTCTAGAATTCAGTCGTAAAACATTCACTATTTTGTTATACAAAAACAAAACTAATAGCAGAAGTTCTTGCCATCTTAATGCTATGATTGACTATACTCTTAGATATAAAATCGGCGGTCTAAAAGATTTTCTCAGGAGAGCACACGATAATTCATCCTCGCGTCTCCTTTTCCTTAAAGAACTCAATAAGGTAAAAAAGACGCTAGTTAAATGTTTGCCGAACATCCTCATCGATCACCAGATGAGACGCTTTCCAAAGTAACTTAAAACGATACTGAACATAGAGATAAAAATAACATGAATGTTTTCTATAAAAGCCACATACACGTTAACTATAATTAGGACGAATTTTCTCTTATAAACAGTACAAAGAAATATAAAACCATAGTCGACCAGAACTAGAAAATTAAATTAATTATCTCCTATAAAAAAAAAAAATCAAAACAGTTAACCTTATTGCCAACAATAACATAACATAACTGTAAGATTTAAATTACAGAGAACCATTATTATTTATATATTTAGATACCCCTTAAGGAACTGCGTTTCTGATGAAACTCATACATAATTATATTGGGCATACCATTACATGCCTACCGAGAAGACCCCCATTACATCTCTCTGACCATAGCTCAATTAGGATCCATTTAAAGACACACGGAATCATGTCAAATTCTATCTGCAAAAATACTTGTAGAAAATAAAAGAATAGCCTGAACCAAATGTATAAAAGGACTAAAAATATTGGAAATCACTAATAATAAAAAAAAAAAAAAAGAAAAGGCCAAAATTTAATAATACCAACTAGGAAAAGAAAAGAAAATACTTATAGCAACACACTATAAAAATAAATAAAAGCTTATCGCAGTACCTTGTCAGTATTCTAAAGAAAAGTTGTATATACCAGGTATAACAGCAAAATTGTCCAAATCATGTAACAGCAAAATTGTCCATCCTACAAAATGTTTAATACCTAAAAAACTACTAAAGTAATTAAGTTTCTTTTTTCCAGGTTTTCGGAAAAGGCGCTTAGCTATTTATCGTAAGAATTACTTAACCCTTTGAGTATTCAAATAGATTGAGAACACAAGGAATGTTAAAAAAAAATTCACGTTAAAAAGATAAAAAAAAACAAATGAAAACTACAGACAAAAGTACATTTTCTCCATCAAGACATTCATTTCCGTAGTTCACTGCTACCAGCAAGCAGAATTTCTTTTTCTCCTGATGATGGCCATGTTGGCCGAAACTAGTCGAGAAATCTAAATGAAATAATAATAATAACGGAAGGATATTAATTTAGAATCCAGTGTGTCTGAAGATTTTAAGTTTTTAATATTTTTTATTGTTCAAAATATTATCATGGATAATAGACACGGGACAGAACCAAAAGCCGAGGACATAACAACAACAGAACCAATAAACACTGAATTATTGGCTATCCGTATGAATAGAGCAACCAACAAATTGGCCAGGTATGAATCACACCAGGAATATATTAGGATATGCCTGATGGATCAACTAGTACCGACCAATTTCAGGATTGATTTGGAACCATCAATAGGTAACCATAATGATGCGTTTCTAGCATCATGGTACCGTAAATTACAAGATTTCTCCAGGGAACTCATGCAAGATAGCGTACAGTTCTCCCAGGAAAGCATAACGGCAATAACAGCGGAAATCAATCTGCTCGATGAGAAAATAAAGAAACAAACAGACACGGAGAAATATACTAATATAAAGAATGTCATAAAAGTCCACACAGACCAAACAAGGAGGGAACTACTAAAAACAAAAACTGAAAAACAAAGAAAATTAAAATGGAATATTTCCTCCAGACAGAAGAACAAAAGAGAAATCATGCCAAACTCTGAAAAAAGTGAACGACCAGGACACCTGGATGGGGGTATAGCATCCCTAATAGGAGATATGATGCAAGCTTTCGAGCTTTTACGAAAGAACTTCGCCATGTTTGCAAATTCAAACTTGACCCATACGGGCGAGTTATAAATTTAAGTAACAATAAATTTTCATTCAACACATTCAGTTTATTAAATAAAGGACTAAGCTTTTGCCCTAGTCCCCCAAGGTTTGATAAAGACACCTTGGCAAAGGACCTGAAATCCTTCAGAAGAAGAATACGGTTAAAAGCCCACTACGGGGACAATGATCACACACCTTCCATACTTGAGACGTTAAAAGAGAAGGACACTACCTACACCCCACAAAACACAGACATTACTATACGGATATTTGAACTAGCCGTAGTAAATGACATAAAGAAAACAATAGCACGTAAGCTGCCACGTGACAATATTACTGAAGGGGAACTCTTCAGTGATATTCTCTTCAGCCCTCGATACGTTGACAGATAGAGATGACCTAATCATAACACATGCTGACAAAGGGGGTGCGAGAGTGATCTGGGGAATCGAAGAATACATTAAAGAGGCCAACAAACAGCTAGCCGACAAAGAAACCTATAAAAGCTTATCTACAGATCCCCTTCCCAAATACCAAAAAGAATTAACTAGCCCACTAAACATAATGCTTCGCAACACTCTAATCGACAAGGAAACATGCACAACACCTACACCCACAAACATCACACCTGCTCGCTTCTATCTCCTTCCTAAAATACACAAAAGCAACAACCCAGGAAGGCCGGCCATTTCATCGTTCAACTGCCACACGTCCAAAATTTCAAAATACATAGACCATAGCATATAACCCCTAGCTAAGGAAGTAAAATTCTACATCAGAGACACAACAGATATACTAAACAAAATTAATCGCATACAAACAGTTCCAGAGAATGCTATTCTAGTGACCATCGACGTAAGGTCACTCTATTCAAACATTAAACACATCGAAGGGCTAACCGCCCTTCAGGAAGCACTTACTAAAAGAAATAAACAAGACCTCCCCCACCACAGAAGTTATCATAAAACTCATGGAGCATATTCTTACATTGAATACTTTCAACTTCAATGGAGCACACTACCATTTAAATAAGAGGTTGTGCTATGAGCACCATTGCAGCTCCATCATATGCTACAATATTCATGGGAAAATTTGACGAGACCCATATCTATCCCCTCATCGGTAGCGACTGCGTATTCTATGCAAGATATATTGATGATATGTTCTTTATATACACGGGCAGCGACGACAAATTTAGCCAATTTCTCATGACCCTAAACACAGTACACGAATCAATTAAGTTTGACTATGAAAAATCCACAACGTCGGTAACATTTTTAGACACCGGCATTTACATAGATAAAAACAGGAAACTGCAAACGACACTACACACTAAAATCCCCGACACCCACAACTATCTACACTTTAAGTCTTCCCACCCTAAACACCTCAAAGAGAACCTTCTCTATTCACAAGCACTTAGACTCAGAAGGATATGTTCCAAAAATTAAGACAATAAAGACATTGAAAATCTGAAACAACACGTGGCTATAAACTACACAAAATCAGGGAACAAATAAATAAAGCAATTTTCACACCTAGAGAAGACACCCTAATGTACAAGATTAAAAATAAATCTAGCCGCATTCCTCTAGTAACCACTTTCAAACCGACTCTGCCTCCACTATTCCAAATAATCAAACGTGGCTGGCAAATACTACATCTCAAACCAGACCTAAAAAAAAACTGTTTAAGGAACCCGGCCTTCTTGCATATCGTAGACCTAAGAACCTAAAAGAAATCATAAGTAGTAACCACATTTTAGGGGACAAGGTAATCCGTAATAAACTAAGAACAAAAACAACAGGATTTTCTCAACCATGTAACAACAAAAGAAGTTTATGCTGCAACCACATTAGACACACGAATTCATTCACTAGCTCAGTCACTAAATCTACTTTCAAAGTCTACCACGACTCTAACTGTAGAAGTCGTAACATAATTTACCTCATAGAATGCACACTATGCCAGAAACAATAGTTAGGGAAATCTGAATGGCCCTTTCACTACTGAATTAATAATTATCGCAACCGAATTAATTCGACTCCGCATGAAAAATTATTACCTGTAGAACAACATTTCCGCCTAGAAAAACACGAATTTAAAACCCATGCCAAATTCACTATAATTGAGAGAATAGAAAAGCAGATAACATTAGAAAGATTTTAGAGTTCCATGAAAAATAAGTCGATGCAACGTTTAAAAATGCACTATCCAGCCGGGCTTAATCATAAATTTAACAATATAGATAGTATTAATATATAACCCTATAAATCAAAGGCAACCCACATTTCTCACCCACACAAGACAGACATGCTTACGGAGGTGTTAAGGCCTCACACTTATGCACACACCCACAAGAATATGCACACTTACACACTTCATACTCACTCACTCCCTATTGAGCCAAATGATAACACATACCCACAGTAATGTACACGCTTACACATACATTCACTCACTCCCTAAGAACCAAATAACACACACACACACACACTTAACAGAGACACATCCCCTCTCCAGGAACCAATAAAACTGTCAAACTGACCAAAGGAATTCAGAGTAGCATGGATCCATCCAGCTCTTATCTCCAATAACAACTTAAAAGAGATTGTTTGACCAACACAAGGAATGTTAAAAAATTCATGTCATAAAGATAAAAATTAAAAAAAAAAAATGAAAACTACGAACAAAATTTCATCTTCTCTATTTAGACATTCATTTCTGTAGTTCACTGTTACCAGCAAGCAGAATTTCTTTTCTCCTGATGATGGCCATCTGTTGGCCGAAACTAGTCGAGGAATCTAAATGAAATAATAATAATAAAAACGAAAGAATATTAATCTACAACCCAGTGTGTCTGAAGATATTAATTTTTTTATTTTTTTATTGTTCAGTATATATATATATATATATATATATATATATATATATATATATATATATAAGTGCAAAAGGAAAACATCTGATGGACTTTATCAAGGTAAACGTTTCCTTAGATAAGCTTTTCTTTACCGACGTTTTTCATATTCTGATGATGATTCAATATCAAGGTAAATCTTTACCTTGATATTGTCCATCAAAAAACGAAACGCTTTGGTAAAGAAAATTTTTTCTTTTGTCTTTATTCATATTGTCTCCTCATATATATATTTTATTTACAGCTGAACTGTCACACTTACACGCGTTCGTATGTGTGTACGCATGTGTGTGTGTGTACGTATGTGTGTGTGTGTGTGCGTACGCATGTGTGTGTGTGTGTACGCATGTGTGTGCGTATTTGTGTCAATAGATGTGTTTCTGAATATATGTGTATATTTTCGATTTCGACATTGATTGAGTACTGGATCGAAATCTTTTTCGCGGTGTTTCTGATCGAAGTCCAAAGTTATTTTATATGCTCCAGACCCATTGGATCATCGACACTTTCCAATCATTCATCTCGTAGGCAAAGATTAGACCCCGGTTTGCAATGACAGGTAGTCTCATAAATTTCGTTTCTGCTTCAAATGTGTCGCAGACGATTAGAGTTCGGAAGGTCTGCGCCTGAATTGGATGTACGTATTAGGATACGAACAATGGCTGAAGAGAGATGTGTTCAATATATTCGAGATAAGAAATACATTTTTTTTTCACAATTTACAAATACACTGTTATAATATAAATTGCTAGATGTTTAGACAGATAAAAGTCAGGGTAACTAATCTTTGAGAATGACGCTTATAATCACCTGGAATGTGGGATCAAGGCAACGATGCTGCTAGAAAGTCAAGCTCAATGAAACAAATCGATAGCATATTCGTTTAAAAACCGCTGAAGACGTCAATTAAGCTTGATAGTAAGTCACTTCTTCTCTGTGCCGTGTCCCATCAGGACGTGGGCGGTGATAGTTCTCAAAATTATCTTCTTGCTCTTACAGCTCTCAGCAAGTCTTTACTTTTTGCAATCTCTCCTGACCCACATTTGCCGATCATTTACACAGACTCGTTAAGCAGGTTATTCAATTTTTTCCTCTATCCCTCTTGCCTTCAATCTGTCCTTTGAGTATCATATTTTCCAAACCCTGTTTTCTTATTACGCGCCCTAGAAATTTCAATTGATGTCAAGTATAATTATTTCTTTGTTACCAATTTCTCTAAAACTTTGTCGTGGATGCCATGTTCAGTTCATGGTATTCTCAGCATCCTTCTGTAGAACCAAATTTCTATCGCGTTATCTATGATCAGATTGATCATCACTCACCATTATAATGGCGGACAGATATTGCATAACATTCCAGTTATCGAGGTATGCCTGACTGCTTGGGCGGCTAACCATTCCCTACTGAAGACACCTATTGTGTTTTCTTTAACGCCAACAGAACCCGTTTATGGTTTATACTACAACTATGCTAAGAGGTCCTTAGTTACAATTTCTGCGAGAACTCACATCATTCGGCGTGATCAAATTTTGAACAAGGCCACTATACTCTGAAACCCTCGGTCGCGAACAATTTCACAAACGAGGCTTGGGTTAACCCGTGGCATGGTTTTAACATCAAGAAGCCACACTCCTGACCAACGGCTGACCTGAGATGGAACAAATACATTGAGTCAATTGCTTCGTCCACCGCAAAGAAAGTTGGCTCCCTGTGCCGCGCCAGAAAATTTTCTCCCCAGAATCGATCCTCCAGATCTACAAATCAAAAATTCACCCTTGCATGGAGTATTGCTGCCATATATGGTCTGGAGCCCCTTCTTTTCGCCTCGGGGTTCTTGATAGGCTCCAGAGGCAGATATGCAATATAATTGGCCCTGATCTGGCATCTCGTCTACAGTCACTTTCTCACAGACGCGCCGTCACCTTTCTCTGTCTGTTTTACAAATACTTTCATGGCAATTTCTCCGGGAAGCTGCATTCGCTGGTTCACAGACTTCATGAGTTCAAGCGCCCTACCAGGCTGGCATCCCACTCTCAGCCCTTCACTGTCGAAACTCCTAAATGTAGCCGTCTCTTCTACTCCAATAGCTTCATGTCTCGCACCTCTCGCCTGTGGAACTCCCTTCCCTATTCCAGTTTCCCTGAGAACTATAATCTCCAACTATTCAAATGTAATGTCAATCGACATCTCCAGTTGCCTTGATCTATCAACTACCCTTCTCCTCATCCTTTCTTCTATCACTCCTATCTGATCTTGCTCCAACTTTTCTGTAACCCCTTGCGTCCTAGTGGGTTCCCGCTTTGCTTGGGGTGAAACGCTTAAAAAAAATTGACTATAGTGAGACTCGAGCCCTGATCGCATTCCAGACACACTGAACATGGTGAGATCCGAACTAGTATTGCATTACAGACAAATTGACCATGACGATATCCGATATATATATATATATATATATATATATATATATATATATATATATATATATATATATATATATATATATATATATAATAATAATAATAATAATAAACGGAAGAATATTAATCTACAACCCAGTGTGTCTGAGGATTTTAATTTTTTAATTTTTATTGTTCAATATATATATATATATATATATATATATATATATATATATATATATATATATATTCAATAACCACTCGACTGCATGCTCATAACAATTCTGTATTTATTTATGAAATGTATGTAAGTATTTGTCAGTAGATAAATAATTTAACAATGATGAATATTGTGTAATTAGCCAAACAACAATATTTAAATTGTCAAGAGAGCTTTCCTTTTATTTCTACAAATCCCTAACCAGCAAGAGTCAAGAGTTAAAAGATTCCTGAAATAAATGCTAACAAAGTTTGCATGTTTTTCTTTTCTTTTAAATGAAGATATTTATGAGCACAAAATAATTATAAAATTCGGGGCTAAATTAGATTCGGAAGATTTTGCCGGCAAAAGACAGATTTTCAAAAGGACGGTTTTTCTATCCACAATGCTATTATTTTAACTACCTTCACTCCTTGTCAATGTTTATTGTTTTAAAAAGCGATGATTAGAATACTAATTAAACCTAAACACATAAAAGTGAATTCATATGTTTGCTTTGCTCTTGAGAACGGACAACATAAATAATAAACACAATTAAGAGAAAGTAGAAATAGATAGATAGATAGATAGATAGATAGATAGATAGATATGAATAGATAGATAGATAGATATGAATAGATAGATAGATAGATAGATATGAATAGATAGATAGATATATATGAATAGATAGATAGATAGATAGATATGAATAGATAGATAGATATATATGAATAGATAGATAGATAGATAGATAGATATGAATAGATAGATAGATATATATTAATAGATAGATAGATAGATAGATAGATATGAATAGATAGATAGATATATATGAATAGATAGATATGAATAGATAGATAGATATATATGAATAGATAGATAGATAGATAGATATGAATAGATAGATAGATAGATAGATATGATTCCACTACTTCTCCTTTCAGCTATGAGTTAATACTTGTATCCTTAATCCATTATTATCCACACCCACCACCGCCAAAAAATTCTTACAATCAAAAAACCTTGTCTGGCTTTAAATTACCTGCAAACGATTGATATGCCGCATGAATTGAATCAGTCAATCAAATCATATATAATGGGAGTTATTTACAAAACTGACAACTTCTTTAAATAAGAAGTTGCCAGTTTTTAACTTTCTCTGCTGAAATATTAGGTTGGTGCAAAAATAATGACGTAATGATGTCGTTTTTTGACGTTACGTCAAAAAACGACATTATTACGTCATTATTTTTGCACCAACCTTATAACATTTCATTAACTGTCAAACTATTCACAGCGTTTCTAAGTAGCACGATTTCCATGATAACATATTTTCGCATCAATTTTTCCACTGTTCTTGATGATGTTCTTATAGAGCGAAACTTTAACAACAGAATAAAAAATAAAAATCCAAATAATTTTCACTAATTCCACCTTCCACACACACACACACAAACACACACATATATATATATATATATATATATATATATATATATATATATATATATTTATATATATATATATACAGTGCTGTTCGATAAAAGTGACTCACCTAATTTTTTTTTTTACTGTTCTCTTCGATGAAACGAAAGTTGAGCTAAATTCAAAGGATAAGCGATCTAAAATCCGAAGAAGAAGCTTTGAAATCTCTTTGAATTTAGCAGTAAGTACTGTCAAGCATCCGTTCAGTATAATATTCTGGGGATGCATTTCTTTTCATGGAATTGGTTTCTTAAAACCTATTGAAAAGACCCTCTGGAGCGAGCAGTACAAGAGAATTTCAGAGTCTTGTCTGCACATTTCTGCTGAAAGGGTGTAAATCGACCCTACCAAGCTCATTTTTTATTCAGGATAATGCTCCCTGTCACAAATCAAAATTGATGAAGGACGACTTTGATGAAAAGCAGGTGATTGTTATGACATGGCCGCCCCAATCTCCTAACCTCAATCAGAAAACTTATGGAGCATTATAAAGTACAGGCTCTCGAGAAAGCAGTTAAGCAACAAAGAGGATTTGATTGTGAATTTCATATCCAAATGGAATTCAAATTCTTGAATTTTGCCAGAACCTAATCAAGTCAATGCTAAAAAGGGTTGAAAAGCTTATTAAAAATAAAGAAGGATCCATAAATTATTAAATATTTCGAACTATATAACCTATTATAAATAAATTATACCTCTATTATTCTTTATTTAAAGCTGTTCGGTAATGTTTCTATTGATTACTAGTTGCAGGAAATAAGGGAGTCACTTTTTTGCACAGAGTTTTTCCCTAAATCTCATTTATATCGAAAATTATAATTATCAATAGAATACCTTACTGTAATTTAATAGAGGGGGTTGAGAGTGGTAGTTAAACAGACAATATAAAGTATAGGGAGGGGTTAATTTTATATCTCTCTTAAGTATGTTTTATATTGGAGTAAATTACAAAAATTACACTACCCACCAATTTCTAATCCCATTTTTCCTCTCAATTCGTTGTTGGAAGTTTTACCTGAGGATCCTGAATCCTTAAAAAAGGATTTAGGTGAAATAAATTATCGTAATGGTACCTTAAAGTGGTTTGTTTTTCATTACATTATATATATATATATATATATATATATATATATATATAGATATATATATATATATATATATATATATATATATATATATATATATATATATATATATATATGGGGTGGTATACTTCGTCGTATGCATCATTTATAAATGCATGTGTGAGAAATATTTTCGTAATCTACAACACAAACAAAATACGCCCAGGAAATATATAGTAGGAATTTCTATAACACAACGAGGAAAGAGTTCTTAAAGAATCTGATACACTTGAGGAGCTTTTTTCTGATCGAAACATTCATATAGATGTCATGCATGGCGCCAGACCTGTTCAAAAATATCTAATCTTTCAGCTGTATACGACTGCTTTCACAGACCAAGGGTTAAAAGTGGCTTTAGGCGAGGGAATTCTGTGGATCTTGGAGAAGAGTATTTTCTTTTAATTGTGTCACTATAGAAACACCGTACCAATTAATAGAAACCACATCACTCGAGGACCTTCAACAACGGCAACAGCTAAAACTAATACCACATGTAAACCGAGTAGAAAATCGTGACATAATCAAGATGTACAAATTCCACGCTAAAAAAGTTTAGGGAGGGAACTCCCATCAACACTGAAAAGACCGATAGCAGCTTGAGAGATGAGAAATTTATTTTCCTGAAAAATTGTTTGAATTGATAAATTTTATGAAAATTTTATAAATTTCAACAAACTGTAGTAATGTCTAATCTGGCAATGAATGCCAAATGTTTCCTTATAAGGAAACGGCTAATATTATCACGATTATTAACATTATAGTAAATATTGAACTCAACAGAGATAGAGGAAAGCAAGCCAGTATCCAACATAAAGTTAAAATAAGGAAAGTTAACAATAAAAACAATCGTTACTAAACGCTACGAAGCGTAGGAAGTTGTGGAGAGTCACGTTCGCCCACGTCCCGAAGAGTAATACTGAATAAATATAAATTCCAATCTGCAGATTTATTTCCAGCCGAGATCTTGTCGTCTCGTGTAAAAATGACATCCCTGCTTGCTGGAAACAGACGTTAAACTTCGATTTGTTAGGAAAAGCGAATTGACAGCGGACATATGCTAGCTATAAAACGTGGCTAATTT
>OZ010585.1:64251375-64258875 GCA_963932145.1 Acanthosepion lycidas | reverse complement strand
TTCTCTGGCCCTCTTCACTATTTCCTGTGGTTTGGTTTGGTTTGGTTTCTTTTACGATATATTAATCAATGGGTTATTTAAAATTTTCATTGTTGGTAATACTTTTTCCAAAAAATCTGGCAATAATGTTCCTTTGCTGGCAACATTTGTTTTTCAAATATATATAGTCGGTAATATTTTTTTTTTAAATGTATTACTGGTAATAATGTTTTTACAAAGTATTTCTGGTATTAAAACCTATTTTTACATTTTGATAGTGTTTTGAAGACAGTTAACTATTTTCCCATAGCTGTGACCCTAGCAGGTGCTACCACCCCGGATCAGGGTGGACCTGGGAACACCAGCAATTAAGAGGTGGTTTCACACACCTCAGAACCTCCTGATCAGAGGCCTTGCTGTTGGACGTAATTTATCGTCTTACCCAGGACGCGGATGTAGTTTATCGTCTTACCCAGGACGCTAATGTAGTTTATCTTCATACCCAGGTTCGCGGATGTAGTTTATCTTCATACCCAGGACGAAGATGTAGTTTATTGTCTTACCCAGGACGCAGGTATAGGTTATCGTCATACCAATATTTCCTGTAAGTGTTAAATTTTCCATGCTCCTTTTCTTCAGAATGTGCCCTAGACATTTCAACTGTCCCTTTCTGATATTAAATATGAGAGTGGTTTTTATTTCCATTTTCTCTAAAACATCGTCGTTGATCCCATGTTCAGTCCATGGTATTCTCAGCATCCTTCTGTAGAAACTGATTTTAAATATTACCTGAGATAAACTGTAGCCCACTATTTTTCCCGTTTTCCTGCAACTTTGTGCCCGCTGAGTTCATATATGTTCAATATTTTCTCTGAGTACATTATGCGCGACTAAAACGGAAAGCTTCACGCGTTACTTTTATATTTCCCGGCGTTAACGTGACACACTGATGTCAAGTCAGCACAGCGGGAGAAACAAACATCGCTTCAGTCGGAAGCGACTATGGAGTTAAACTCGATCCGGCTACAAATAATATCTACAAAAGGGAAATCAGTTTTGCCAGCAGGAAAATAAACACATGCAGTAGAACTTAATATATGCGTAGAGTAAATTTTAGCAATCCAGACGAATCGAAAATTACTACTGTAGAGAATTCGATCCGTGTAACGGATTAGTTTCAATAGAACGATAAAGGTATGCTGAAAGCAACAATTTTGCTAATTAACGCTAAAACTCTGAGGAATTTGAACCCAGCGTTTTATTCAATCCGCGGGGTTCAAATTAGCCTCATTCTGATTTCCTTGCTTAGAGGACATTTCTTATCAGTGTAAACGCAAACTTTTAAATCACCTCGACGTATTGTAATGGTTAGCATACTTGCTTTTCTAGATCAATTTCAACTGAGTTGGGAGTTCGATACTTACTGGGGGCTCCATTATTCCGTTCTTGTGCTTCATCTAATTTACGCTTAGTAAATCATCATTCTCAACACTTTTATCGGTCCTTTCTGCCGCTGAAGTAGAAGATATTTTCATCACTAACTGGCGCAGAGATTGAACTTACAACTCTCAGGAAACCAAATACATTTGAAACAATGTATTAATTCATTAATCCATATGTCCCCAAGCAGACCTCTGAATAACAAGACATATAATAATGAACACATCTATCACCAACCAATCCAAGAAAATGCTCTATTCTCCCGCAACTGTACCCTTAGTATATGACATCAGAAAATACTAAAATATATCTTGCGCTTAATGTTACATAGATGCATCAGAGAAGCAGGTTCTATCCACAAATTTGCCTCAGCCATCAAATGCAGATCCGCGCCTCCTATAACGTATAAAGAAGCTTCGCTTGAAAAGTGCACAGCTGGGACAAACCGGATGACAAGTAGAAATATGAACGTTCCACGAGAAGAAAGAGGAAGAAAATAACGTCTGTGGTAGCGAAAAGACGAATCCATGTTTAGAGAAAACACCCAGAACACCACACCGACTAGCTGATTGCAGATATTAACATAGGAAGTCTGCAGTTCTTTAAACAATAATTTTACCTATCAGATATTTACTCTTGTGTACTTTGATGTCTATAATCGCCATTGATAAACAGAACAACGATTCTGATTAAGCTGCAGCAAGAATGACTTTATACTAGACACATTCCGAAATATTGTTCCCTATTTGATGACAATGATCCACGACGTCAGATGCAGATAACATTGTGATATCAATAGAAATGGAAATTTCCTGCCAAGAACCTATATATTTTTGCCTGCTTACAATGTTTATTAATTATCATTTCAACCCAAGCAAGGTGATAAAGCCACTACGATGCAAGGGGTTATTGACAGAGAAAAATTAAGAGAAGGAACCTGAAACCCAATACTAAACAGGAAACAATGGATAAACCTCTACTCTTGTTCAAAAGACGGAGAAGGAGCATGCAATTAGCAAACTGACAAAATGACGTGTGACATGAAAATGCATACAAATCATATATGTGAAAAATAATCAAGAGGATAAAATGTTCACCTGATAAAATTTCAACAGACTACAAGGAAACACCGACAATCATACAAAATGGTCAGTCAAAGAATGTTTCAAGAAAACTAGCAGTCATGAGGATATTACACTAAAATTCGGAACGTCAAAAAATAATAATAATAATTAAGCTTTATCCAACTTTAGGATCCTTGGAAGATTCCGGTACTGGTAAGCATAGCAGTCAAACGCTAGAAAAAATCTAATAGAATGCGAAAAAAGTAAATCTAAATAAACAAATTACTGCAAGACTAATATATATATATATATATATATATATATATATATATATATATATATATATATATATATATATATATATATATATATACATATATATATATATATATATATTAAAGTATATGCATATTTATATGTAGAGACATGACGTCATTTGTCCACGTCCGGGCGCCATTGAGACTAGAATTCACGTAGCGATGCGGTTACCAAGCCACGTAAATTCGTTTCTAGGCATCATTCAATATTATGTGCACAATTGAAAGACATCGTCGTGTGGCTGACTGTGTCTGCATAATATGACTGAGGTTGACGTCTTTTTTAGATATAGCCAAGAACTATTTCACATAGATAAAGACAAGAAACCAAACGATGATATATAGAGGAGATAGATAGATAGATAGATAGATAGATAGATAGATAGATAGATAGATAGTTTGTGTGAGTGTGTGTGTGTCCGTGCTCGCGCGTGTGTGTGCGTGTGTGTGTGAAAGAGAGATACTGGAAGTGAATGCGTTTCGAATGAGCCAAATCGAGATAGATAAAAGGATAATTAAATAGAGAGAGTGGGAGCAGAATGTCTTCCATATAAGGCAAATGGCCATATATACTCAAGAACGTACATAGCAAAAGAGAGAGGGAGGCAGAGAGAGTGAGGGTGTATGCGGGAGATATTCATACGCACACGCGCACACACATATATATAGATATACATAAATATATATACATGCATATATATATATGCATATATATAAATATATACATATATATACATATATATACATATATATATATACATATATATACATATATATATATATACATATATATATATACATATATATATATATATACATATATATACATATATATACATACATATATATACATACATATATATACATACATATATATACATACATATATATATATGCATATATATATAAATATATAAACATATATATATATATATACATATACATATATATACATATATATATATATATATACATACATATATATATATACATATATGTATGTATATATATATATTTATAGTGTGTGTGTGTGTGTAAAATGACATTCCTATGAACCAAACGGTGATAGAAGGGGAGAGAGAGAGAGAGTAAATTAGAGAGAAAGAACAAGAAAGAGTAACAGAATGAGTTTTACATGAGCCAAACTGAGATATGTATAGAAGATAGACGGAGAGAGAGAGAAAGATGAACAGATTGATTTTCATCTGAATTCAACGTGGAGATAGATAGATAGATACGAGCAGAATTATAGACAGATAGATAGATAGATAGATAGATAGATAGATAGATAGATAGATAGATAGATAAAAAAGAAAACTGATATAAACTAACGGAAAATGTTTTGAACAGATGTTGATAGATATGAAAAGGCTGAAACAGAGGTAGATATGAAGAGAATGAATCAGTTAGATAGAAAGATAGATAAGAAAAGTAGACTAATATTAACAAAGGGAAAATGTTATGTACAGATGGAGAGAGATACAGAGAGAACACATGCACACACACACACACACTCTCACACACACACACACACACACATATATATATAGATATAGATATAGATAGAGAGAGAGAGAGAGTATGGCCGTACTTAATTATTAATGAGCGAATAACTTATTTAGATTGTGGTAGCTGTATCTATCTATATCCGCTTGTTCGTTTTTCTGTTTTTATTGTCATTTTGATTTTCTAAGTTGGTATTTTTCTTTGCAAAATTCTGTTTTATTTGCAATGTTTTTCTTTTAATCTGGCTTTCCTTATCCGCACAGTCTTTGTTTGTTTTTGTTTTGTTTTTTGTTTTTGTTTTTTTTTTTTGTTTTTTTCTCTTCGGGTTCTTTTTTATTTCTGAACCACGACTCTCTCTGTATATAGATTTCTGATATCAACCAAGTTTAATTCCTTCTAGTCGAGCCTACAATAACATTGCACCCAGTGAGCTTACCGGCATAGGCTCCACAACTGTTACACAAAAATGCATAAAGCTAAACTTAAAGTTGTACTTACACCGTATGATTAACATGTACAGTGTAACCCGGATATAAGAGACCCGGATATAAGATAAACCCGTATATAAGAGAGATTTTCTCTGGTCCCAAATTAGAGCCATACTTACCTAAACAAAATAGACCAAACCCGTATATAAGAGAAACCCGGATATAAGATACTTCTTCTCCGGTTCTGACAACTCTCTTATATCCGGGTTACACTGTATATTCATTTTTTTTTTCTTTTGAAAAAGGGTGTGCTAGAAATTATAGTAAATGAATCTATCAGCCTTTGTTATTTTTTCTTAAAAATTTTAATGGATAGCAGCTCGGATTGACGAATCGGAGAGCTGAATTCGAATTTTTGTCGGATACATTACATTCACTTACGTGCAAATACCCTTGGGAAAGATATAAATTCGTTTCTTCTTCCTCCAATTATGGGTAAATGGCAGGACAGACTGTGCCTTATAGCTTTGCGCGACAACCGTGATCTGGTGAGGAGGGTAAGTGAAATCCTAACAGCAAAAAAAAGACCTGTTAGAGGTCGGACGAATTCCTCAGTGTCAACGGCCATCCACCATGTTGATTTTATTCAGTTATCGCCTTTTGCGCCGCTTTTGTCACCCTTCTTCATCTCAGAATTGTAGTCCATGATGACATTCAAGGCAGAATATTGCAACAGCTTACAGGTTTCTTTTGCAGCGGGTTTGTTGATGTTATGCCGTCTCTCCTGTCAGAGGTGAAATTATTTTTGAAGTTACGTCTTTCTAGTCTTTTCCTAAAGAGGCAAGAACTACAAGGCAGGTAGTTTGAATTTGGAGTTTCCTTCCAGACTGGTTGTCATCCAAAGCTATAGGACCCAGTCGGTCCTACTGTTTTACCCATAACGTAACTTTACCCAGAGATGGATTTATACATTTTCTAACGGTATTAGCACCCAAGTGAAAGTAATGAACTTGACTCCTCAATCCGCGCCGCTGAGCATTATATCACTGCACCGTGCATCCCATCTAACTTGAATTAGCCCCTGCAACCCACAGTTGGTCAAGCGTTGTGCGTACGGCTAAACCTCTGAAAACATGGTCAATAAAGGAAGGATCTCTCCTACAGGAGTGAGACAAACCTGCAGATGTACTTGGATATCATGTGTGCAATCATGTCTCTTCATGAGTTTCAGTTTGCTTTATTATCCGTGAATTGCTATAGTTTTCCATCTGCATTCAGATTAATCATTCTCGTAAAGTGCTTACCGCATAAGAGCAGCCTTATTATTTAATCAATAGACGGCAAAAGAGATGGATTCTTCTTCCAACACGAGAATCTGAACTCGGCTCTCGGATTTTATTTCCCGCGATATGCTATTCGCACATTTATTCATCAGAGCTTAACAAGAGAATTCAGAAATTAATGTCATATGTCTCGAAATCGTTTCGTATGGATTGTCACAGATTTCTATATACTCAGACTACATCTTACTGCACGTGTTTAGTTTCTCTAATATCTAAATTGTTTGATAATTTGTTGCTAATATTTGTACACGGATCGAATTGAACTTAGTAATCGCTTCCAAGTAAAATGTTTGTCACATCCACTGGGCTTACTCGACATCAGTGTGTCGCGTTAATTTCCAGAAACGTTTTGTAAGAATAACATTAGTCTAATCGGCTTCCATAGTGAGGAAGATACGACGTTGATTCATACGTTTCTGGAATATTTATCTTATCAAATGAAGCCAATTGACTAGACTGTCATTTGAACTCGCTGAATTTCGATGACTCACCACACAGCAGTCTACCAGAACTTAGCTAAATTTCAATTGATAGGAGTTATTTAATTCTACTAGTTGCATGATTTTTTTTCACGGCGTTTCCTCCTGTCAAATATTTCTACTATTTCTCGTCATTATACACACACACACACACACACACACACACACACACACACACACACACACACACAGACATATATATATATATATATATATATATATATAATTATTTATTTAAAAGCATGATTCCAACTCGCTACATAAGAGGTCTCATGTTTCAAAACAAGAGCCGAATACTTCAAAATAATATTTGAATTAACTTGAGTTAAAGTAGGCTCTGTTCCATCTTCAAGCGAAATTTTTATATTTCGGCTCTTGTTTTGAAACATGAGACCTCTTATTTAGCGAGTTGGAATCATATTTTTAAATAAATAATTATATTTATGCCCTACTTTCGTATCGAGCACTATTTTTTAAAAATAATAACAAAAATACTAAGGAACTTTGGATTATTTACCAAACCAGTTTCTTTCCTATTTTCTACAATATTTTCACACACACACACACACACACACACACACACACATATATATATATATATATATATATATATATATGCGTTAGATCCGATACATATTTGTTTACGTTTGGATACGAAAGTATGTGCAGATATGGCAAATTTTGAAAGATCCAGGAGAAATTTCGAGTGAAAGCATGAAATTGTCATATGATCGTGGCTTAGTGGCAAGGCATTCCAGGATAATATATATATATATATATATATATATATATATATATATATATATATATATATATATATATATATATATATATATATATATATATATATATATATATAATTCATCGGACCTACAAATTATAAAAGAAAACAGAAAATATATCTCCCAAAATTATATCTAATTTACTGCTTATAAACTTCAACC
>OZ010585.1:64193875-64236375 GCA_963932145.1 Acanthosepion lycidas | reverse complement strand
CTCTTCTTTACTAAAAGATTCATTTTTTTCTTGAATATAGTAGCAAATTTTCATTTCAAAGTTTGGATATGTTAAAGCATAACTCTGTCTGTATAAGTGGAAAACTATAAGAATTAATTACATTTAGAACAAATTTGAAAGATAAAATGGAGTTTACTTAAATCATTCACCTATTGCGTTGAACAGGTGCTCTCATGAAAGTCCCATACCTTGAGTGCCTATTCGGAAGAGTAACATGTACACAGGATTCATCGCCTGGAAAAATGCCTTACCACTCCAGTAAGTACCTGACGAATCTAGCTATCTTATAGGTTCTCAAGATCCAGTTCAAACCGAAAAAATTATGGACCGGAGATGCTGTGTTTTCACTTTCCAGTCTCGATAGAGTCCCAAAGCGCCTCCGTCTCCTTGTGGGTGATGAATTATGTTCAGTCGTACAACACCTTTCCCACAAACGAAACGTCGCAAGCCATTCGCTGCTCTCTCGCTGATTGCATGGAAAGTGTTAAAACGAACAACTTAATTCCACCGGATCACGGCTAAGAGCCACCATGCCACGCATTTTGTAGCGAACTACTTTCATTCCCTTTGTATTCCACTGGTGCGATATAAGTTCTACTCGAACAACTTTCATCCCTCTAAACACTGCTTTGTTTAACCGACACTCAAGATTCTTTCCATGATTACTATTAGGTTGGTGCAAAAATAATGACGTAATAATGTCGTTTTTCGACGTCAAAAAATAGGTCAAAAAACGACATTATTACGTCATTATTTTTGCACCAACCTAATACAATCTAGGCCTGTTCAAGTTTAGAGTCAACCGTTATCGTCTCTATATATAACCCCTAAAAAGTGTGCTTCTAACTCTGTAGCCCTCTTCCTCGGGTAGCTCTTGAGCCTGATGGAGGGTGAATATCGTTGGAAAAAGAAAATTGTTTCCTGAACCTATTGAATTTTAACAATTGACAGATTCTCACAGTAAATTTCAACTGTACAGTCCCTTTACTTTTCTGAAATATAATATCGAATGAATGCTACAATAAAATAAAATGAATACCTGTAATAATAGTCTGAGATTACGCACTTCTTCGAAGTTGAAAACACGGAAGAAATTTCTGTTTCCTTAATCAGTAACGACGATAATCGAATTATTAGTCCGAGAAAAAATATCGTTCGATAAGCGTCATTTTCTGTCGTCTTGAAACGCAAATGAATTTAAGTTACTAAAATGAAAATCCATGTTTCTACTCACCTTCGTCCGTAGATCAGCTCGGAATACTGATGTTTATATTTTAATATTTTAAATAACTGGAAACTCACCTGTAAAAAAAAAGAAAAAATATATTTATAATATTTTTATTATAATAGAATATAATAAAAAACATTTTACACCGCTAGACAAAGCTTTCAATACTATGATCGTACTTCGTCAGGCGATGGTAGATCACTTGTGATAAACAATGATTTATATGAAAAATTTAAAAACAAATCGTTATCTCTTTTTGGAAGTTAAAATGGGAAGCATAAGGTGAGAATTAAAATTATACTACTGGGTATGTCCTGATTAACCAATCAAAAACCAGATCTACACTAAAAAAAAAATAGAAATAAGGTTAGAGGGTGGAGGTAGGTGGGTTATTTTTTTCATGTCACGAAAAACTAGCACATAGACATGCTACCCAACGATTGTATGAAACATGTCAACGACAAATGTATTATGGATGTAGCCAAGTATGACGTTCTAATTTGTTGAAGTAGTATTTATCAGAAACAAAATTTAAAAGATAATATATTTAGGAAGCTTATAGATATATATTGGCAGAAAATTTATTGATGTGGACCCAAAGTCGGGACCACGGAAGGAAAACACGGAACACGGATTAGAGGCAAGAAAGATATATGGAACAAAAAGGTTACAAAGACAGTGTAAGTGTAAACGGAGCATACTATGTGCTAGTGTCCAATATTGGTAATCGTACGCGGCTGATACTACGGTATTAAAATACTCTCTCTCTCTCTCTCTCTCTCTCTCTCTCTCGGTATTTATCAATCCACCCACGAGGATCGAATGTGGCACAAGGCCGTTTTAATGTGGGTATCCCCGAGCCCGTTGGCTCGGCCAAAAATATGGCCTTTCTGAACCCGCCTAGACGGGTTCAGGCCCTGTCAACCTCCCCGGACGAAACCTTGCCCTTCGGCAAAGCTTCGTCCGGGTTCCCCTCTGCTAATGCAGAGAGTTCGACAGTCGCCGAGAGTCTGTCTTTCGGTCTCTCTCTCGGTATTTATCAATTCACCCACGAGGATCGAATGTGGCACAAGGCCGTTTTAATGTGGGTATCCCCGAGCCCGTAGGCTCGGCCAAAAATATGGCCTTTCTGAACCCGCCTAGATGGGTTCAGGCCCTGTCAACCTCCCCGGACGAAACCTTGCCCTTCGGCAAAGCTTCGTCCGGGTTCCCCTCTGCTAATGCAGAGAGTTCGACAGTCGCCGAGAGTCTGTCTCTCGGTCTCTCTCTCGGTATTTATCAATTCACCCACGAAGATCGAATGTGGCACAAGGCCGTTTTAATGTGGGTATCCCCGAGCCCGTAGGCTCGGCCAAAAATATGGCCTTTCTGAACCCGTCTAGATGGGTTCAGGCCGTGTCAACCTCCCCGGGCGAAACCTTGCCCTTCGGCAAAGCCTCGTCCGGGTTCCCCTCTGCTAATGCAGAGAGTTCGACAGTCGCCGAGAGTCTGTCTCTCAGTCTTTATCTCGCTCTCCCTCCCCTAGACTGTTATATTGCATACTTTATATAGTCCTGGAAGAGTCCATGTTGTAGGTATGTTACGGTCTCACAACATTTATTCATAATATATTTTGTTCCACTCATTTATGAGCACGATCCTAATTTTGGGGAAGGTTAGAAGTAATGGATTTTAGTTAAAAATCTATAATTAATATGACATTTTTATGATAATTAATATTGACTTTTCAGAAACCATGAGAATGTTTAAGCTTCGTGCCTGCATAAAAAAAAAAAAAAAAAAAAAAAACGAAACAAAGAAAACTGTGTACCACACGTAAGGTTATTCCATAGACAACGCTATTACTGTATACACTTTTAACTCCCTCGGCACTGTTTATTTTGAATTTTATAAAAAATATATGAACCAGGTACAAAGTGGTATTATTTATCATTTTAAAGATTCATTATTTTATAAAGAAACTAAATTTGAAAAAGTATATTTTTATTGAAAAATTATAACAACGAAATTATTAAATTATATAAACAAACTATAATATATTATTTGCCATTTTATAAATAACTATAGAAAAAGAAATTTAAATAAACTTATGACATAAACATAGATTAAGAGAATGTTTTGTTCACAGGAAAAATATTCTCAATTCTATTTTAGTGAATTTATGTGGCGAGAACAAATGACAGAAATGCACAGAAAAAATTTTCTTGTCATTATGTGTTTATTTAAATTTTCTTGTTCACAGATAATTCTATAAATTTAGGAATAAAAAGATACTTTTCATATTTATTTATTGATGAAATGATAACAAATAAATATTTCTTCATAGTTGATTAACCTATTTTATAATCTTGTAAATATAAAATTATTCTTGCACCTTATGTGTTGTAGCATACCTAGAGATGATAATGAGTATGTCCTCATTCGCATAAATACAGTAGTAATACTGTATGTTGGTCGGCAGTTGGACATTCATTGTTTAATTGATTCCCTTCTAGCAGTAGACTACTTCTACGCGCCGCTGGTGAATCTTATATGCGATGTTCTTGCCCTACGTATTATCATTCATTGCCAACCTCCATTTAATTAATCTATTCAGTAACATTCTCTAGGTTGCAACAATAAGCAATCTAATAAAGGAATAGTGTTTAAGATCTTTGTTGTCATTTCTTAAGAATAAGGAAAATGTATGAATCGACTTTCATACGTTTGGGTTTTATTAACATTCCTAATAGTCGTTTTTGAAACAATAAACATTGCCGACTGAGTCATTAATAGCGGTGTCAACGGAATAACCGTATTTTTTGACAAACTGTTTTTTTTTTTTTGTTTTTGTTGTCATTTTTTGCACGGATTTTAAACATTGCCAAAATTTTTTACCGGCTTTTAATTTAACTACATTGAATCAATAGCTGCAACTTCTGCCAGGAAAGTCGGTTCAGTGTCGTGCCAGAAGGTTTTTCACATTAGTGACCATCTTGCGCATCTACAAATCTGCCATTCATCCATGGGTTGAATACTGTTGTCATATCTGGTCTAGTGCCTCCTGCTGCTTATCTCGAGGTTCTCGAAAAAATCCAAAGAAGGATCTGCAATGTAATCCGTCCTGACTTGACATGTCGGCTTCAGTAACTTTCTCACAGACGTGATGTGGCTTCCCACTGTCTTTTCTACAACTATTTTCATGGCAACTGTTCTGAGGAGCTGTCTTTCCAGAGGTCCTGACTGCACAAATTTAAGCGTGCTACTAAATTGGCATCTAGATCCCACTTTTTTTATTATTGAAATAGTTAAATGGGACTGCTACTTATACTGCAGCAGTTTATTTTATCGCGCTTCCTGACAGTAAAACTCCCTTCCTCTTACTTGCTTTATTTTCATTCAATTTGATTGTGTATTTCCAGTTGGCATTCAAGTATGGGTAAAAGTTTTTTTTTTATGAATTCCCCTAAATAAATGAGGTTTCAGGCTGAGAAAACTAATGATATTTATATTTGAACCAGTCGATCTTATATATATATATATATATATATATATATATATATATATATATATATATATATTATTTCTCATATATATATATATATAAATATATATATATATATATATATATATATATATATATATATATATATATGCATGTCTCATTAAAAACGACAGACAAGGTACTACGGTTAAGCTTTTTATTTAATTTTTTTGTGTGTTCTGACAAGTGCTTTCTTTTCTGGACATAGGCTGTGTAAGAACTGTTCAAATGTTTTATATTTCCGAGCGCTTTCGACTATACATTTAGCTATTTGGTTGGTGCAAAAATAATATTGTTTTTTGACGTTAAAAAATACGTCAAAAAACGATATTATTTTTGCACCAACTTAATATTATCAAAGATGATTCGATTTTCTGCTTAATTGAGTGTGTGCGTTCTGTGTATGCATTAGTGTGTGGTAGGGATGTTTTTAATTTTCGAATACGGTTAGCACATTGTGGCTTTGTTCGTAGTTGATATCCACAATGTGCTAACCGTATATATATATATATATATATATATATATATATATATATATATATATATATATATATATATATATGTATATTACATTCAACATCATCACTTGATAAGACACCGCCGGTGTGGAAACAAAATGGCTATTTTTGTAGTGATTTTATAACATATTTATGTTATAATTTTTAAATAAATAATTATATATATATATATATATATATATATATATGGAGCACTATTTTTTAAAAAATAATAACGAAAATCCTAAAGAACTTTGGATTATTTACCTAACCAGTTCTTTCCTATTTTCTATATATTTTCATATATATATATATATATATATATATATATATATATATATATATATATATATATAACCAATTGTTAAAAATTATTTTAGTGGATAATCGTATTTGAGTAAACCTTCTGTTTTTTTTTTTAAATTTAAAAAATTATATGCGACAGTAGAATAAAAAAAATCTTCCTCTACTTAAATATGATTATCCCTTAAAATAACGTTTAAGGGAAAAAATCTGTCCGTTTAATAAATAAAAAAATCCATTATTTTTTTAGACATAAATAATTTTTTTTTAATTATTCATATATATTGTAAAAGTAATTATTAAAAACTTTGACAAAGAAAGGAACGAAAAGAAAAGAATTGGAATAAGTTGACACATTGTAGCAAATTGGAGGAGAACCAAAGCAAAGACAAGAAAATATGAATAAAGAAAGAAAAAAGAGCAGATGATAAGCTGAAGGAAGCCATAAATGAAAGACATATGGATAAATAACATTAGTTATTGTCTCTGTCTGTCAGTAAAGCTGACAGGAAAGGGTTTGGGCATATCTCCAATTCAAAATGGCCGCTTCACCTCTCATTTTCATTCCGCCTGTTCCAGTTCAGCTTCCTTTTCCGTACATAGCTTTAATAGCCTGTGTAATGTGCCAACGGTCGCCATTTTGGGCACACAGCGGTACAAAATATAAATGTCTAGATAGTCATTGCTTGCCAAATATTGATTGCGCTCTTCGCATAATTTCAGGGCAGAGAAGAAAAGTTGTGTAACAAATGGCATCTAGCAGAGGAGGGGGTTCGAAATAATAATACTTTCATTCAGTAATTTGGGTCATATTGGTTTCAGGGAAACTTATTTTTATAGCTATTTTTGAAAGAAAATTAAATTGCAGAAAAATCTGTACTCGCAATTTCTATATAACGTTTATGTTTTTTGTATTTTTTATTTTTATAAGAAATAGGTTGTATTGTTCTGCCCTTATTTTTTACTTTGCTCATGTTCACCCAAGAAAGGCAGTAAGGCCGACCGTGGTACGAAACAACTAGAAAACTAAATTACTAAGAAGCGAAAACAAAAAAGAAGATTAATCAAGAAGATATTAGATATCGATTGACATTGCATATATTTTTTTCATGATTAGAGTTAACTAGAGAGCCTGGAGCCTGGAGAGAGTTCCAATAGCAAGAAGTGTGATAGAGGAAACTGTTAGCATAGAACTTACGGTTGCATCTAGCAAACTCAACAATAAATTGATGAGACCACGTAACTAGTCTAGTTGTGCGCTTAAATTCATAAAATCTAGGTACCATAGCGACGAGCTCATCCGAATAATTACCATGAAAGTAGTCATATCAAATGTGCAGGGAGGCGACTTCACGGTGGTGGGAAAATAAGTGAAGCCGAGACAACATATCAGGACCAGTAATATTGCTGATTCTTATTTGGGCTTCATTAAGGATCTCTACGTATACACCAGGACAAGTGGACCATATGTGACAGCAACATTCTAAGCATGGCTTATAGATATGTATGGCAGATTCTGAAGAGTAAAATTGTCTAGGGCTAGACAATGAACCAACTTTTTTAAAAATCTTATTCCCATTTTTTCTTTCACTTATTTTATTTTAAAGGTCAGTTCTATCTCTCTCTCTCTCTCTCTCTCTATATATATATATATATATATATATATATATATATATAAAGAACAGTAAGAGAGATATTTTTTTTATTTTTACAAAATAGTTCTCAATGTAAATTTACAGAGCATTAAAAAGAACATATTTTAAATCAGTTAATTTATATATATATATATATATATATATATATATATATATATATATATATATATATATCAACCCCGATAAGAAAATCCTTTATAAAATGACACCCACACATGTATATACACACATCCTCCCACATACAAACATATATATATATATATATATATATATATATATATATATATATATATATATATTAAGCATTACGCCCCGAGTAAGGCGTGAAGCCACTATTCAAATGTAACGTCAATCGACATCTCCAGTTACCTTGATTTATCCACTATCCCTCTCCTAATCCTTTCTTCTATCACTCCTATCTGTTCTTGCTCCAAATCTTCTGCTACCGTTACCGTTACACCCGGAACGCTTCAAACCTTTGCCATGGATTATGATCAGTCTGGCGTGTTGCGTTTTTAAGGACAATTTCTCTCGTCATAGATTTCTCGACGTTTTTCACCCTTTTCGCATTCAAACGTAAAAAAAAGGGATTTTTTAATTTTTTTTTTCATTAATTCGAAAGATTTTTGTAACTTTAAAATGTTATTGTTATTTATTCACTAAAAATAACGTTTAAAGTGATAAAAATATGTCGGATTAATAAAATATCCATTCTAAAATATATATAAATCTAAAAGTGGACATTGAGTTCAACACCCAGCGGCGACATGCTGTTTCATTCATCAGTCCCTAAATATAGCATACCATAATTTTATCTTATATATGATGAGTGTAAGAGCTAAATTGTCCAAGTCGTATAACATGAGATAATTGTCAATCCCACAAAATGATTAATATCTAAAAAAGGCACTAAAATAATTAAGTTTCTTTTTTCTAGGTTTTCCGATAAGACGTTTAGCCATCATGAAAAAAATTGTTTAAGAATCACTAAAAAAAACTCTTTTAGTTATTCAGCTAGAAAAAAAACAGGTTAAAATTGTTTTGTGTCAGCTCCATTGTCTTCCCAAATGAACAATGGTGAGAGAAAAAAGATCATTCAGGCCTTGAGTAATGGTACCAACATTCATACTCTGGATTCCATCTTCAAAGTCCATTCAAGAACCATCAAGAGAATGGTGAATAAGTTTTAAAAAAGGGGACATTAGGGAGGAAAACTGGATCAGAAGGTCACGACAGAATGAGGGATCATTATTTCAAGTTAGAGATCAATTGTGAGGCATTTTGATCCTCCAGGATATAAAGTTAGAAGGTTAGAGAAGGCAAAGATTAGTTGGAAAATGATCCTGGAATAATATTAGGTTGGTGCAAAAATAATGACGTAATAATGTCGTTTTTTGACGTATTCTTTAACGTCAGAAAACGACATTATTACGTCATTATTTTTGCACCAACCTAATATATATATATATATATATATATATATATATATATATATATATATATATATATGAATAAAAATGACAATCGGAAAACTAGTAATTGCTGACGCGTTTCGTCCAATGTGGACTTTATCTACTGGTTAAATCGGAGAAATTTTCATATATATATATATATATATATATATATATATATATATATATATATATATATATATATATATATATATATTTCAATCCTTGGTGAGCTTCCTATCTTTAGCTATCATTAATGATGAACATGTCATTTTCGTTTATGATCGATTTAATCACGATTCTTCTGTTAAGCTTGGAGAGTAATTATACATTCATAATGCTCAAAGTGGAGTCCAATGGTGTTATAAAAACATTGGAGAATTCTAGTAAGATATCTTTAATCATTTCTATGATACAACGTCTCAAAGCTTCATCTAACAAATAGACAATTTTGCTGTTACACACGCTATATATGATTTCTACACGCTCGCTATATGAGGGCAGCCACCAAACATGCCGAGGCGGATGAGATGGTTCCGATTATACTCCATAACCTGATGGTATCTGCGTAATTGTTAGTAGTAAATTATAACTTATGCAACCGCACGTAATCTCTCAGCATTCGATATCTTTGATCCAAGGACAAAAAAAAGATAAAAAAACATGATAATTGGAGTCTGCCTGTTCTGCGTACGATTCAAGTAGTCTGGCAAAAGTTTCTGGCTTGTTCGTTAATGCTCAGTTCATATCTCGACAATGTATATATGTTCTTATATTGAAGACCAAGACCAGAGAATAATGTCATACACTCCCACGCATATATTAACGTGTGCTAAACCACTCCCTAAAAGTAAGTATTTCAATGATCAAACGTCAAATTTTTAACAAATACGAGAAACATTATCAATGAAATTGAACAGTGAAGTTTAATAAAATTTTGGTCATGACACTTAGTAATGGTCGGGCTGACAGCTTTTCTGCACTCTTTTGTATGTGAGGTAACCGAGAACACATTATTTGATAAAGGAACAAATATTCAGCAGAAATAAAATTAAATTAAAAAAACACACAAACACACACATCTGTACAGATTTTCAACTTCCAAAATCATTTCTCTCATTGATTTAGCATTTCTCTGTTGTGGAAAATCCCTATTATGAAATTTATTTATTTAGGCAAATAATAAATTGAATGACATATATATATGTCATATATCAGGGGTGCTGAAAAGTTCTTCCCTAGATCTCTTCCTAAGATCAGTATTTCAATAACTAAATATCGGAAAACCGATTTTGGTGAAGTGGACGGTTTTATAAAGTTTTCAGCAACTCCTTGTAAATCTAAAGTGTAACTACTGCGCTGCATGTACCAATATACTTCTGTGTCGTTGCGAGGTGGTGTAATGGTTAGCAGGCTTGTATCTCTAAAAATATTACGACTGAGTAGTGAGTTCGATCCTCACTGGGTACTTTCGGCCTTGTGCCACATCGGAGCTACGCTTGGAAAATCACTACTTCAGTGTCGTTGTCTGAGAACATACTCGAGAACCAACCATTTGTTTTCTCAACGAAACTTTTGGAGATGAAGCAATATAAAATCAAATCTACAGCCTAATAAATAATCCAGTTTGACTTCTTGAAAGAAAAATATCCTGACGCCTGGAAATCCAAATAATGACTTTCTGCTAGTTATTACTGATACTTGTTATTTCGTCTCTTGTTCCTTTTAGAACTTACCGAAATGCAACTGCTTGGTTTTCAGAAGAGAAAAATAAACATTCGTTTTCATTGTAAATGTTGCATTTGTAAAAAAAAAAAAAAAAAAAAAAAAGGTAAACAAAAATGGCTATATCCACGGATACGTCAGAATATTTGCTCTAAATCAGTAAAATATTTTTTCGACATCTATTTCACTTTCATCTCTATTTTTATAGATGAAGTTTCCTTTGTATCTGATTAGCCAAAACAAAACTCCAATATTTTTCCAGGATTTTTTTGGTATTTATTTATGCTTATATACATTCAGGAATCTATAGAAATGATAACAGCTAATATTTGTATATGGATGGAACAACTGATTCGGTTCTTTTAATGTTCTCTCCCCTTAATGTTTTGTCCTTATATTCACTCACAATAACCCTCTATGTCTTAGTGACTTTATTGTTTTATTTAATATGAAGTGATTTAAAAAAAATAAGAATAATTTTTTTTTTTTTTTTTTTTTTTTTTGTGTTTTTTTTAACATACAACGTGTGTTAGCACGTGCGATACCCTGTCTTCATCAGCCGCCGACCAGGGATGATATCACGGTTTCGGCGGCTATGGCGGGACCAGCAGTGTTTGCCACCAGGTAGGGTATGAATATAAGCTAAGTAATCGTTCTTTTAAATAAATTCTATCTGTAATGAGGTTTCCTGAACGCGTTTGACGTTATTGACGCGCTCGTAAAACATCGTATTTCTAGTATTAACTGCATCCTTCATTATTTTACGAGAAAACGTTGCACAAGGAAGATCGAACAAATAACTTTTCTGTAACAGTAAATAGAACTCTGTTCACAGATCTGGAGAGTAATACCCCGTAATATGGCGATTCATTATCGGCTGCAAAAGGTGCAAAGAAACCTAGATGCAATTTTCAAGCAATATACTGGACGTCATAACCCTCCCCCTAAATTGAAGAAGTATATGAAGGCAAGAATTTTGCAGATTGTGTTTTTTTTTTCTTTTTCGCAACAATCTTCAACTGAATAATTGAATGGAATGGTATACATTGTTCAATAAATGTTTAAATTAAAGTAAAGTCAATTATTAAAAAAATGATCGTTAATAAATTTAAAACGTTTTTAAAAGTCGACGAATAATTTTATAATTTCCATGTCGTTGAGTTGAGTTGTCCTCGCGCTGAGTAAGCAGGTGGTTAGTTTCTACGGAGATGAGTTGGCCGGTGTTCAATCGGCTGTTGTGAGTCGTCCTTGCATCCACCGGATCTGCTACTTACGGCTCATTTCGGCTGTCACATCTATAATAGCGGTCTTTAACTCGTAGTGGATATTGTATTATACCTGGTAGGTTTACTACTCAACGACGTCTCAGTTTGAGTTCTATGGGAGATTCAGAGCAGAACTAGGTTGAAAGTGATATAATTGTAAGAATTCTGAGCCAATACCACTGTGGCTATTTAGGAGGGAATGGAACCCTTCTGGGAGATGTACGGTATTCCCTAAATCCTGGGTTTGATGCTGTGTCTAACATCGCGTTGCCGACGACGGTATTGATTATGTAGCTCTGAGTGAAGAATAGGGTTCTAAAGATATCTGAGTTCTTCAAATGATGGATGAAATAGAGCATTTCAACCGAATCGATCAGTTTAGATGGTTATCTTGAACATTTTCGAATATGAATTTCATCACATCACACAATCCCCATTGTAAGACATGAACATCCACTTGTACTAACGTCTTCGTGTACCACACGTCTGATAGTCATCTCCGTCACCTTGAGTTGCTTGCTGATGGCCCGCATCAACTCAGTAGACGAATTTTGCCGTCCTTACGACGACGGACCGTGTTGAATGTGTCTTACTCTGGACAACGTATGACAATTCCTCATCCAGATATCTCCATTACATCTCTGAACTTGAAAATGGAGAACATAGACACATTGAAAAATGTGTTTGGTTGTTTCCGCCATGAGCACGGAATTGTGTTAAACTGAAGAGAATTCATAAGGCTATGGGTGTCGCTGCCACATCTAAACTGGAGCTTCTTTCGTATGTTTAGAGATACTTGATGAAATCCAAAGAAGAATCTAAAATATTACCGGTCCTGATCTGGCACCTCGGTTTTAGTCACTTTCCCACGGCTCCAATATAGCTTCTCTGTGCCTTTTTTATAAATACTTTCATGTTAATTGTTCTGTTTAATTTTCCTCTATGATACGCAGACTTTACGAATTTAATATCAGTACTAGAGTGGCAACAAGGTCTCATCTATTTATATGTGAAATGTCTAAAATTAACCGTAAATTCTATAGTAACAGTTTCTTTGATCGCATTTCCCGCTTGTGAAACTCTCATCCGACTTCTTGCTTCCCAGTCAAATTTGTTCTTCAAAAATTTACATGCAATGCCAATCGGTTATCTATTGTCCTCTTAATTCCTATTCTTTTATTCTTGTTTCTCCTTTATAGATGTTATATTGCGACAAGTGAACAGTTGTAAACTTCCCATTGGCTCTGAATTTAATATACACCTTATTTCTCTTCGACTTAACATATGCAAATAGGTACAAACTTTTATACCAATCTACTACAATAGTGTTTTTTGATACAGCTTTAGTGTGTGCCCTACCGATCAGTGTATCCTACCACTACACTTTAATTCAAATATGTGTAACAATGCCATGTCTATAACTTGAGAGTCTACAGTATTCATTGTTTAACTTTTTATCTCTTTCAGTCTGGTGTCATTTATTACAATAACTGCACTCGATCCCCTTTTAGGATTGACAGTTTTCAGGTTGTTTATTTTATGAAACTATTAGCCTGAATTCCTTCTCTTAGGATTCTGTAATCCTTTTATCAGACTCTTTCTGCACCTGGAGAGGTTGGTTCTGTTTAGTGACAGGTGTATTATATACTCCCAACAGTCCAGTGATCAAATGATGTTACTAACACTGAGTGTCTAGAATATCACTTTACACCATACCCATGTAAAAATATAGCTACTGATTTGAAATGTGTGGTGGATGAGTTAGGAACAAATTTAACACAATGGCCAGTGTTAAAGTAGTGAGAAACTTTTTAATCATTTCACCCCAAGCAGGGTTATAATTCCACTAAGATGCAAGGGGTTACTGGGAGTGAAAGAGAATGAGAACATTTTAGAAGGAACTATTCTAAACAGGAAGCATGGGATAAACCTCTACTCCTGTTCAAAAGAGTATGAACTGGGCAATAGGCAAACCTTGAATTTTTGGTGCTGCTTTAGTGTATATCCTACTGATCGTTGTATCCTACCACTACATTTTTACCCTACATTATCTAACGGAAGGGCAAAAGCAAAAACAGAAGGAGGGAGGCCATTTATTGTTGTATTATAAAATTTAAAATAAAAAAAAATTACAAAATAAGAAATTTGACTTAAAATTCATGAAACAGGATATTTGAATCCTTTAAATAAAAACATTCCGAATGTCTTTTAATATATCGAGAAAAACGTCAGGACAGTGCCTTAATAATGTAAGATACAAATGTAGTGGTAAGATATACACTATAGAAGAAACTGATCTGGGGCACCTTGAGACGGTGTAATGGTTAACAAGATTTTCTCGCTAGAACAATTACGACAGTAGTTAGATCGATCCTCATTGGGTGTCTCTTACTTTCGGCTTTGTGCCTCATCTAAGCTACACTTGGAAAATCATTACATTAGGCCCCTCGAGGCGGCGTAATGGTTAGCAAGCTTGTCTCGCTAGAACAATTACGAATGAGTAGTGAGTTCGATCCTCACTGGGTGCCCTTTACTTTCGGCCTTGTGCCACATCTAAGCTACACTTGGAAAATCTATATATATATACGAGTGTAAGTGGGCACCTCGAGGCGGTGTAATGATTAGCAAGCTTGTCTCGCTAGAACAATTATGACTGAGTAGTGAGTTCGATCCTTACTAGGTGCCCCCTACTTTCTGCGTTGTGCCATATCTAAGGTCCGCTTGGAAAATCAAGTGTGTAAGCCCCTCTCCACAGGGTTTTGTAACGCATCTATTTATCATCTCTCAGTTGCGTCTCTGCACTTGGGCAGAGTGCACTCAGTGGCGACTCCGTGAAAAGACAGAGTCGCAACTGAGAAAAATTATGCTGAGAAGTGCCCAGTCCTGGGGAACAGCTGCTCGAGGCCGCGAACCACTCATTACACCAGAGAGAGGGATCGGTGCTCGCCACGAGTTCTCGGCCTCTTAGCTATGATCAAATTGTGGTATCTGTTCTGATCAGCTTAATCGGATACTCTCTCCCAACTTCTATCTTCTTTTCTTTGCTTCTTTTTCCTTTCTCAATGAAACCAAGTAATGTCTTTTCCCCTTTTTCCACACAATTAAATAGTCCGTTATTTATGAGGCATTGACAGGACATAACGGTCATGCTAACAGAGGCCGTGACATTCACAAATATAATAGGATTGATTCACTCATTCCCATTCTTTGACTCTGTTCAAATTTCTGTATTTGAAACAGAAATCCTAATACAAGTAAAAACCTCTAAAACAACTAGTGCGAACTCTTTTTGATTGCGTTAGTAATTTCACTGATTTAAATACTAACATTTTAGTATTTTTGCTATATATATATATATATATATATATATATATATATATATATATATATATATTAGGTTGGTGCAAAAATAATGTCGTTTTCTAACATATGTTACTATGTGCGAAAACGACATTATTTTTGCACCAACCTAACATATATATATGTGTGTGTGTGCGTGCTTTAATTACCAGTAACCGGTAAATGGTAATACTATCATCTTGTCTTCAAACTACATGCAAGTTTACAAGGCCTACTAAAGCCGCTAGTTATTGGGGTCAGATTTAAAATTACAACCCTTGCCGATTCGTGTGGAACATTCAAATGACCCTCGTGAGGGAAAGGTAAAGTTGTAATTAATTCCGCCCTTTTCTGTTATTGGACTATTTTGCGTTAGGTTATTATTTCTATAATGTACAGGACCTCCCCAGAAACGTGCCCACTCTTTAAACGCCAATAAATGCAATGTTTATTGACTTGCAAACAAGATTAATCGTTAAATTTAAGAAATATCAATGATTATTGACTTACAAAGAAGGTCAGACGTTTAAATTAAATATAAATTGAAATAAAATAAATGCATTTTTATAAATATTAAAACTGACGATGAAGTCAAAATGTGAGTACATTTTTTAGATATACGAGATTTACCTTAACCCCCAACTGAATCAGGTTGTGACATAAGGTCGGTTTTTAACGTGGGGACCCGAGTGTTTCCATTTGGGCCGCTGGTATAAGGTGCCCAGAGCTTGTCTAAGGTGGTCAGAGCTGGTCATCGTATCAGATGTCAAGCAACGGATTGAGTAGTGCATGGGAGGAGAGAAGGTTTAAAGATTCATTTCAGTTATAACTTATTTCGTGAATATCACCATATTCATCTCTTCAGACAGAAAGGTTCGGCTGGAAGAGATGAATATAGTAATATTAAGGAAATAAATTACAACGGAAAATGAATCTTTAAGCTTTTCCTCTTTATTATTATTATTATTATTATTATTATTATTATTATTATTATTATTATTATTATTATTCTCTATAGTTTACTTTGAGCTTTCCCTGAACAATTATCATCCTTGCAATTATCCCTACCAGTCATTGGTAATATATATATATATATATATATATATATATATATATATATATATATATATATATATATATGAAGGAAAAAAATTACAGCCTGATGATGGAAACATGGATCTTCGAAAGTACTTGCTTAACTTAAAAAAATATACACTAGAAATATCTGACAAGAGTTTTATAAATGACGATCACATCAATCAATGGATTAACAGTATTTTAATGCATACATTATGTTCTACTATCGAAGTGATTTCGCCATTAATAGCATTAATATTGCTGATTGATTCTTTGTGTGATTATTTCTTTATATATAAAATATATGTTGCCTAATGTTATATGTTTATAAAAAAACAATTGATCCCGCAGTATGAAATTCCTGAGAAAAAAACTAAGTCATATCACTATATTAATTAAATTATATACTTAGTTCATGTCATGTTAACTGAAAAACACTTGTAAAAAAAGAATTCGTAATTTTACCATATTACAAAATTCATATAAAACTTCTCACTTGAAATTTTGACTTGAGCGTTGCGACTCTCACGTTCCGCGATTGTGCAACCGTCAATAAATAGCACATTCTTAAAAAAACATCTTTCAGTCTAGAAACAATTATTTCGTCTTCAAGGTTTAACTTTAAAGGAAAAAAATTACGGCCTGATGATGGAGACATGGATCTTCGAAAGTACTTGCTTAACTTGAAAAAAATATGCAGTAGAAACATCTGACAAGAGTTTTATAAATGACGATCACGACATTCAATGGATTAACAGTATTTTAATGCATACATTATGTTCTACCAGCGAAGTGATTTCGCCATTAATCGCATTAATATTGCTGATTGATTCTATGTATGATTATTTCTTTATATATATATATATATGCATATATATATATATATATATATATATATATATATATATATATATATATATATATATATATAGAGAGAGAGAGAGAGAGAGAGAAAATTAATATGCGTAAAAGTTTGTCACTTAGTTGATTAATATTACATTCAACATCCAAACTCCACGGACGTACGTACGTGTAGGGTATTCTGATCATTTATCCTCTCGGGGGTTTTAATTTTTTTTTCACCTTTGGCTATTCCTTTTTCTTCTTTTATACGAAGAAGGAACGACTCTGGACATGACAACGTTTTTAATTTTGGGGCATCCTAGTTTGTTTTGTTTTTTGGCGTTTTATTTTTTTGCTTTGTTTTGTTTTTGTTGTGAAATTTCCATTTATTTTTTTTACATAAACAATTGATATTAATGCTTAAATGATAAATATTTATACACACACATATACAAACACACACATACAAACACACACATACATACATATATATATATATATATATATATATATATATATATATATATATATATATATATGATACAAATGATATTAATGCTTAAATGGTAAATACTTATACACACAGACACACAAACACACCCTCATATATATATATATATATATATATATATATATATATATATATATATATATATATATATATATTCACCAGGCTATTATTTCGTTTTTTAATTTGGTTTCGTGGTGTTATAATTATTAATTGGAGGAGGTTAGATTTAAAATTAAATTTATTTATGTTGGTTCAAATTCATGTGAAATACCTTTATTTACACGTTTATACATACGTACACGTGCATATCTATGTACGCACGTATATAAGTAAACCTATGCGCACATATATACATATAAACATGCGTACACGGGTACATGTGCACTTATGTATGTGCTGTACTGTTAATAAACTAGTGCTTAAAATGAGCAAAAAGCCAAAGAGCGAGAGTAAAGTAAAAAAAAAAAAAAAAAAAAAAAACTAAAAGGACAAATAATCACGACGCCCTAGACGCAACGTGCACACGCGCTAACGCACATTCGCAGAGCCTGGCGCATAGTTGAACGCGCACAATCTTTCCTGATAACTGCAATCTTCATAAAATTCTGTCTTTTTGAAACCTGTTCATTTTTTGTCATTTCCTCAGTCCTCCCTATTCTCAGTCTACTCATTTTCTTTCACTTCCACTCTCTGTAACACCCTGCGTACTAGTAGACATTGCTCAGGGTGAAATGAGTAAAACACACACAAGCATATATATATATATATATATATATATATATATATATTATAAGTTAATTGATTTAAAATATGTTTTTCCGCTACACAGTTCTAACCATGTTTCACAAATGGAAGGTCCGAATTTAATTTTGTAATTAAATTAAAGACATTAGTTCCATTTCATCCTCAAGCGAATTTTGGAGTAACTTTTAAAATTACCTAGTTTTAAAGACACAGGATTATATATCTTACTGTTCTTTCTTTATATATATATATATATATATATATATATATATATATATATATATATATATATACTAGCAGCATGGCCTGGCATTGCTTGTGCTTGATTCAAAAATTGTACGACTCATACTGCAATTGCTATTACTTAACTTAAAATATTTTTGCCCTTCCTTGATTTTAAATGGGTGCCCTTTGCCATGCTCATGTTGCTAGATGCCTTACTTCTTGCCTATCTCACGCTGCAATTTTTTTCTAAGCTCTATACTAAACATTAAATCTGTTACGAAAAATGAACTAAACAAAATGAACACAAAACAACCAGCTTTAAAAAATGACTCGTAACTGGGAAAACCGAATTAAAAAAGAATGTTAACAACAAATACTTTTTCACACACAGCCCAGTTCTGCGGAATCAGAATCAACCATGCTGATTTAAATTTTTCCAACTTGTGACGAATGCAGCTATCGATTTTTTTTTTTGCATGCTAGTTAACATTCATGGCAGTCAGCTGTTGGCTCTCACACTGACCAATAGAATCTTCCTGCCTATTCATGGCAGCCAGCTATAGGCTCTCACTCTGGCCAGCACAAAATGGCGGCAGACTACATGAAAACTGCCGTAGAAGCATGAAAAAATCGATTATTTACACTATCGATGAGAGTTGGGAAATGCAACGTCGGTCTTGGCCTTTCAAATAACTCGGAGCTTGTGCATGTAAATTTTGGTGCAAACCCGTCAAAAATTGCGGCCGTGCATTCGTTACACACACACACACACACACACACACACATCCTGTCTTTCATATATATATATATATATATATATATATATGTGTGTGTGTGTGTGTGTGTATGTATGTATATATATTTGAACTTCATATAATCCTCATGAGTTGAGCTGAATAAAACGTCATTACGTCAGAAAAAAGTGGGAACTATCTCACAAAAATTGCTTATCTGTCTTGAGAAAAGTGACACAGTCTGACTCAGATGGGTAAATCGATAAAAGGCAACGAGTACCAGGAGGAACGCTGTGTTATGCAGAATCCATTGTTTGTTCTCACGAGCTGAAGGAGACCCAGTCGTATCAAATCGGATAATGTGAAGCGTTGTTTCGCCTTTTTAACAGAAGTTCATGACAACTGCCCAGAAACCTGACGTTGTCGTTTGATCAGTGAATTCAGATCTAGGCTTCACTGTATGGACGCTTCACGCTGGGGGTGATCGCGTCTGAGTTAAGGAAATATATGTTAAGGTTCTTTTTGTTTCTTTACATACCATTCAAAAAATATGATACAAAAGCGACCCAAGTGTCTGGTTGTATGGTAAATTTTGTGTCATTTATTTTCTAGTGATGATATTTCCGTTTCAAAATTAACATTTTATCAAGGATCAACGCGCCATTTAGTGACACAATTACCTTTTCAATGCATTATATATATATATATATATATATATATATATATATATATATATATATATATATGTATATATATATATATATATATATATATGTAAAATGTGTATGTATATAATATATATATATATATATGTAAAATGTGTATGTATATATATATATATATATATATATATATATATATGTAAAATGTGTATGTATATATATATATATATATATATATATACATGCAAAATATGTATATATATATATATATATATATATATACATATACATATATATGTATGTAAAATGTGTATGTATATATATATATATATATATATATATATATATATATATATATATATATATATATGAAAATATATAGAAAATAGGAAAGAACTGGTTAGGTAAATAATCCAAATTCTTTAGTATTTTTGTTATTATTTTTTTTAAATAGTGCTCGATACAAAAGTAGAGCATAAATATAATTATTTATTTAATTATTTAAATTGGAATCATATTTTTAAATAAATATAATTATCTATTTAATTATTTAAATTGGAATCATATTTTTAAATAAATAATTTTATATATATATATATATATATATATATATATATATATATATATATGCAATTTCTTATATATATATTATTTATATATTATATATGCACGGTACTTATTGGAAAACGTTCAATATCAGTGATAGAGCTAACATATTTAGATGGAATGATGTGAGTTTGTAACCCTAGGTTTCACGTTATTTGGGATCGTCAGACAAACTGATTAATTTTTAAATTTTGGTTTTATATATGGTTGCTTATATGCGTGTTTTTATGTTATTGGGAAGAAAAATTGTCGTTGTTGGTGTCTTCCTCTTGCAAATGTCATCCCGTATTGTGGGAGGTATTTCTGGGAGTTATATCCTGGAGGTATTGCAGTCACACTCTGTATATTTACCCCTGTATTATACATATCATTTAAATCGTATATTTATATACTAGCTTGGAAGACGCCCTTCGTGCTGACTTTAGGCTAGCTTCTGCTGGGAGCTTTTGGACCTTCGTTCTTCAGCGTCCTTTGTACATAAAAGTTATAAGTATTTATAAATAATAAAATTATTTCATCTTTATTCAACACCTGAATTCGGCATAATTCTTCTTCGTATACTGATATAATGGAATATGCATACACCTGCTTTCCCCCTCACTGGAATATGATTGGCTGGTGCCCGTCATAAATACAGAAGGACGTGTAGGTACGACAGAGTTTAAGTCTATGACGACGCCCATTGGACTACGCCATTGGCTATCCTATTGGTGTACACCTATTACCCGCGACTACGACAAGTACCAGTCGATTACTGCTACCGTGTACTACTTGATTACAGTAGCCAAACCAACTTAGCTACATCGATCAAATATATCCCTTTTCGGGACATATCATATACGCAACCGATACCCATAATCTGTTTACATTTATTATGCGCGCAATTTTTATTTTCTTTTAAAATCACCATTCTTTATGATCCCCTCACACCAAGTCATTCTTAAAAGATATTAGGGACTCTGAATTATGTAATATTTTGTATAAACGTGCTAGAAAAAAAAGAAACACCATATGTGCAATGGACCGTAGGTTGTTTATGATTCATCAAGATCGAAAAACGGTCAGACGGACGGACACGCGTTCATTGGACTAAATTTATATAGATACTAGCTGCATGACCCGGCTTTGCCCGTGCTTGATTCAAAAATCGTACGACTTATACAGCAGTCGCTATCACTTGACTTAAAATATTTTTGCCCTTCCTTGCCTTTAAAGGAGTGTCCTTTGCCGTGCTGATGTTGCTACATGCCTTACTTCTTGTCTATCTCACACTGCAATTTTTTTCTAAGCTCTATACTAAACATTTAATCCGTTACGAAAAAAAGAACTAAACAAAATGAACACAAAACGATCAGCTTTAAAAAAAGGACTCGTAACTGGAAAAACCGAATGAAAAAAGAATGTTAACAACAAATACTTTTTCACACCCAGCCCAGTTCTGTGGAATCAGAATCAACGTTGGGTTTATGCAAGTGAATAAGCCAATTGGATTAACGTACCATGCAGATGTAAATTTTTCACACTTGTGACGAATGCAACTATCGATTTTTTTTTTGCATGCTTTCATGCTAGTTAACATTCGTGTAAGTCAGCTGTTGGCTCTCACGCTGGCCAATAGAATCTTCCTGCCTATTCGTGGCAGCCAGCTATAGGCTCTCACTCTGACCAGTAGAAAATGGCCGCAAACTACATGAAAACTGCCGTAGAAGCACGAAAAATTCGATTATTTCCACTATCGATGGGAGTTGGGAAATGCAAAGTCGGTCTTGGGCTTTCGCTAACTTGGAGCAAGTGCATGTAAATTTTGGTGCAAATCCGTCGAAAATTGCGGCCCTGCATTCGTTACATACACACACACACTCCTGATTTTAATAGAGATTTTGAATAAGCGTGCTAGAAAAAAGTATGTGCAATGTACCGTGGCCCACTTAAATTTTAATTGCAGTTTAATTAGACGATATCAATTTCAACTGCGACGAAAAGTGAAATTAAATTTAACCTTTAATAAAGAATTGTTTTTTTTTTTAAGATTTCACTCTGTTCGATATCTAAGTTTAATTTTAGATAAGTTATTTATTTAATTTTTAATCGCGTTAAAATACAGTAGTTACTACCTGTTACATCAGGTTATTTATGATTGATCCAGATCGAAAAACGGTCAGACGGACACACGTACACTGCATTATATTTATATAGATATGTGTGCGTACGCATATTTAAAGGCAAATCAATATATTTGAAAATGAATTGGAAATTAGTGAAAAACGAAATTCTCTTAAAGTACTTCTCTTTATGGTCCGAATTTCAATAAAAGTAACATTAGTGAAGGAAGACGATGCTGTCGTAATATGTTCGACTTTTGCTGGATATCAAAGGCATGCATTGAATATCGTCGACGGATTAGCAGACAGGAAAAATAATAAAAGTTACGACATGATTTTATGATCGTTCAAACGTTTATAAAAGAAATGCGATCAAGAAATCGATGGTATTCAATCGCTTTTCCCTCCGTGCTTCCATAAGAATCACCCCAGCAGCGATTAAACCATTTTCTCCGTCATAAATAGACCCAGAACAATGTGATAGCAGGAATCTTCCGTTTTATTCCTTTCCATTTATTTTGTTGCTTCTTAACTAGGTCGGTCTATTCACCAACTATTACAATAAACAGCGAACAGAATAAATCTATAGTTCGGAATATATTAAATCTGGCACACGCTTTTATCTGCGTAACTCTTCTTACCTGGACGACGCCTTAGCCAATGAATCTTCATGCCCGGGTAGGCAGGGACGATGCGTATTACTTTCAAACACCTCGACTGGAGCGGAGCCAAACTTGATTGAGTGCCACGGGTGGTGCTTTGTGGCCCTTTCTATCTTATCAACATTTACTTTTATAAAACTACATTTATATATGTTACAAATTAAACTAAATAAAACTGACTATTAAAGGATGAAAAATTCTTGCGGATTTTGACATTGTTCTGGGTTCTTCTTTTTGTCTATATCCGTGAATTTGTTTTGCTAATGCTAAGTCTGGAAAAACATATAAAATTCACTATTTTTAGTAAAATGGCGGACTCCGTATCATAGATTTAGGTTGACTCTTCATAGATATAGGGGGCTCCATGTCACACATTCGTTTTGGGCCCACAAGACCCATACACCGGCCTTCCGTGTATGTATAATATCTATTGTCATTCAATAACTGCAAAATCCCGTTTTGTTTTAGTAATAATATTTTTCAATATTATATATTTTTTTTTTTTTTTTTGCAAATAGGAAGGAATGCACGAATAACTATCGATGCATTTGGTGAATTTTAACAGCTTGCAAGAAATTAAATTATTTTGTTATTTTAACACTATCGTTTGTTAGAGCATTTTCATATATGAAGAAAATGACCACTTTCAAGTTTATGCTTGGAATGGGGCGTTAAAATAAATATATTACTTTTAATCGTTAATATCGCTGTAAGTGTGATGAATACGCAGAAAAAAAAATGTGTATGGCGACCGGTAACTCGTTTTTCGAATACAGCCGACTTCTCGGGAGGCCAACAAATCTCGCTTCAATACGCCTGCCCTCAACATTTGTGTTTGATCAACGCACGTAGAGCCCACCTGTGGTTTATACTGCAACAATGCTGGGCAGACCTTAGTTACAGTTTCCAGGAGAGAGTACATAATCTCGCATGAACAACAGTATAAACAAGGCCAGTACGCTAAAACGTTCAGTCACGATGAGTTATGGAAGCACAATCATCGACGGCCACGTAACTGCTCCGTCTACCAAATTTCACTCACATGGCTTTGATCAACCTGCTTTCGGAAATTTTCCAGTGGTTCCCACTTTCCCAATTCAAATAACACTGTCAGGGATAAATTCGAACCTAAATCTCATGGTCAGAAAATTTCCAGGCACTTAATTGTGCCCCCCTTCTCTCTCTTTCTCTCTCTCTCTCTCTCTCTCTCTATACTGCCATCATTGATCTGAAAAAACGGTTGTATACAGATGATAGTTTAGGCATTTTCTGAATGCGAATCATGACTTCCATATGAAAGTCGCCATCTGACGAGGACCAAATTCTTATGCTAATATTTTTTGTTTTATAGTATGTTAGGCAAAACTATGTCTAGTTTTGCTTATCTTATGATCAGTCGTTTTATTTCATCTACTAAATTTCTTTTAACGGATCTGAGGTAATTGAAATTTATTTATTCCACTGATTTTTTATGATATATTCAGATTAGGTGCCATCACTGCTTTCATTTTAATTTCAGATCATTGTTTTTCGTTTGCAAAGCTTTATCGTAAATCTTACTAACTAGAAAACGTGGTATTGAATATTGATTATTTTTTTGTTCAAGGTCATTAGCATTGTAAAAGCTTATTAATGTATTATTCAGCTTCTTGCTTAAAAAAATCAGTTTGATAGTGTTATAGTCCAGGTTAGGACCAAGGAAGAACAACACGAACACAAGAGTAGAAATAACGAAGGCATATTACACGATATAATAATACAAGATGTGGAAGGTGTTAGTATGACTGTCAGTCTGGTTTGGAATGAACTACTATCGTCTCGACTCGATTCGATATTTACTTGCCCCCTTCCCCCACGAGGGAAAGATGTGGCACAAGGCCGAGTTTTGCGTGGGTTTTCCGAGCCCGTAGTCTCGGTCAAAAAATGCCCGTAGAAACTGTAAAAACAGAATCGGGTTGGTCAACCTCCCCGAACGAGACTCTGCCCTTCAGCGGAGCCTCGTCCGGGTTCCTCTCTGCTCAGAGGCAGAGTTGTTCGACCGTCAAGCCGAGAAGCTTGGCTTGATTCGGTATCTAGCCACCCCCCCCCACGAGGGTTGCATGTGGCAAAAGGCCGAGTTTAACGTGGGTTTTCCGAGCCCGTAGGCTCGGCTAAAAAATGCCCGTAGAACCCGAACAAACGGTATCAGGTTGGTCAACCTTCCCGAACGAGACTCTGCCCTTCGGTGGAGCCACGTCCGGGTTCCTCTCTGCTCAGAGGCAGAGAGTTCGTGCGTCAAGCCGAGAAGCTCGGTATCTAGCCACCCCCTCCACGAGGGTTGCATGTGGCACAAGGCCGAGTTTAACGTGGGTTAAGAAGAGTTCATTCTGTAATTATAGGTAAGGACCCATGACAGATAGCAATTTCGTTTAACCTTAAATTTGAAACAAACAATGATCGGTACTCATGTTAAAATAGATACCGTATATTTCCGCATTATACGGCCTTTAGATAACACGAGGTAAAAAATATATAGTGAATTTTCATGAATTTATCCTGTTGCTATATTATATGATGATGGTTTATTGATTATATGAAGATAATGTTATTGGAAATGTCATTTATTGTATCCTTAGAAATTCAAAATAAACGAAACTACAAAACCGATTCTATATTGTTTCTCCTACACACTTCTCTAAAAGGGAAACCATTTTCTTGTTTACGTTTCATCACGTGATCTCTTGCAAATTCTTCTTCTTCTTCTATATCTAAACAGTTGCAGTCTGGTGTACAAATGGCCATTTATTTATACTTCATTGACAATCACAAAATTCCGCTGATAACAGTATGATAATAGTATATTCCATTACTGTGAACGCAATCATAACTTGATGTTTACATATTCTCAGCTTAGCTTGCATAGATGTAAACTGATTTCGTTCGCATGGAATTATTCTTCGAATAGGCAATTTATTTATTATGAAGTTATGCTAGTAATATATAAGGTAAAAATGGTGTAATATATTTTATTATGAGTTTATTTGATGATGTCAATCTTTTCATGTACGTTATTGATTATCGCACCAAAGCCGTGGTTAGCCTACCGACAAACATCACTCTGAATTTAAGATTTTCTATTTAGAATTGTAGTATAAAACGAATCGTCTTATACGCGGAAATATACGATATTGTTTATTATAGTTGTTAAGACTATAACTTAAATGAATAAAAAACACAAAACATCCCAATTCTGTGTTTTCACCCACAGTTTTTTTTCTCTAAATCGGAAACAATACTTAATATATTATCAGCTTTTGTTAGACGAAACGAGACAGATTTTAACAGATTGAATGTTTACAGCGGGCGTTTTTGATTTTATATTTGAAAAAGAGTTTTTTGTTTTGATTATATATTTGTGACGATTTGTATTCAGTCAGTTTGGGTGGAAAAAAAAGAGAGATCTTTTATAAATGCATACAATGTGTTTAATCTAGTGCCATCCGATATTTATACATATATAAATTTCATTTAGGTATCCTGACGTGATGTAATGGTTAGCAAGCTTGTCTTGCTAGAACAATTACCACTAAGTAGTGAATTCAATCCTCACCGGGTGCTCCATGCTTTCGATCTCGTGCAACATCTAAGCTACGCATAGGAAGATAACCAAATATAAATTTCATTATTATATCTATAATCAGATATCCTTTCTGGCAATTGTTAGTTTTTTTTTTTTAAATGTTAAGATGCAATTAAACAAAGAATTTCAAACAACATATTCAAATTGAATATTTGAGTAGAATCTCCGTTTATTTATCAAACATCATATTTATTTTTGCCTATTGGCCAGAATATTCCAGAAATTTTAATAATGTGAAAAAATTCCACCATCTGGCCCGTTGTACATTTACATTTGACCTACGGAGAACTTGCATAATAAAGGAAGGTTATATATGCCTTGAAAGCCCACTTACGTTTTTAGAGTTTCTCGAAAGGCATATGTTCTCAGTTTCGTTTCCTAAGCGTTAACAAGAAATTTTCAAAGGATTAATGTTTTTTTTTGGGGGGGGGTTATTTTACATACGCCTTTTGTTTATCGGCCGGTATGTATTAAAAGTAGCACTTGAAGTAGTATGACGCAGTAAAAATATGCCGGATTAAAAAGATCCATTATTTCTTTTCATATGTACTTGGAAAAAAAACGAATAAATACAACCATGGTACCTTGATTGCACTCTTTAATCAAGAAACACCAAAACTTATACGTGATTACGAAAGGATTTTATTAAAAACAAGCACACCATGTCTAAATTGTTTAATCTGACATATATATATATATATATATATATATATATATATATATATAAGTATGTCAGATTAAACAGTTTAGACATGGTGTGCTTGTTTTTAATCTTCAACCCAGTGTGTCTGAAGATTTTAATTTTTTTATTTTTTTATTGTTCAAAATATATATATATATATATATGTGTGTGTGTGTGTGTGTGTGTGTGTGTGTGTGTGTGTGTGTGAAAATTCAGATATAAATAAAATATATCTTCAAAAAGATAATATGTATAAAAACAAAGTAAAGTCTGTACAGGACAAAACGCGTCGCTAACTATTTTTCCCTTTCTTCTTTATTCACAGACACACACGCGCGTGCACGCACGCACAAACACACGCACACACACACACACACACACATTCACACACACACCAAAAAACGCACACACACAGTTTCAACTGTTTTACGTATTAAACTTCAAGAATTTTTAGTCTTTGTTTATTGTTTTCATGTTTAAGTATAGTTGTGTTTTGAACAAGGATTTTCCGGAATTGTGTATGCGGCCAGGCATGTTGCTTTAAATGCCTTAAAATGTTAGAATTATCATTCAAATATAGAGTCAAGCGTCGTGAAAGCGAGTTTGTGGTGTGACCAAAATAATGTTTAATCAGTTGGAGAAACAATCTCCCAGAGGGCACATAAATTTGTAAACTATTTTTTGCAAATCGCTAATGGTATGGGGAAGAATCATTGCGAATAATTGAGTTGGATATACTAGATTTAGTGTAGGTATATATATATATATATATATATATATATATATATATATATATATCTATATATATATATATATATATAGTGTCATGATGAGCACTACATACAGAACTGTCTGTGATTAGTTTATTCTTTATTTTTTCACTGCCTGAAAAAACCGCGTGGTAACCGCGGTAGCAGAAAAGTTTGCCATTTATAATTTATTAAATATTAAATAGCTTTGCAATTTCGAGTTTTTGAATTCTGTATTGAGCACTTAAAAAAAAATATAGCCGTTTCGCAGAAAACATATATCTTGTCTATAAAAAACAAATTCACTGTACAAGATATATATATATATATATATATATATATATATATGAATCATGTCTTCTGGGGAGAGACTGGTGTCTTGCAGTCTGTGAATCACGTCGATTGATAGGTAATTACCTTTCAATTAAGAAAAACAATTCAATTTTGAATATTTAGACATAGAGACGCATATATTTCAATAATTATCTTCAGCGAATATACATATGTGTGTATATGTGTGTTCTATGTGCGTACATAAAACTCTCTGTGTAAACACGAAGAGCTTGTAAAATAAATGTCTTGTCGGTTGCACTGTTTGCAGGCCAATTAGAATTATGGCCACATTTACATAAATACATATTTTAGATATTCTTGTAGCTGGATGCCAAAACTATTCTTCTCATTCCCGATAATTATTTCACCGTTAATTAATTTTGTGTTGGTTTTCCAGCATTGTAGCGTATTGCTACAGGGAAAAAAATGTCGATTTTATATCTTCATAATGTTATTTTATGTCTTGATAATGTTACAAATATCTGTGTTCGACTAATTATCTTAAATCCCCCTCGTATCTAATCGAGGAGGAAATCTTCCGTATTTCTAAACCTTCTCTGAATAACAGACCTTGACGTCAATTAACATTATTAAATTCGTTTTCTTTACCCAAACTGTAGTTAGTTTATAATAAAAAATAATTTATTTTAACAGTTAAATATTGGTCGACATCGTTATGAAACTGATCGAACTTTCATCTGATTTCATTCATTGTCAAGAGTAAGGACCTGTTTGTTTCTTTGCTTAATGGCATATCAAATCCTTATGGGCCATTTAATGCCAAATCTTTTTTTTTCTTCAGTGCATTGAAGTCATTTGGTATTTCTACTATATGTTGCTTATTTTTTTATATATATGAAAGTGTATTGCTGGTATTTTTACTATAAAAAATGCATTTTTATACTTTAATAGTGTTTCGTTTTTATTTGGGGGTTCAGTATTAACCCATAGCGGAGAATCTAACAGGTTTAACAGGTGAATTAACTATTAATTGCCGACACAGTTTATCTTTTAAATTACAATATAATTAATCTTTTAAAAATTAGGTAATTCCATTTCTTATGGCCATATTTTATGACACTATATATATATATATATATATATATATATATATATATATATACCTACACTAAATCTAGTATATCCAACTCAATTATTCTCAATGATTCTTCCCCACCCCGTTAGTGATTTGCAAAAAATAGTTTACAAATTTATGTGCCCTCTGGGAGATTGTTTCTCCAACTGATTAAACATTATTTTGGTCACACCACAAATTCGCTTTCACGACGCTTGACTCTATATTTGAATGATAATTCTAACATTTTAAGGCATTTAAAGGAACATGCCTGGCTGCATACACAATTCCGGAAAATCCTTGTTCAAAACACAACTATACTTAAACATGAAAAAAATAAATAAAATGGTTCACCCTCTATAAGTAATTATCTTATTTTGTTTATTCAGATTTAGTATTGCTTGGTATTGCCGTCCGTTTAGTATTATTTATATCTTATATAAATGTTCCACATTTTTAATTTTATCTACAGGATGCATTTAGAAGCTTCCTGAATAAAAAAAAAAAATGTCTTTCATTTTTTTTCTGTTAAATTAAACTTTACTTCTGATTCTCCCCCTCCCCCGCCCCTAAACGTCCTTTGAAAAATTGTACATGTCACATTTGTCTACAGTTCCAATGTATTTGTTGCTTATACGTTTTCCATAATTGTCAATAATGACCTGCCTAAATTCCGGTTTATCATGCCATGAAAAAATAACTTCCCCAACTCCACCCTCTGAGTTTAATTTCCTATTTAACGTAGATCTGACTTTTAATCGCTTGATCAAAACAACCCACAAGTTTATATTTAATTTTTTAATTCTGACCATGCGTTTTTTTAACCTTCCCTTTATCTTTTGTAAAAGAGCTTTTTAAATTAAAAAAAAAGTTATTCAATCACCAATCACTTACATTTGCCTAAAAAAAGCTATCAAGTAGCGCTTTCAACATGTTTCGTTCTAATATCTAAAATAAAATTATATATATATATATATATATATATATATATATATATATATATATATATATATATATATATATATATATTACTGTAATTATTATTTATGTTATTTTCATAATTTTTTTTACGATTTATCATTTATGTATATTATTTCTTATTTCAAATAATAAATTGTCTTTTGCTAACCGTTTTATTTCTTTATAAGCACATTACCCATATACGTGTATGTATATATATGAGGCAATCTGATGCCTAGATACACTGATGAGCTGTAATACAGCGAAATAATCTGTGTGTAGATGACACATACGCAGAAACACACACACATACACACCCACACACACACACACACACACATATATATATATATATATATATATAAAACTTTCTAGAGCATACCTAGTTACCTCCCCTTAAACGGTGTCTGTCAATCAGCTATGACACAGCCTTCGTGCATCCACATATAAAAATAGTAATCTTCGGATGACTACAACAATATTTTGTCCTTCACAACTATGAAAACTAAATACTTACTCTATATTTAAGAATACCCTGATGATGACATTATGCTATGTCGAAAATACTCGGAATAAATACAATATGAACCAACACAGTGTTTTCCTCTCGTCTTTTAACAACCGCACAAAAAAGCGTATTTGCAGATATGAAAGGATCTTATACTAAATAAGTAGAGATAACGTGTCTAAGTCATTTACCGAAACCTGACTGAATATATATATATATATATATATATATATATATATATATATGTAGTTGAATAAAAAAGAAAAATGTATTACTCAATAAAATAGGAAGATAAAGATGTTACTCAATAAGTTTATTGACGAAAATAATATTACTTTTATTTCACCGAATGAACCGAATAAACTTTTTCGATCTATCTATCTATATCTATCTATGTATCTATCTATCTCTCTCTCTCTATATATATATATATGTGTGTGTGTGTGTTTGTGTGTGTGTGTCCTCGTGTGTGTGTGCAAACGTGCGCATTATCAATTGCACGTTACACGACCTTTGTATGAGCCATGACATGCCTTCTGGGGGACAATATTATCGTTTTGTTCTTTTTTAATGCCACGTCTGTGAGAATGATTTACTTTTTTTCATTTCCGTTTTCCTCCCATTGTGAGGAATAATTATATTCATTAAGATGGCAAATCTCTTTCAAATTATTCAGGGGAGAAAAAAATTATCTGTGGACAAAAGATTTATCGCGAAATATAGGCGGGAGTCTATTCCTGTGTGAAGTACTAAGATCATGTTCTTATTTACCAAAATGGCGCACAATGCTTATTGAATTAATTCACTCTACGCAATTATAAGCTAATATCAACTTGAACCAAGCGATATCTTTTTGCATAGTATAGGTTCTAATATGTCTACGGTTGCGATCGTGCACGTATGTTGCACTTAAGAATGAAATCGATGCTGTTAAAAAGAAGAAAATACTAAATGTGTTCTGATGGGGAAATGAGAAAAAAAAAACAAAGATGACCGAATACAAAATAAGTTACTAATACAGTTTACACAGACAAAGAAATCTTCAAGCGTTTAGAATATTATATTTGTTTAAACCAAGTCAAAAATGAATGATATCTACTTAATAATGGCCTCGATATATGATTGGTGAGCGGACCAAACTCAGGATTATTCTACAGAATAATATTTTTTGTAACATTTAACAATTCGCCCTTGCATGGAGTATTGCTGCCATATTTGGTACAAATCAACAATTCCTCCTTGCATGGAATATTGCTGCCATATATGGTTTGGTGCCCCTTCTGTTTGCCCCGGTGTTCTTGATAGGCTCCAGAAGCGGATATGCAATATAATTGGCCCTGATCTGGCATCTCGTCTACAGTCACTTTCTCACAGACGCGACGTCGCCTCTCTCTGTCTTTTTTACAAATACTTTCATGGTAATTGCTCCGAGGAGCTGCATTCGCTGGTTCCCAGATTTCATGAATTCAAGCGCCCTACGAGGCTGGCATCCTGCTCTCACCCTTTCACTGTCGAAACTGTTAAATGTAGCCGTCTCTTCTACTCCAATAGCTTCATGTCTCGCACCTCTCGCCTGTGGAACTCCCTTCCCTTTTCCTGTACCCCTGAGAGCTATAATCTCCAACTATTCAAATGTAATGTTAATCTATATCTCCAGTTACCTTGATCTATCCACTATCCTTCTCCTCATCCTTTCCTCTATCACTCCTATCTGATCTTGTCCAAGTCTTCTGAAACCCCTTGCGTTCTAGTGGCTTCCCGCCTTGCTTGGGGTGATAAGCTTAAAAAAAATATTATCAATAGTTCTGTCTATATTATATGCATTGTTCGGACTGCTGTCCTCATCTTTATTGCTATATTCCCGACGGTTCGGACGTTGTACGTTCCGCGGTTATTCAGATGATATACGTTGGAATTTCGAACCGAACACTTTATCTAGTTTCACGGGTGGGGCGGGGTGTTCTAATTCAATGCATCATGCCATTGGATATTTCCGTTTTAGTAAATTCTCCTTGATAACTCTCCAAGTTTTTCTTCCGAATCATGTGACCGGGCATTGACTTCACAACTCTTTGAGTCAAGTCATTTTTGAATCAATCAAACAGCGCTTTTATCCACTGGGTCACGTGGGTTCAATACTAGGCTACGGCACAGGGAGCAAAAACGATAAGTACTGCGAAGAACTCGAACTCAGATCCCCTATATTTTGAGAACATTAACTGTAAGTCATCTGTAGTATTTAAGGCATTTGAGACAATTATATTCTTAGGTTATTTGGAAAATAATGTCCGATTTTTGAGTAAACCCTTTCTGTTCTAATAAATTAGTTGCACAAGAAGATATTATGAATTCCTAATGTCTAATGTGACCTCTTAATTTTATATCAATCTCTTTAAGAATTTCATTTAAAACATTATATATCCCTCATCTTCAACATGAATAAAAAGAAGAGATGTGTTTAATTATTTGCATAAGTTCAAACTTGGTAATAATGCAAACACTAGTCAAAGTGTCAGAGAAATGTCTTAGATAGTGGATGTTAGCATTTGAACAATATCGGTCAATCTTGTCGTCCAAACTATTAGAGTTTTACCTTAAAGTCACCAATAACCTTGAAACTCGATAGTGGATATGTACAGATGCCCAGGGTCCCAATCTTGAGTGATTTAAACACTATTTAAATACATTAATTTAGTTGGTAAGGTTGATTCTAAAGTTACTATGTGAACCTTGATCATGATGAAGAATGCCAAACACATTAACAAGATAGATAGGAGATACTATTTACAGGAGATTAAAAAATCGACTATATAGTGTTGTTAATCAATTCGATTGAGTATTTTGAATGTAAAAATCGGTATTTGGAACAGGAGTAGAGGATTATCCATTGTTTCCTGTTTAGAATTGGGTTTCCGGTTCCTTCTCAAGTTTTCTCATTTTATTTCCCTTCTAGCAATCTTTTGAGTTTTAATGGTATCATCGCCTTGCTTGGGGTGAACTGAGAAAAAAAAAGCTCAGCATCTAAAGAATCAGTGAACATCAGAATTTATATGAAGAGAATGCATCTATTCAATGCCTTGAATTACTCGATATCTTGGCTAATAATCCCGTAATATAATGTACAGAACAGGAAAATAAGCTAATAATAATATGACCTGTGAAAGTCCTTGAGTCCTAATGATGCAAGTTTTTGTGGGAATTTGTAATAAACAAATAATAATAAAATAAGTCTACCAATTGTCCTAGCTTTGAATATTGCTGCCACACCCGGCCTGGTGCTCCTGCTACATATTTAGAGATTCCTGATAAAATACAAAGAAGAATCTGCAATTTCATTGGTCCTGACCGGGCATCTTGGCTTCAATCCCTTTCCCACCGTCGTAAGTTAGCTTCCCTATGTTTTTTCTATAAATATTTTCATGGTAACTGTCGTGAGGAACTTTCCTCTATGATACCTACACTTTATCAATTTAATTTTGTTTTTTTAAACATATGAACATTTTAAAACCTAGTTGCCTCCCCTGGCGTTTACATCGTTAATTTTAAATCAGTACGTAACCCTATCGTTTCTCACTTCACAGTTAAAAAAAAACATTTAACTTAAAGATGAACGTACAGATGAATATTGACTTAGGAAAATAACAACACCTTGATGATGACTTTGTGCTAATGTCGAAAGTACCCTGAATAAATGAATATGGTAATTTTCTCTCCTCCTTTAATAAGTATACTGAGAAGTTTGTCCATGAATATGAGATCCTATTGAAAATAAGTAAACAACACTTCTCTAAATTATTCAATGTGGCATGTCTTTATATATATATATATATATATATATATATATATATATATATATATATATATATATATATATATATATGCAGTTTTCATATATATATTATTTATATATTATATATGCACAAAAGTGGAAAGTGCTCAATATCAATGATAGAGCTAACATATTTAATTGGATTGATGTGAGTTTGTGACCCTAGTTTTCTCGCTATTTGCGATCGTCAGACACTATTTTTTTAAATTTTGGAAATTATATATGGTTGTGTTTTTATGGAAGTGGGAGGAAAAATTGTTGTCGGAACGACACTCATACTTACACAAACATACATATACGCACGTACACTCATTGACGTACGCAGACACACACACACGCACGCTCACGTACTGGAGCTCACGCAAACATAAACATATGTAAACAGTGTGGGAGTGGGCATATATGTGCATCCGACTGTCGTTGCGTACATACGTACGCAATTGGTCGCTGTATTCAGTGTTGGATTGTGTAGCGAATATTTTTTTGTATCTGTTGCACTGTCAAGGCACAGACCGTTATTCTATTCTGTTCGCTGAATACTGTTTTCTCGCACACACGTATATACGTATTATTGGGTTTGTGTAAGACGCTTGTAGGTAAAAATTGCTATTATTTAAAAAAATTTAGGGGTGTTTTGCTATTATTTTAAAGCCGGTTATTTGCTTGTTTTTGGCGATTACGCATATGTAAATGGTAGAAACTCCAATTTGTAATACTTATTAGTATTTAAGCTGTGGTATTAATTTTGCTGGGGGAGGGAGAAGTAAGTATAATTATGGACTGATACTGTAATGGTAATTGTGGTGCCGTAGTAATTATGGGCGAATGTGGCAATGGTATTTGTGATATGGTAGTAATGGTGGGGAGAGCGGGTGATGATAATAACAATTGTAGTAGTAAATAGTCATTGTAAAGTGGTAGAAGTGATCGTAGTAATGGAGATAGAATGATAATAACAATAATTATAATTGTTATAATGGTAGTTTGAACTAGAATATAATTGATGGTTTTATGGTGCTAATGGTTTCTCTTATCATGTTCATGGCGGTTTATGTAGTAGTGTTGGCTGGTGCGTTTTTATCCGTTTGCTATAAATTCTGATAATAGGTATTTGTTTTCATGTCTGCATTTAGAAATTAATCCTGATCTTATGTTTAGTAAATTATTTTGTTGGTTACGAGAAATTATTGCTACCTTTTCGTGTAAGCAAAGTAGGCATTTCTTTGTAGGCAGGTGCGTTTTTTCAATTTTTCTTTTTTTTTTTTTGTTTGTCATTAAAAGATAAGAATATAGATATCTTTCCTAAACCTTTCTCGGACCAATCTTAACTGTTTTATTACACTTCAAGCAGAAAAACATTCTCATCGCCATTCCAAGAAAGACATTTGTGTCGCCACCACACAAGAAAATGAATGTTTAACATCGAAAAACATAAAGAAAATTAATTCATTTTAATAATATATGGAAATATATACTTTTTGCCTGAAGAAGGTCGCGAGACCCGAAACACGTGTTGCAAAATTATGGAAAATAAAGCATAATATATATATTTTAAAACAATCCGCATTACAACCCAAAAAGTTGACGGTTTCTCTCTTCCTTTTAAATATACACTTTTCCCTCGTTGGAACAGCTATAACCTCTTCACTAAATATTAGGTTGGTGCAAAAATAATGACGTAATAATGTCGTTTTTTGACGTTAAAAATACGTCAAAAAACGACATTACTACGTCATTATTTTTGCACCAAACTAATATATATATATATATATATATATATATATATATATATATATATATATATCTTGTGAGCATTCATTTAATTTTTCTTGTGTCCTGACATGTTTTCGTTTTTGATGATTGAATTTGTGGAGAAACGCTCCATCTTGTTTGTTTTTTGTCGAGCAACTTGAGCTAACGCTTTAGCCAATTTTAGGGTAATGCTTCAACTAAACTGACAACAGACCCCTTCCTTTGAAAATTACCAAAACATTAGCCGAAAACGATCGGGAATGCCATGGACACTTGCAGTACACACTCGCTCCGCTAAGAAAAAAATGTAAGGACACCAGAAAAAGTAAATAAAATCTTACAAGATATTCCTTGTCATTCATATTTAAAAAATAACTCTCTCTCTCTCCTCTACTCTCTCTCTCTCTTTGTTTTTGTCCTGAGCTGCCAGTCTTCCAGAATATTTCGTTTTAATGCAGAGTCCCACCAGGGCTCTATCTTTTGTCCTACTTCGTATTTAATTTTGATTAACGACCGGCCCGATGACATTAGCTCTCAACTTGATGCTAATGAAACAACCATTTACTTCTTTCAAACTAGTAAGTCTGATGAGGTTGGTGTCCAAAACGACCTTCAGTCTGCGGTCAATGGGGGCAAATGATGGTTTGTTAATTTTAACGCCCCCAAAACTAAACTGCTCTCTATAAATCATCTGAAATACCATTTTCTACCTTCTATGAACATGTCTAATGCTAATGTCCAAGAGAGAGACTCATTGCGCCTCCTATATATATATATATATATATACATACATATGTGTGTGTGTGGGGGGGTGTGAAAATATATAGAAGATAGGAAAGAACTCGTTAGGTAAATAATCCAAAGTTCTTTAGTATTTTAGTTATTATTTTTTAAAAGTAGTGCTCGATACAAATATAGAGCATAAATATAATTAATTATTTAAAAATATGATCCAACACGTTACATAAGAGTTCTCATGTTTCAAAACAAGAGCCGAAAACTTCAATATAATTATTTGAATTAAATTGAATTAAAGTAATAAGCTCTGTTCCATCTACAAGCGAAATTTTTTAGGGAAAAAAATTTCGCTTGAAGATGGAACAGAGCTTAATTTAATTCAATTTAATTCAAATAATTATATTGAAGTTTTCGGCTCTTGTTTTGAAACATGAGAACTCTTATGTAACGTGTTGGAATCATATTTTTAAATAAATAATTATATATATATATATATATATATATATATATATATATATATATTATAAAATACATATAATAATAATTATTATTATTATTATTAAATTAAATGTAATAATGTTCACTTATATTTGTTTATAAACGCGTATAAATATTGAATATCATTGTTTCCAGATTAATAATAATTATTGCTCTACTTGAATAGAGAGCATTTTAATGGGAAGCATACCTGTTAAATTTAATATACAGAAAATGACATAATTTTACATATATTATTTTCTCGTATTAATGGAGAATATTTTTTTATTATTTCATTTTATTTCATATACAGATATATACACACAAACAGATAGATAGATAGATAGATAGATAGATAGATAGATAGATAGATAGATAGATAGATAGATAGAAAAGGCATTTATTACCCGCATCTTGAAGCAACAGAAATGTGGTACTACAGAAGGATACTGAGGATACCATTGACCGAACATGTGAGAAACGACGAAGTTTTAGAGAATATGGAAACAAAAAGAAAACTTATATTTCAGATCAGGAAGAGACGGTTGAAATTTCTAGACCACATATTAGGGAATGGGGGTTTCGAAAATTTGTCACACCCAGGACAGACTGAAGGCAAGTGGGACAAAGGAAAAGAAGGAATTACCTATCTAGAAAGTTTGAGCATATGGATGGCGGAGCAAGATTTAGGAGAGATAACAAAAAGGCAAAATTTATTAAGAGATACAGAGGACAGGAAATCGTGGAGAGCCATGATCTCCTACGCCCTGGAGAAACGTGACACATAGGAGAAGAAGAAGTAGAAATCACATGTCTGCATTTTGAGGTTCTGGATATTATTTAATAATGCATATTAGCCTAGAAAGGTGATGATAGCTATTTTTTCCTCCAGAAAAAAGTTTATAGTTTTTGTAAATTATACAAACATATCTTGAAATAGGAAAGAACAAATTTATTCAATAAAATCGCCATTATCTTCAACCACAGTCCCCGCACCTCTTCTGTGTGTTATTTTTGTTTAAGTTTGTAAATGCTGCCATAATACTTGATTTCATTTCATCTTTGGTGTTGCAAGGAGTTTTGTGGGCCTCTCGATCAACTGTACGCATGCATAATAATCAAGGTGGTTGCTGTCTGAAGGGTCAGGTGACCAGATGTAAGGGGTGATGTGGTCACAGAAGTTGTCTGATAATCATGATTGGGTTATCCTGCTTGTGTGATATGGTGCAGAGTTCTGTTGCCAGACATAGGGGTCTTCTAAATGTCAACCTCTTGATCCAGGGCAGCATGACCTCCTCAATACATTTGATGTAGGCCTTCGTGCTGATCCTGGGGCCTCGATCAACAAATCCAGGAGTTCTTTTTTTATCAGGACGATCAGAATGTGTTTCCTAGGTTGCCGTACCTTCGTAATCACCATTAGACTCACCCAACTCTTTCCTAATCCTCAGCACTCTCCTCACACCGAAACACTCTGAAATGTTCGTACTGGAGCTTCCGGTGTAAATGCCAAGCAATTCAGTATGCCATTTCCAAATTTCTGGCGGAGTGAATTGTGTCATGCTGCTCTTTTCTTACAAACGGTGTCCAACCGGCCCTACTAAACTGTGCAGTCGACAAAATAAATAAATAAAATAAAAAATAACGCGAAATTAAAATTATAAATGGTAACAATTTAACCATCCATACCATGTATATATATATAAATTTCACTAATATATATTTACTATTATCTCAGATTAAGATCCAGCTTTTTTCATACATATTATTTCATCATAGTAAAGTGTGGCTTCCAACTATTTTTTACTAATTTGATATTTGTATTTGCTATATTTAATCGTCCTGTATTAATATAGAAATTATCTCTTAGGAAAGAGGGCTTGGGAAATATGAAACTCGCAGCACATTGAAAGCAAGAGGTACAGAGGAAATCAGCACATAACCTACCTAACGACCTTGCGTAAATGATTGATAGAACACCGATTACAGTATATATAGCGAAAAGACAAACATTACTAAGGGCTCAAAAGAGAGGAAGTTGTGTGGAACCATGATGGCCTACACCCTAGACAGACACGGCACTTAGAAGAAGAAGAAGAAGAAGAAGAAGAAGAAGAAGAAGAAGAAGAAGAAGAAGAAGGAGGAGGAGGAGGAGGAGGAGCAGAAGAACAATAAGGAGGAGAAGGAGGAGGAAAAGAAGAAGAAGAAGGGGGGATGAGAAGGAGGAGAAGGAGCAGGAGGAGGAGGAGCAGGAGGAGGAGAAGAAGAAGGAGGAGCAGAAGAAGAAGAAGAAGGAGCAGAAGAAGAATAAGGAGGAGAAGGAGAAGCAGAAGAAGGAGGAGCAGAAGAAGAAGAAGAAGAAGAAGAAGAAGAAGAAGAAGAAGAATGTTATGCATAGCGATTATTCTTAATTTCCGTAGAAGGAAAATATTTGTTTGCTTTTAAAAAGCAATTTCGATGAACAATTTTCAACCCAAATAGATTTTTGTTCTTATCATCGTATTTCTTCACCGAAGACTTAACATCAACAAACGACATCTAATTTCTTTTATCTTCTACGCTATTAATTGCCCTACGTAGACATAAACAATCATAAAAACGTGAACTTTAATGTACGCGAATAACGACAATAACAATTTTTAAGTGTCAGAAAAGATTGTAAAATTGACATTTCTGTTTCATTCTTTCAACATTTTATAGCAAGCAATATACAGTGAACTTGATTATGCTTTGTTTCATCGAAAAGAAATACTGACTAAAGTAAAGATATACAATGATGCTTTACGTGTTCCAATAATTCAATCAGAAAAAAAAAAAGTCTCTTGTTTGCTCCAGCATCGTAATATACCGTATTTCGGTGTTTAGAAGACGCTTCGATGCCCTAGACGCTCCCAGAAATGTTCAAGGAAGAAATAGGAAAAAAGTGTTTTCAGTTTTCATTGTATTTCATAGTCCTCTCAACTGTCCCCAATTTTAGCCACTGAATAGCATATTTCATCAGGAAAACCTGACTAATCATGATAAGTTTATCTTAAACCGAGAAGTGCCAAATTTATGATAACTCTTTAGAATGTAATAATTACAAGAGAATTTCGTAATGCAAGTGAAACCTAAACTTATTACAACCTAAAATCCCAGCTAATCGTGACGGATTCATCGCAAACCAAGATAAAGTATTAATTTTAAATTAAATTAGTTTGGTTTGGTACGTTTTTGTTTTATGGCATATCAACCTCAGTGGGTTTTTTATACCGACAAAATTTTTAATGCTGATAATATTTTTTTTTCAAAAATGTATTTATGGTAATTTTTTTTTCCAAAAAAGTATTACTGGTATTAAAGCCTATTTTTTTTTATACATTCATAGTATTCAGACTCCTTATGGGAGTTAACTATTTCCCCATAGCTGGGACCCTAACAGGTATTACCACCCTGGTCAGAGGTGGTTCCACGCTTCTCAAAACCTCCTGATCAAAGGTGTTACGATCGGATGTAGTTTATCGTCTTACTCAGGGCATGGATGTAGTTTATTGTCATATTTAGAACGGTGTAAATGAAATTAGTATATTTAGATACAGAAATAAGGCTAAGTTTGTGTAATGCGTAGATTAAAACAATTATTTAGATACCTATATCCAGCTCGAGGGTGTTCGTTGTGGTATAACGGATATCGGTGTGGAACGTGACATAAGATCCAATTACACAAGGACAGTTTTAGTGTTATTATAACCAAGTTCAAGGTGAAATCAGAAAGCCGAGTTCGAATTTCCGTCGGGATGTTTACGTTCACTTACGCGCAAAGGTAAGAATCCATCTCTTCTCCTCCCAGCTCTGGGTTGAATAGCATGACAGAAACGTATAGCCTTGATTGGCAACCAGGCTACCGCAGAGAGAAACTCAAGCCCGAAAAATATTCTGCCTAGTAAGTCATGTGCCAAAAGAATAATGATTGCCCAAGCATGTATTATAAACTGAATAACCGATACTCTGCACCGGTAACTTGACTGGGACAAAGAGATAACATCGAATGACACAAGAACAGTTTTAATGTTATTATAAGCAGCTACAATTCAATAAATCACCTTTCATCTACGTAGCTGATTGTTCCGAGGAGAAGGGTCAAATTTTTTGTCCTGGTTTTTGCTAATATATGGGGCGCGATGTTGCATCCTTGATACAATACGCATTAGGGTGCCTGGTTTGTATGCCTTTGATAGGCTGTAATGCTTCATTTTTCTTTTACTACTCTTCACTCAAATACAAGGCCCGAGAACCACTCAAGGTAGAGGGTTACTGTGTGAAATTCTATTAGCGTAAGAAAGGGAAATAGGTTAAATTCTTGGAGCGATGCAGAAAATATAACAGTAAGTTCTAGACTTGAAGTAGTTAAAATTTAATTAGTCGATAACATTTCAGAGTTCAGGCGGAGACGTTAGCCATATAGTGTTGAAGTAGATTTTAGAAGGAAATAAAACCAAATCCTAATATGTAACAATGGCTAAACCTCTTGTAGTATCGTATGCAAATTAGATAGTCATGTATAAATAGAGAACAACTGGTAAACATTGGAAACAGCTATACCTGACAAATCCGGTTGCTATTCAG
>OZ010585.1:64111375-64188875 GCA_963932145.1 Acanthosepion lycidas | reverse complement strand
TCTCATCCATGAAAAAATGCAATGGTTGTAGAAGGGTAAAATTACTATTATATACTCCCAAGATCTCATGTTAAATGCTAACACAATCCGCTTATCTTTCTTTCGCCCAGGAGCTCACACAGTACACCCAGTCCTGTTACTTTTCAGACAGAGCTCATATATATATATATATATATATATATATATATATATATATACAATTTGCTTTTCAGACAGTAATCCGTCTGCTGCAGAAATAGCAGGAAAAGCCGCTCATCACGTTGATCTCTTAGAGTTCACCCGCTTCTGCTTTTGCGTCTCTCTTTTGTATAAGTCCTTGCTTTATTTATTGATTCGCGTAAAACAGTTTCGTCTTCGCACAAATCAGTCCAAGAGATTTCATCCCCTTCCACTTTCCTTCTTCACTTTTCTATCTTCCCTATGTTTCGTAAATAGTTACGTGGCGAAAAAAAAAATCCCAAGAATAGTCATCCAACCACCATCTCCACACATGCACCTGGGATAACAAAAATTGCGTTTAGGAAGAAAACACGCTTACACACAGAAGACAACAACTTGAAATTCAATTAACTTTTACGCCTGGAATAGAGATGTCCGCTTTTAACTCGGTTCGCTCTCCTTTCCTGATTCTCCTAAAAGCTTTCGCGTTCTCTGTTTCATATATCTTTTAGTGTTGTCTTCTTTCCCTTTTTACCACCACTTTCTGTGCGGTATATCATTATTTTTAATTTTTTTTTTTATCTTCACAGACGATGACGGCATTGAGAAAAAGCAGCTACGGCTCTAAATCTAGACCTGGCCAGATGCATTTCCCATCTCCAACACAAACATATCTTTCGAACGTCTTATACTAACGCACATCGGCGCCGCTGGTCGACGTTCGGATCCAGGCTTTCGAATGCCGGTCGATACCTACTTGGACGATTGATTCATCACATCCATTTTAGCGTAATTTAACCATTTTACACTAAACTTTATCAATAGCTCAACATTTTGTCACAATGTCTGTGAAAAATAGAAAAGAATAAATTAACTTTGAGTTAAGTTAAAAGGAAAAAGTCCCTTAAATATTAAAGATCCATACACACTATTCGAAATATACCGTATATCTGAAAGGCAATAAACAAAGAAAAAAAGAACAAGCATTTAGGGCTCCCTTTTCACTGGCCTGTGAAACTGAGGAATCAGCAACTAGCTAGAAGATTTCGTGTCAGAAAAGACTTTCTCTCTTCCAAATTCTTCAATGGGGATTTTTCCTCAGATAAATGTGAGTCCACAAATGCTAAGACTGGAAGTTTTCTCGCATTCACTTTAGTTTCTACGTCACTGCCAAAAAGAAGATAAAATTGCTCTACTTGGGACAATAAAAGTAGCCAATCCACACCATATGCGTTGTGATATTTAATACTTCATGACATCCTTTCTCCTGGTAAAAGGACACCTGATTTGACATTTCTTATATAACAGATACATTATATTGACTTAAAGACTGCCGTGGAAACTAACTATAGATATAATAGGATTTAGGGTGTTATTAAAGTTTTTTGTTTTTTTTTAATCACACAAAAAAAGGTTCCAGATCCACTCAAGCTCGAGGGCTACTGTTAAAATAGCTATAAGATTGAAATAGGAGTTAAAATCTTAAATTATAGAGATTATGAGGATAGATAATGGTTGACCTTGACCTGAATGGAAGCATACACGCGGGAGAATGTTCCTGAAAGTTTGATTTTTTTTAAATTTGGAAGACGGATGGAGGCAGTATGGTGTATCCTAGCTGGAAAAATCTGAACTAGTGGAACAAAAAAGATGGAGCTCATCTGAATATTTACCATAAAAAAATATTGATAAACTAGCTATGGGTTTGCAACGTTGCGTCAAGGGAGAAGAGAAGAGTATGTCTTTGTGTACAATACCTCGAAAAAGATTTTTTAAAACTCTATAAGACTGGAAGGTTTGGATAGGGTATCATCAGCCAAGATCTGACAGCTATAATCCGTTTTTGTCTAACCTGACTTCCATAATTCAGGGCGGACGAAAGGATTCAGCTGTTTTTTGCAGGTATATTTAATTGTATTTTAAAGCCTGTATTTATTAACTAAAAGTGGATAGACGTTCAATGCATAGAGAATCATGGTGAATGCAACGGTAGAAAGACAACAGGCCCACTTTAATAAAGGAGAACGGATTCACGGTACAAGTTATTCAAGATCAGCGGAGCATCGGAAAGATGATCAGCTTTCCAACTGTTTTAGCACATTCGCACTAATTAATATTTCTTATTAAGGTCAAATGCTTGAGGTTACTGGCTTATTAAACTGAGTCGTGATTCACCAGTTGCGTATTTTACACGCAGAAAATATACTTGTAAATACATTTAAATTTTATTAACAAAAAAAAAAAAAATAAGATACGCATTGAACTTGTTCAATCACGAAAAGTGCAGCACAGATGTCCCTGTAACGAAATCAATAGAACACGTATTTGAAAGGAAAAATGAAGAACATATGATGAACGCAGAAGAAAGTTCCCGGATTGTTGGTTCAATTAGTTCAAATAGAATAAAATAAAGATATGACCAAGGACTCATCTTTCATTTCATGGAAAATTCTTAGTATTGCATTCTGTCGTTGGGTTCGGCATCTGTATTTATAAGTTGTATGCAACAGAATTATATAGCTACATGTGTGTTAATATATATATATATATATATATATATATATATATATATATATATATATATATATATATATATTAATAAAAAGAGAGAACAGTAAGATATATAATCCGGTGTTCGTATAGATATTTTTATTTTTACAAAATAATTCTCAATGTAAATTTACAGAGCATTAATATTATAATTATCAAAATTAATCAAAGTAATATATATATATATATATATATATATATATATATATATATATATATATATATATATATATATATATTACTTTGATTAATTTTGATAATTTATTTTCTGATATATGCCTATAATAATTTATTTTCTGATATATGCCTATAATAATTTATTTTAAATAATAAAATGTCTTTTGATAATCGTTTTCTTTCTTTACACACGCATATATATATATATATATATATATATATATATATATATATATATATGACGCCAAACACTATGAAATGGACAAAGTCCGACAATTATTTTAAGATATTTTCTCTTTATACGTTATTTTTTATAGATACAATATCTATTTTCGTAGTGTGTGACGTCATTTGTTTACATTTGGATAAGCTTCCAGCAGAAATGAACGTTCGAGAGAAAATCATAGAGAATTGTAGTTTAAAAGTAATAAATTGTAGAGCATGTCACGCTATATGGACGGTTCCGTGTATGAAACAGGTTCGATTCCTGTCGGAGGACACATATTTTCTATGAAAATTTCTCGGGCATTCGGGCCGGTAAATATTGCTAATGAGTCAGTGAAGAGAAGAGATGGATTCGTATCTTACCCATTTACGTATAAGTAAATGTAAAGATCTCGGCTGGAATTCGAAATCGGATCTCCGGTTACTCATTTCACACTTTCGCTTACAACATCCCATATTAGGCATCATTTCACGTGAAAGTATTGGTATCCAACTGATAAACCGCTGGTTACATGAAACATATCAAGGAGGTGTTACATATATATATATATATATATATATATATATATATATATATATATATATATTTGTGAGGTTTGTATATATATATATATATATATATATATATATATATATATATATATATATATATATATGTATGTATTAAAAAGGCTTATATACTAATATTCCATGGTCATAATTTATTCCATTGGAATCGTAAATACGATCCTTACTCTGTCCTGGATATTGAATTCCACCTGGATTCTATCCTCTTGGAATTATTTTTTTATACAAATATATATATATATGTATGTGTATGTATGTATGTATGTATGTATATTTATATATTTTGCATATGTATGTGTATATTTAACACTAATATTATCTATCTATCTATCTCTCCACATATATATATATATATATACATATATATATATATATATATATATATATATATATATATATACATATATATATATATATATATACATATATATATATATAGTTTAAAAATCAGAGGAGTTGAACCCGCCACTTTGGTTTCAACCTTACGTTATCCTCAGGCGTTTTTTATCAAAGGACCTCTTAAAAAAAAAAAAACAACAACAAAAAAGACCAATGAACGCAGAAAAATAACTTTGTATTCACTCCCATACAACCAAATGGTAAGAAATAAATTGCATTAATTGAGAAACTTTTTTCTAGATATAATAAACTCAGTACAACTTTTAATAATTATACCCTAAAATTAAGTTACAGTTGTACTGAAACTAAAAATAATTATTAAGATAATATTTTAAATAAAAATTTATACCAAAATCAAAACAAATATCCGTTAGGGTGAAACATAGGTAGGTAGTAACTGGCTCATTAGGATTAATTTATTTTAATTTTGCTCTACTTAGTGTATTGAGCACTCTTCGTTTTAACTTAATACTCGCTGTTTTTTTTTTCTTTTTTTTTTTTTTGTTTGTACCAGAGATTTAAGGTACTGGACGAATTTTTGCGCACGATTCGGAGGTTTTTGGTGCTTTCATTTTTTTTCATTTTTCCTCGGATTCCAATTGATTTGAAAATTGTGCTATCCAGGTTTTTTCACCCACCGAGTTTAAACAGATTTACATTATATATATATATATATATATATATATATATATATATATATATATATATATATATATATATATATATATATGGGGGGTGCGTACTAGATAAAATATGCAACGTAAATGAAGTGTGGGTCTTCGATTACTTGCAAAACAGAATCAGCATCAGTGTGTGTGTGTGTGAGAGAGGGAGTGTGTGTGTATATATGCCTTGTGTGTGTGTTTATGTGTGTGTGTGTTTATGTGTTTATGTGTGTGCGCGCTCGTGCACGAGTGTGTGTGTTTTGAACTTCATCCATGTATTTGTGGCGAGCAAATATGCAACGTATATGATCTGAAAGACTTATTTTCAAGAAAGGAAATTATCGAGTTGATCCTTTGCAAAACAGTATCTGTATCAGTATATATATATATATATATATATATATATATATATATATATATATATGTGTGTGTGTCTGTCTGTGTGTGTGTGTGTGTGTGTGTGTGTGTGTGTGTGTGTGTGTGTGTGTGTGTGTGCGGTTGTTAAAAATTGCTTCCATTTATTTGAGTGGAACAGCGCGCATTGATTGTTGCAACAGGAGAAATTACTATTTTGGCAAGAATTTCTGGAATTCACATTAACAAGCTTTTCCATCGAAGATGTTTTGGTGAAATTTGAAAACATGTTCAAAAGTTGAGGGCTGGTATAGTTACCTAAACGACGGCTGATGCAAAACAACTTAACGGATAGGAACCTGTACCACCTTTCGTATAATGATAATACTTTAAATTCAAACACTCAATTTCTCCAAAAATGAGTACATTGGCCGATAGGCAATGATCAAAACAAGAAAGATGAAAACACAGTCAAAATAATCAATAAACTCTGTATAATATGATCAATCAGAATATCATACAAGTGATACAAGTCTCGGAAGAATAACAATAGACTAGAGAAGTTGAAAAATAAACAAAAATGAGAATTTCTCTGATTATATGAATACCAGCAAGGACGAGGATTGATTGATTTGTTTTTTTTTTACGGTTTATCAACATTTTGTAGGTTATTGAAAGCCTGAAAATATTTTTCGATTGTAAGAATTTTTTGGTTGGTGATGTGTATATAATGCTGATTTAACTGCAGAGGTCTTACTAAATAACCCATAGCTGCGGTAGAAGAGGTGGATTTATATCTTTCCCAAACATATTTATACATATGTGAATATAACAAACCGAACTGAAATTGGAACATGGCTCTCCGATTTACAATTCCGAGCCATTATCCATTATATCATCCTCACATTCAAGCTTACGGCACCTGCTATGACCAAACGATCACCCACCTAGGTACTCACCAGACTCGACATTGCTTAACTTCGTTGATCGTACAAAAAACGGTGTTTCAACATGATATAGCCGTTGGCCCCACAAATATTAGGTAATGTATTTGAACAATACAACGAATAAAGGCAGCACCTCATGTGGGAATTTTAGAAAACACAAAATATCACAATGGAGATAACAAAGACATGTAAAGATTCAGAAGAATTAATGGAAAACGGCGAAAGTTGGTAAGGGAAATTTTCTGGGAAAATGAACACTGGGAATTTAGAGAATCGGATATTTCCTTACCAAATCATGCAACCGCATTTCCAGAAGATGACGTTCCCATATCCGATCGCGGTGTCGCCATTTGTACAAAAACTATTGATTATGACTAAATGTTGTCGATATCAGCGGCATGTTTCTAATATGATTGATGAGATATCGAGTTGGAGTATTCAGAATCTAGCGTCTAATATCATTTACCATGTTTGCCTATTTTGTTTTCTTTCTGATCTGCTGAACCAAATGAAAGAGAATTCTTTCTTGATTTTTTTTATGTCCTTGATTGTAATTTTGTAATCGCAACGCGAAATGATTCTCCAGCAAGACAAACATTGATTATCTCTAAGTTTGGTTTGATTGGATTGGATGGATAATTAACAACCTTCTGCTAAGAAAAGAAAAAAAAAACGAAAGAAAGAAATGAAAAAAAGAAAAAAAAATTAAACGAGTGTGAAAAGAAACAAAGCAAATCCAAAAAGGAATGAGTAAAATAAACAAAACTAAAGAAAAAGTAAGAAGAATAGAACTCATGAGAAAAAGAGAGAAAGAGAAGCGTCAAATGAAAAGAAAGAATATAAAATAAAAAGAACGAAAGAAAAGGGAGAGAGAAAAAGTTTATAAAGCAAGAACAGGAAAGTGAAAAGAAAAAAACAAAAGAAAAGCGTAAAAAATATAGTGGAAAATGAAACGGAAGGAAAGATAAAAAAAAAAAAAGAAAGACTAACAAAATGTGAAAGAAAAAATCGGAGTAAAAACGAAAGACAGAAAAAGCGGGAAATTGAACAAAGAAAGAAAGAAAAATAGAAAGAAAGAAAAATAGAAAGAAAGAAAAATAGGAATGATAAAATAAAAACAAATATAAAAAGAAAGAAAGAACAAAAAAATAAGGAAAAAAAGAAAGAACAAAATGAAAAAAGCGTAAAAATGAAAAGAAAACTAGAAAAAAGGGAAAATGAAATAAAATAAACGAAAAAGGAAAAGATATGGAAAAATGGATAATGAAAAAAACGTAGAAAGAAAAGGAAAATAGAAAGAAGGAATGAAAGAAAAAAGAAAGAAATATTGAATGAATAACAGAAAGTCAGAATAGTACAGAATATGACAAAACAAACAAAGAAAGAGCGAGAAAAATGGAAAGGAAAATACTAAACAACAAAGAATTTTTTTTTTAAAATAGTTACCATATTTGACGGCATATTAGACACTTTTTTTTTAATAAAAATATCTTTTTAAAAATCTCCTACGTATTATAGGCCATATGTAGGTTTAAAATTCGCGATAGTCGACCGGAATTAGCTACCTGGCAACTCCTATTAGCTTGGACTTTAGAGTAACTTTCCTATACAGTGTAACCCGGATATAAGAGAATTGTCGGGACCGGAGAAGAGGTCTCTTATATCCGGGGTTTCTCTTATATCCGGGTTGGGTCTAATTTATATACATTAACACAGGCTATAATTTGGGGCCTCTCTTATATCCGGGTCTCTTATATCCGGGTTACACTGTACCTATTGTCATTATTTAAAAGGCTATTATGCAGATTAAAGGCGTTATCATTGATAATATTCATTATATCAATTTCATCATTAGTATTTTGTTTCACTAAAATTATATGCAATAAAATCAAACTATGTATTTATAAAATATATTTGTTTCATAAATATTTTTCATGCATTAAATTCCGCTTGCATTGATATAACTACAATTTTTATATTCTAATTATTCCATTAAGACGTTTACAAGACGCAGGTTGTACAGATTATATAAAAGAAAAGTTTTGACTGAATTTTAATAGTAACTGTATTATTTTGCTCAATTTTAATAATTACGTGATTTTTGTTTTGTTTTCTTACATTTGGATATAATAAAGATTTTATGGGCTCGTGTTTCTTTTTTCTTATTGTTTTTCGTTTGATTGTAATCATGGCTTCGTTAACCAAAATAATATCTCATAATTATAGCCTAGGTTGTTACATTTACTAATAATTTTACTAATTGCTAACTTTTTCTTCATTTACCCTGCTGAAATTGGGGTGCGTCTTATACACCCGTGCAACTTATATGTCGTCAAATATGGTAACTCTTTGAGAAAACTACATCTTTTGGAAATTGGTAACAAAATTAATAAGGCTAAGCAATACCGACAATGTATTAAAATGTGGAGAAAAGTGAAAAATCACAATAACATCCTAAAATCAAAACCAAACAAAGAACTTTTCTGATCTCAAAAACTCTTCTGAGTCTCATTTCAACTATGACCACTAATGATGCACACAGGAATAAATCATTTACCAATATACATCCAATCCTTACAAAGTTCGTCTCCGAAACAAAACAATAATGAACCTACAGATGAGGGTATCAACAAAGCTATTTTAAAAACTCAAGTATGATGAAGCATTATTTGACATTAAGGCTGAACATGAAAAGCTTATTTTCTCTCTGAATTCAATATCAAGTTCTTCCTTTTTAAGAAAGAAATTCTGAAATCAGAAACTTACTCCAAAACCATGGATTTAACATGCAAAAAAGCACCATGGAATCATTATGGTAACTCTCAGTATGCTCACATGTGCAAGAGGTATTTCAATTCAATCCATTAGGATGAAGGTATGAATGAACTCTCTTCGTTTTAAGGTAGTCATCTCCTTTCAAACCAGATTTTTTTTTCGTTCCTGTAAGGGATATAATGATGACGTGTATTTCATCGAACAACACCAGAAAGCAGCATGCCTATCTAATAAGTAATTGTAAATCTACTATGACGACATGAATAGAGACTTACACTTCTCATCCATTAGAAGTCGCCTTCCAAACTTGGAATCAACTGAATGCGTCGATCTAACAGAGGAAATTTATCGGCACACACAATCTTACATGTCTGGGGAGGACCCCAATATGGAACCATTTCAAGTCTTACCCAGAGTGCGACTAAAAGGAAATGAGAGCTCCAGTCTATTTAATCTTTTCCAAGTGTATACCCTGCACATTTAAAGCACAGATATAAAGATATGGACAGATCATTTAAGTATTCCTTACCACATCTAAAACGAATCAAATAAAGCAAGATAGCTATCCTGCTTTCCCTCTCGGGGCCTATGTGCTGATGATGACGGCGGTGAGGCCGATGACATAGGCATTCATAGTTGTGATAAGAATAATCTTGAACCAAATATCAGCATCCTCTACCAAGTATTCCAAAAAAGACATAACTGAAGATAAACCTTTCAAAAACAAAAACTACGATCTGGAATTTGACTGAAAACCGTGAAATTAGTATATACTAACCATTTCATAGGTGTTGGATTGAAGTGGGTATCGGCTCGGAGAGACCAGTTCGAATTCCGGTCGAGTTCGTTGGATATACTTGCGCACAAATACCCTTCGAAAAGGTATGAAACTATCAATTCTCGCCCACCCAGCTATGGGTTGAATATCCGGACAGACTACGTTCTTTAGCCTTGGTTGGCAACCAGTCTACTGCAGGAAGAAACGGCAACCTACTGAGGGAAAAAATCTACCTCGTCAGTCATGAAAGATACATGATTGCCCAAGTGTGTATCACGTATGGAATAAGAGTGAGTGACTGAAACACTTCAAATTTTCGGTGCAATTATAGAAATTAAGCATAGGAATTAAAGAAATGGAACCTAGAATAAAATGCGCTGGAGGTAGTTTCTTCCAACATCGCAAATTGCTACAACACCAAAATACAATCTGAAATCTCAAGCCATGTTCTAAAATAGTCTTGTCAGATGGAGAGATTCGCATGAATGTCATGCATGGCGCCAACCAGCTCAGAATAATATAGCCTACCTGCTGTATATAACCGCTTGCTAAAATCAATGGTATTCACTCAGTGAACCCTGTTTGTTTTGGTGTATACTGTACAATTCCGAAACTTGTGGTCTGGCGGTACATAATCCCAAACAAAGAAGTGTACGAAATAGAAGAAACCACATCACTTGAGGACTTTCAACAGCAGCAACAAGAGAAAATAATGATATAATAAATGTTGCCATTTCTTACTATTAGTTTGGTGCAAAAATAATGACAATAATAATGTCGTTTTTTGACGTTAAAAAATACGTCAAAAAAGACATTATTACGTCATTATTTTTGCATCAACCAAATGCATTCGAAAGTAAATACCCACCAATATTTGAAAGAGCGATAACAAATACTGAACCTGGGAAACTTATTTAAGAGAATTTCAACCGACAGTACTATTGCCTACTTGGTTAATGAGTTCCAAAGGTTTCTAATAATGAAGTGGCTACTATTACTATATATAACAAATATATATGTAACATTTAAGATTACAGAAACAGCAGATATTTTCATATATAATGCTCAATATTAAAAATATTAAATAATATTTTTTAATATTATTTAATATTTTTAATTAAAAATCAAGAGAGCATTAATATTACATGAAAAGATTATCTTTAAATATCAATTTTTGCTGTTTTCAAAATAAAAAAATTAAATTTAAATAACCTTTTTAAATAATAATATTATATATATATATATATATATATATATATATATATATATATATATATATATATTTATATATATATATATATATATATATATTAAGTTGGTGCAAAAATATTGTCGTTTTCTCACATGTTAATATGTGAGAAAACAACAATATTTTTGCACCAACCTAATATATATATATATATATATATATATATATATATAACTAGAGTGATATATATATATATATATATATATATATATATATATATATATATATATATATATATATATATATATATATAGAGAGAGAGAGAGAGAGAGAGAGAGAGAGAAGAGAGATTGAATTGATTAAAAATTAAGAACCAAAAAAAAAACAGGCCACACTTTATCGTAAATCGTTTCAGTATACATCGTAATGCTAAAAGAGCTTTTGCGGGAACTGGCAGCAGGTGAAGGTTAAGAGAATGAACCGTGATTGTTATCAGAATGTGGGACTGCTTGTGAATTATAATCAGTTACTATTTTTTGGCTTTTTGTTTCATAAATTTTCGTGTCCCTTACCAAGAGAGTTGATTTGATTTAAGTCGAGGGAAAACCACGCCTGTTCTATCATCATGATTTATTACTGAAGGCCGTCAACTCCAGCATTTACAATCGCCTTCCATCGACAACTGATCATATTAACAATATTTTAAACCAGAAAAATCACAGAGATTTATCATTCATGGGCAGATAAAAAAAATGATTCTATGCAACTCTACGAAGAAATGTCAAAAGTTATCTGCCTCACAGACTTCCCAAATCAGACAAGAAGATCAACCAACAATCTATCTATCTATCTATCTATCTATCTATCTATCTATATAAAATGCATAAACGTAATACAATAAGAACGAAAATGTAAACGATTGAAGTAACACTCTAGTTTTAATAATCAACGTAAGAACAGAGCAAAATAGTTTTCGAATTTAGATATGCAACAATCATATCTTACGAAGACCATTTCACTTAAAATCGGATGTTCAACATCTTCGGACACGAGGCGAAAATTTTGTTTTAATCAACGGAGCTTTCCTGTTTCATCTCTCTCTGTCTCTTTCCGTTTCTGATCCCCCCTCTGTCTCTGTCTCTCTCTCTCTCTATTTCTCTCATTATATATATATATATATATATATATATATATATATATATATATATATATATATATATATATATATATATATATATATATATATACCCAAGTATAGGATTGGTGTATAAGGAATAAGTTCCAGTAACCAAAAATACTATTCTTAAAAGAGTGTTCAATCCAGAGTACAGGAAATATAATTTATTCAAAAATTATGACATTAATGTTATAAAATCACAACTAAAATAGCCATTTTGTTTCAACACATCTGGTGTCTTGTCAAGATAGAAATGTTGAAACAAAATGGTTGTTTTTGTAGTGATTTTATAGCATATTTAAAGTTTCAAATAAATTATATATATATATATATATATATATATATATATATATATATATATATGATATTTATTTCGTTAAGGTCGGAAAATTTAACCCCACTCTTCAGACTCCGTTACGCAAATATCTATATTTGTGTAACAGGTTCTGAAGAGTTGGGGACAAATTTCCCAACCATAACGAAATAAATATCACCACATGGTTTTTTACGCGTTCGATTTCTTTATACTAATTATTATTATTGCTCTGTTTTTGATATAGAGCTCTCCCTGGGTCTAGATCATTTTAGAAATATACATAACCATTAGTAATATTATCAGGACACACATATACATATATATCTATTACACAAAAGTTTGAGGCCGTCAATGGTAATTTTTTTTTTATATTGACCACAAAAGTAGTTGTTATGTACATTAAATAAGAAAAAATTAGTATACATGGTTAAAAAAGTGATTCATGATTTTTTATTAGAAATGTTATTATGACAAAAAGAAACAAGAAATTATGATTAAATTTTGCTCTGCGAATATACCTCTCCACTAAGTTCCATAAAGGCTAGATTATTTTGGGGGGGAGTCGAATCCAAGTCATTTGCAGTAAATCCAGTCTATTACGGTTCCCACCCTATCTTTTGTCTGTGTTTTTATATTATTTGGGGCCAGCCATTGATTCATTTCTAGGGATAAGATGACAACGGATTTTCACTTCTACCACGAATTTGTCTCTACTCAAAAATGTCTGCCATAATTTCTCTGTGAAATTCGGTTTTTCTTTCTAGATTTTTTTTTCTTTTTTCCAATATGTCTAGCTTTGTTGAGTTCTCCTCACTATCTCGGCCTTTATTGAAACTAAAGATAAATTTCGAACAATATTTTTTTTCATTTTATTTTGTCCACACATTTGCGTATTTTTATTCAAATCCTATTTAGACTATTTAGGCAATGTCCTCGATCTTGATACTACGTCTAGCTCCATTCTCTTTTTAAAAAATTATAGTATGCTAATGGAAACTCAATAGTATAGATTTCTACCGATGTATTATCTATTAAAGAAATCAGTCAGTTGATTTCTCTTGTTTTCATGAGAGTTTCTGTACGTTCTTCTGCGTTATTATTTTCAAATCGAGTTTTAGGCATTCGTCTGTTAGAATTAACTAGCACACTTCGCCTGCTTGCTATCCCTTCGCAAATAAGATACATTCACTACTTGAAATGTTTGAAACAAACATTTTAAATGAACATTTCATTCATAAATTGACTTGTTATAGTTAAGGAAAGTTTTGCAAATAGATGCCAACTTATGAAAGACAAGTAAAATGCAAATTGCAAAGACGATATTCATAAACAGAAATATTTTTATATGAAAATCAAAACAATCCTCGAATAAAAGAACAGTAAAGAGGACAGTTAATTAATAAAATAAACAGCTGCCCGAGACTGCGCCCTCTCATTGCAGAAGAGGCAGGGATCGATGCTTGGACCGAGGCCAGCGCAACCAACAGTTGCAGGAGCTGTGGGCAATTTTTGTCCCTTGCCCGAGTGTACGCGCTCGGATCCCCACTTTAAAAAGACCTTGTGCCACATCTCGGCCTCCTGGGTGAACGAGTAAACACCGCATAAATTACTATAAAATAGTGCTGGGCCTTTTTAATCTCAGAATTCGCGGGAGAACTGACTCCCAATTTATTCGTATAGATTCCATTAATTAGCTATTATGTTTCTCTAACTCTTCAAATGTTGAATGTATAACTAATTCTAATTTCCCATCTTTACACTATATTAATTTTATCGTATAAATTGTCCCCTGTTCTGTCACCCATTAAATAAAAATAATTGTTTCTATGGAAAATAAGGATCTACGCACATCAAATCGTCTTTAAATTAAATGACAGAAGAAGAATTATCGTTGAAGTTTTAAAAGGTAAGCTTAAATATTAATGTAACACTTAAATGCAGCGATGAATTTTGAGTTCTTCTGTAGTTTATTGATGCCTATCGCACCTACTCCTCCCTAGCTATTGTGAGGATGGGCAAACCAAGAGTCATCCACAGGAGCTAGCTTAAATGCCACCTGATAGGACGGTTTTTAAGCTATTTCATTATAAAACGTGCACTGCAATTTCGGATAGAAAAGAAAAATAAGAGTTACCCCCCTTGAACGATGAAATCAACGATAATGGCTAGTATAATATATTAATATATATTTTTAACCTCTCATAAATTGCCAACTCTGAATCTTAGCTTAACGAAAATCGTTCCCGGTGCCTAACTTTCCCAGGGCTTTTGAATGAGCTATGAATCACTGAAATCGGATTAGGTGGCAGCGGAAGAGTTGCTTGGATACACACAGGCACAAACAGACACACATACACTGTATTTTATATATATATATATATATATATATATATATATATATATATATATATATATATATAATAATACAATATAAATAGAGGAAAGCGTCAAATAAAAACATGTTGCGAACGTGTTAATCCTGCTACAATTTTTTTCCTCATTGGTGTGATGATTTTACATCATCTTCCATCTTGGATGAAGACCAAACACGAAGTTTTTATATTTCTCCCCGTCGTGACATTTTTTTTGTCTGGATACAAGACAGATCATAGCCGAAAGTATTCAATCGGACTACAGATGTGATCGCAAGAAATAAAGGCAGGGATTTTAAAAAAAAATGGTAGGTGTGGGCTTTTGTTCGTGTCTTGTAAAAGACATTTTTTTTTTCACAGTCGAATAATGTATGACATGGGATTTTAGTTTCATACCAACCATTCCACAAATAGATTTTTCTTTTTTAAAACAAAGTTGTTTTTCCTAAAATCTAGAAAAAAAATGTATAAAAAGAATCGACTAAGTGTGAATACCTCTTTGCTCGCCCAACGCAAAAAAAAAGTTGTTTATGTTATTTTCATTCTCCCGCGTTATATAATATCTTAAAAATACTAGCTACTAATGAGTTTCATGAGTAGATCAACTTGCCTTGAATTAACTTTGGTTTAATTTTTAAATAAAGATTTCAGTGACTTTGATAAAAGTAAAACTTTTATGGTCAGATGACGTATTCCATGATTTACAAAACAACACACGTTGATAGGTATTCATGTTTAGTCGTGGGTACCTATCGGCAGAAAGAAATGACAAACTACTGCGAGAAAATCTTCTGCCTAGTCAGTCATGAATCGAAAAAGACATCATCTTTCAAGCGTGGATCAAGAATGGAAATTCATTGACTGACCTCTAGGCAGTGGTAGTTCTCCTGGGAAAGTGATGACACTTGGATACAGTGTTCGAAAACAACAAACAAATGGACGCCATTTGGTGATTTGGGCAAAGTCCTACGAGAGAATATTAGGGTGTTCGGAAACTAATTAAAATTCTTTTCTAGAAAGGATATAACGCAAATAGTACTTATAATTATTTAAATAGCGATTTTCTATTCTAAATTAGATGTGGCACAAATCCCCACCTAGTGAGGATCAATCTCACTACTCAGTAGCAATTGATATGGCGAGATAAGTTTGCTAACCATTACACCACGTCGATTTGATCAAAATTATTAGGTATTTTTTGAGGGTAGGGGGAAATAATTACTTATTATCAAAGAGGATATATGAACAAATGTAAATGAAAATATGCTTTCCCTGCAAATATTCCGTCGCTAAAATTTTGGGAAATTAAATTGATTTCATTTTCGATAACCTGATATTTAAATAGAAATATCAGGTTATCGAAAATGAAATCAATTTAATTTCCCAAAATTTTAGCGAAGGAATATTTGCAGGGAAAGCATATTTACAGGGAAGGTAAATTTGCAGGGAAGGCAAAAATTTGTGAAATCGGCGGTTTTCTCGAAAAAAATGGAGGGTGATTTTTAATTTCTTTCTGAATATTCTTCAACTCATGAAATGATCTAATGATAAATAAGTGCTGTTTCGTAAGTAGGGAAAATGTCGAATAACTTTCCTAAAGATCTTGCTTGTTTTTTTTTTTTTTTGTTTTTTCAGGATTCTTTTGGAAAGTGTTTTTATGAATTTTTATGCTGGACGTTAACAACTTTTGTATTTACGAAAGTGTGTCACTTTCGAAATAATGCTTCGTTTACCCGAATCAAGTTGCTGGTAATAAATATCTGTAGTTATAGTCTTTCCATATTCTAATAGAATCGACTAAGTGGGAATACTTGCCTTGAATTAATTAATGGTGGAATATACAAGATGTCACTCATTTTCATAATGGCCGACACCTTTCATATTCAAACATTCATCAAATCTGTAAACAGAGTTCTCGCTTTGGTATTTGCACTGGTTTCTCAGTTCATGATAAGCCTTTTTTTGTTTGTTTTATGTTGACATTCAAAACCCATTTGTCATCCCTGTAAGAATATGATGCAAAAATGAAGTTTAAGCGTAGATGATGTAAGGCTCTGTTCGGTTCTCAATCGAAACGTCAAGAGGATCCTAAATACTCTCTTTGTAAGTGTTCCCAATTAAAATCTGAAACGCACTTATAAAAAACACACTGTTGAAAAGAAGAGATGGTAAATTATAAACTCATAATTTCTTTCATGATATCTTGGCCCTGCCTTTGTTCTTTGATTCGTAATTCATAGACGTGAAATAGGTAATTACTTTCCGAACACCTTATTGCTAGGTTCTATGTTTCATTTGTAAGATATTTTATCGCATTATTATCGCATTTATTCGATATTCTTGAGGACGATATACACTTCTTCATGTCAACAATCTTCTCGGGCGGCAGTACATCTTATAGCAGGACAATGCGTCCAGTCACATTGTAAGCGTTTTACAGAAATAATTTCAGAAAACGAAGGTTTTCTGGGTCGTATTATCACGTAAACTAATCAACTTTCAAGCCCATTGAATGGTTAGGGGGTGTGACAATGCATCCAGTCTACTGTTCAGAACCTCCATATTCGGCAATTCAATTACATTAAAGTCGTGATTTACAGGATGTCTTCAGAAAGAATAACGTAGTTTATTCTAATAATGATTAAGGGAAATATTTATTAAAAAGAAATACCTGGTGAGTAGAATGTGTTTAAGGGCAAATGAATAAAGGGACAAAGAAAAGAAAAATGCATGGATTTCATAAAATTATATTTGTTTTCTTCATAATCAGATCCTATTTTTTTACTGTAGTGATGAATGGTTTCAGTCTCAAAAGGATTTTAGGATTTCAACGTCGTTTAATTCTCAAGTAACTGCAGACATGAAGCTGAAAGGCTCTATTCAATCAGTCCTGAGTACGACGATAAACTACACCCACCCTGGGTATGACGATAAACTACATCCGCGTCTGGTTATGAAGATAAACTACATCCTCGTCCTGGGTATGACGATAAACTACACACGTGTCTTGGGTATAACGATAACCTAGATCCGCGTCCTGGGTATGACGATAAACTACATCCTCGTCCTGGGTATGACGATAAACTACATCCGCGTCCTGGGTTTGACGATAAACTACATCCTCGTCCTGGGTATGACGATAAACTACATCCGCGTCCTTGGTATGACGATAAACTACATACGTGTCTTGGGTATGACGATAACCTAGATCCGCGTCCTTGGTATGACGATAAACTACGTACGTGTCTTGGGTATGACGATGACCTAGATCCGCGTCCTTGGTATGACGATAAACTACACACGTGTCTTGGGTATGACGATAACCTAGATCCGCGTCCTTGGTATGACGATAAACTACGTACGTGTCTTGGGTATGACGATAACCTAGATCCGCGTCCTTGGTATGACGATAAACTACATACGTGTCTTGGGTATGACGATAACCTAGATCCGCGACCTTGGTATGACGATAAACTACACACGTGTCTTGGGTATGACGATAACCTAGATCCGCGTCCTTGGTATGACGATAAACTACACACGTGTCTTGGGTATGACGATAACCTAGATCCGCGTCCTTGGTATGACGATAAACTACACACGTGTCTTGGGTATGACGATAACCTAGATCCGCGTCCTGGGTAAGACGATAAACTACATCCGCGTCCTGGGTATGACGATAACCTAGATCCGCGTCCTGGGTAAGACGATAAACTACATCCGCGTCCTGGGTATGACGATAAAGTACATACGTGTCTTGGGTAAGAGGATAAACTACATCCCCTTCCTGGGTATGACGATAAACTATATACGTGTCTTGGGTATGACGATAACCTAGATCCACGTCCTGGGTATGACGATAAACTACATCCGCGTCCTGGGTATGAAGATAAACTACATCCTCGTCCTGGGTAAGACGATAAACTACATCCGCGTCCTGGGTATGACGATAAACTACATCCATGTCATGGGTATGTCAATAATGTACACCGATGTCCTGGGTATGACGATAAACTACAGCCGAAATGGTCTAAAGCATGTTGAAACTAAGTACGAGGTGGTTATTTTTTTTTTAATTGAAGTTACGATGATAAATATCCATCAGGTTAATCGAAATGGCTAAATAAATTGTGGAGGATACTAACTTAGACGGAAATTTCACGAGAATGTTGTTATCAAATCTTTTGTCCTTGTTTTGGCGTGACGAATATATATATATATATATATATATATATATATATATATATATATATATATATATATATATATATTCTCTAGGTCACTGGCGTGTTTATGAAAAAATAAATACGCGAAAGTTCACCTTTCTCCTTGCCGGGCGTCGATAGGCGAGGGATTAGAATCTCCGACTGATGTTAAATCGGTCGATTTTTAATGATACGCTGTGATACAGCGAAACTGTCTGTCTGTGGATGACTATATATATATATATATATATATATATATATATATATATATATGTACCGGGTGCAACAGCGAAATTGTCCAAATCGTGCGACTAAAATTTGAACCGTTTTATCTTAGAAATGATTAAAGGTATCTTACTGGAATTCTTTTTTTATAATATTATTGAACTCAACTTTGTTTGAACAATGTAATGCATTTAGCTCCGGGTTGAAATGATGGTCCCTCTTTCTGTTGTGACCTCCTGAACCAGTTTTCCTCTCTATTGTTCTCTCTTTTTTAAAACTTATTCACTGCTCTCTTGAAGGTTATTGAATGGACTTTGAAAATGGGATCTAGATTACGAATGTTAGTACAATTACTGTAGGCCTGAATGATTTTTTCCTGGGCTGATACAAAACAATTTTAACCTGTTTTCTTTCTTGCTGAACAGCTCAAAGGATTTTTCAGTGGTTCTTGCGACAAATGGTTTCAAAATGTCTAAACGTCTTATCTGAAAACCTGCAAAAACGAAACTCGATTAGCTTAGCGTTTTTTTTAGATATTAAACATTTTGTGGGATGAACAAATATGACATGCTGTTACACGATTTGCACAATTTTGCCGTAATCCCGGTAAATTTACATACATACACACACACACAAACACACACACACACACACACATATATATATATATATATATATATATATATATATATATATGGGGGTTCTACAATACCTTTTATATTCTTGGATTATTGATTTAAGTTTTAGATTCTGCGCAGTTTTCTCTCTCTTCTACACTCTCTTCTACACTCTCTGTTACTTTCTCTATTTTCCCCTCGCTGCAAGAATGTTGTTTTTCCTTGTTCCTATCCTTCATTCCACCCTTCTATATTAAATTCTCTCCCCAGAAAAAATAAGATGCATATTTGAAAACAACAAGAGAAAAAACATTCTGTTTAAAGCAATGAAGTTTCACGCCTGCTGTGACGCACAAGTGCTAATGAAATTCATGCCAAAGATTTTCAGGTACGGTTAAAAAAACATCATTGATTTTTCTGGGTGCGGCCCAGTTTTCTTTACATTTCACATGTATCGATCCACAAAGCAAATCGTAGTCAATCAGATGATTTTGTCTCTCAGATCTCTTTAAATCTATTCAACTATAATTTGTATAGTTTTTTTTATGTCTTTGTTATTTATTTTGGTGTTTGAGAGGTATCCTTCTATCGATCTTAAATCGTATCTCTACCTAATTTTAAAAGTGGTTATATAATTTCCTAATTATCTATCTACCTATATTATTTTCTCTCTTTCTTTATATATCCCTCTTTGTTGCTTTAAATATAAACATATTTATATCTTTTTTTATCTAACCATATCGGATTAATTATAGGTAGATATTGTATTCAGTGTGATTGTGATATATATATATATATATATATATATATATATATATATATATATATATATATATATATATATATATATATTGTAACCTAGGGAAGGTTACTGAATAGAATAATCACCCGAAGGTTGGTAATGAACGATAATACTTACGGCAAGAACAACACATATAAGATTCGCCAGGGGCGTAGAAGTAGTCAACTGCTAGAAGTGAGTCAAATTACTTCCACAATTAATCTCCTACTGCAGACCAACATACAACATTTATTACTGTATTTATGTGAATGGGGTCATATCCATTATCGTTCGTAAGTATGCTACAACAATACATATGTATGAATAATAATAAATATGTATTAATAATGTATGTACATTATCATCTGATTCACACATAGACAAACTAGAATTATGATACACTTATACAATGTTTAGGTGTTTTTTTAGTGAGGTTGGAATTCGTCAAAATTTTTTCTTGAAATGCCGTATCATCTCTCCGTCAGTTCAGAAAACCATAAATGATACTAACGCTGCTTAGCAAACGAAATGCACATGAAGTCTGCTTAACAAAATAAAATCAAACAGCAAAAGAATAAACATGCTATAATTTTTCCCCTATATATCTCATTCTCTAATAAAGTGTAAATAAAAGTGAAATATGTTAAATTGGTAGACGCTTCCTATTTGTTCTTTATCCTATCATTCTGTCGGATTCCGATCCATATTTGATCCTAATTCTCACACGCAAAACACAAAACACACACACACACACATATATATATATATATATATATATATATATATATATATATATATATATATATATTCATACACACAGAGACATACTCACACGCACGCACACGTGTGTGTGTGGAGGGGTGCCCTTGTGCGTGTGTATTTGTTAGGTAAAGCTAATGAAAAATGGAAAAAAATGTGTTTTTGCGTAACGCAGAAATCTGGAAATCTTAAAATTTCAACGATGGAAAGATTAACAATCAAACAACGCGTTAAAGTTATCAAAGCCTATTACGAAAATGGACGTTCAAACAGAAATTCATTTCGCGCACGTCGATGGTTGAAATTGCTAAAGACTTAAGTTGTTAACTCTGAAGGAAAAAGAAAAATCATTAGAAGCTTAAACTTAATTTGCATTTAAAATCGGTCCAAGTTATTGGAATAACATTGCTTAGATCTACAAACGATAGGATATTATAGAGAGTCATGTATTGCAAGAACACGGTACAGAGACGAAAAGAAGCATTTGGTTCTATGGGAAATTACTTAAACTAGGAAATCGTGGCAGATTCTGTAACTGAATGTACTGATCTGAGAAAAATGGTAGTTTTCGGTAATGGATAGATGATTTTCTGAAAAATGTCCACTTTTTTTTCTTGTGATCTGCTGATATCTGGTTGACTTAAAAGCTCATCGTCTTGATCCCGACCGGCCTTCAAATAAAGTAAATCTAACTGACATTTTGAAATGAAAATCTTAAGTTACGAAAATGTGGAAATAATTTGTAGTTTCAACTTAATCATGACCGACAATGAATTATATTGCTTTTTTAATATTGGAAATTTCATAATTTAAATTTTAAATTAGTTTAAATATTCTGACATAATATAATATTTAAACGAACAAGAACAGTGTTTTATCGTTAATAAATCGTTTTACAGTAACGCTGAAAAAAAATAATTTTTGTTGTTCATTTCACCCCAAGCAAGGTAGTAAAGCCACCAAGACGGCTATTGAGCGTGCAAGGATGAGAAAAATAGAAAAAATATTAAGGAGCAAGTACAATAAAACGAGGGGACTCCAGAAGACAAGAGATAACGATTGACGTTGCGTTTAAAGATTAGAAGATCAAAGTTAGCTGAAAAGCAAGAAACTGGAACAGCGTTCCACAATCGAGAACTGAAAAGAAACTGTTGGCATAGAACTTACGGCTGCATCGCGCCAATTCAACAGTAAATGGATGAGACCTTGCGGCCAATCTTGTATTGATTAAAGTCTAGTCATCATAGCAGAAAGTTAATCTGAAAAATTACCAGGTAAGTATTTATAGAAAATGTACAGGGAAGCTCATTATAGCAGTGGGAAAATGATTTAAGCCGAGATGCCAGGTTAAGATCAGTAACAATGCAGATTGTTTTTTGTTTTTTTTTGTTTTTGTTTTATTTTATGAAAAATATCTGAATATATAGCAGGAGCACCAAACCATAAGTGGCGGCAATATTCTAAGCATGGATGAATGATAAACTTATAAACATATACGATAGATTCTGGAGATAAAAAATTGTTTAGGACCACACAGTGAACAAATCTTGTTAGCATCAGAACTAGCAATTGATTCAATATAATATTTCTACTTCATGTTAGCAGAGAATGTTAGCCCGAGAAGGCGCATCTCTTGGAGGTTAGCATCGGCCATGTTGATGGAAGGCAGAAGTCTCTCAGAAGATTAATAACGAGAAGTTTCTTTTTGGAGGCGTTAAAATTAATAAGGTATTTATTGTCCGAGTTAACAGCAGATTGTAGTTCATCTTTTAGATCAGTTGCCAATTTGACCATGTCAAACCGATCAGAATTACTTGAAAGATAGCGTTGATAAGAAACAAGCAAAATAGACATGGCTACAGTTCTATGAAACGCAATTAGATAGATTTCTGTTAGATTTTCTATTGTTCTTCTTTGTCTAGCCTGTTTACTTCATTCCACTGGATTTGGTAAGATATTTTTTCCTCCATACATGATCAGCCATGGTTGATGCCATTGTCTCACCTGTAATTCGTGTTTGTTAAATATTTCTAGTAGTAATATTTTATAAAAAAATATGAGCAGGTAGGTGTATTTTGTTGAGTAAAATACAAAGAAAATGTAAGACACTGGATTGAAAATCAAGAATTGTTTTCCTGAAATGCAATTATTTTCTTGTGATGAAATTCGGAAGTTGCAAATGGCTAAAATATAAATTTGTTCTTTGGAAACGGCTAAAACTTAGTAGAGTTTAGTTGTTTTCATCTTTCTTTTTTAAATTTTAATTTGACGAATTGTCACTATGGCTTCTCTACAGAGCGCCGCCATGTTTGTTTATTTTTTGGAATAAAAGAAATGAATGTCAGAATAAAAAACAGATGGTTATTTTTTTCTTCTTCTTCTATCAATTTTGCGTCATACCAAGACTTAGTTAATAATATCGGTGTACGTGTACACCCGTTTCTGTTTATTTCTTTATTATTTTTGGCATTAGATGTGTTATTCACCGTCGGACAAAACTCGGAAATTTTCGCTTCTTGAAAGCAAAAAATAAATAAAATATATAAATAAAGAGAACTAAAGTAAACAAAGAACCGCAAAAATGAATGCATCACTTTTTTTAAATAGATTTTTATTTCGATCACGTGACAGTTGCTTTTTTCTTCTTTATCATGTATTTTGCTTTATCGTCATCATGTCTCTCTTTTCTTTTTTCCTTTTTATTTCTTCTTTTTTGTTTCGATCACGTGACGCTTGCTTGCTTTTTTTCTTCTTCATCATGTTTTTTTGCTTTATCGTCATCATGTCTCTCTTTCTTTTTTTCTTTTTATTTCTTCTTTCTTTGTTTCGATCACGTGACGCTTGCTTTTTTTCTTCTTTATCATGTATTTTGCTTTATCGTCATCATGTCTCTCTTTCCTTTTTTTCTTTTTATTTCTTCTTTTTTGTTTCGATCACGTGACGCTTGCTTGCTTTTTTTCTTCTTCATGTTTTTTTGCTTTATCGTCATCATGTCTCTCTTTCTTTTTTTCTTTTTATTTCTTCTTTCTTTGTTTCGATCACGTGACGCTTGCTTTTTTTCTTCTTTATCATGTATTTTGCTTTATCGTCATCATGTCATTCTTTCTTTTTTGTCTTTTTTTTTTCTTTTTTTTTCTTCTTTTTTTTTGTTTCGATCACGTGACACTTGCTTGCTTTTTTTCTTCTTTATCATCTATTTGGCTTTATTGTCAGCATGTCTCTCTTTCCTCTTTTCTTTTTCTTCTTCGTTTTTTTTGTTTCGATCCCGTGACAGTTTCTTTTTTTCTTCTTTATCGTCTTTTTTGCTTTATCGTCAGCATGTCTCTCTTTCCTCTTTTCTTTTCCAAATTTTTCTTTTCCTCTTCAATCATTCATTTTTTTTGGTTTGGTTTTTAGTTCTCATTCTGGTCAACTTTAGCTTCTTCTCCCTTTTTTCTAAGGTCGTCGGCGATCATGGCTCTCCACAATTTCGAATCCTTGGTAGGTATCAGTAATTTTTGTCTTTTCGCTTTCTCTCTCCAAAACCTCTTCTGACATCCATTCACGCAGACTCGCTAAGTAGATTACGCGCTGCTTTCCTCTATCCCTCTTGTCTGCAATGTGTGATGTGACCGCCATAATTTTAAATTTGTAATATTAACTCTCTCCTTTTGATGTTATGTATTTTGTTCCTTTTTTTTTTTTTTGCATTTCCTCTAACCCTCTGCCATTATGCACATGTTCAATTCACGGTATTCTCAGCATCCTTCTGTCGAACCAAATTTCTGATGTCCCAAGTTTCTTCTTCATCTGCGAGGAGATTGACTAGTATTCATTACAATTTAAGAGTATTGACATTGCATAACAGTTCAGTCTAATTTTCTTCGTTTCTAATGATTTTTTGTCTGTTTCTCGATATTTTGCTTAGCTTTGGGAATGCGTCATTCTACATCACAATGCGCCTTCGGATTTCGATATTAATTTTTCTGCCCTGCATTAAAATACTTCCTAGGTATTTAAATAGCTGTACTTGTTTTATTTTGGTATCTTCAATTTGTAATTTGAATGTGAACGACCATGGATTCTGTGTTCTTACAATTAATGTTGAAAAGTTTCTTTGTTTCTTCCCCTATACCCTGGAGGAGTTCTTGTAGTTTATTTTATTTATCCACATATTTTATGCTGTTAATATTGTGACCACCACCAGTAGTAGGAATTCTAATTCTCTCAGAATCTCTCTCAGCTGAATACGCCCGTGAGAAGACAAATCCTGGTATTACACCCCTTTCTTTTTTTAGCAAATTTACTGAATACATTTTTTTTTATCCGTATGAAGTTCTAACAGTTTTTTTTTACGTATTTATCAGACGCTTTTGCATAATTCTTAAAACATAATTATGCATCCGTTAGCATTTGTATTGCTCTTAAATTTTGCCGAGGATCGAAAATGTCAAACAAATCTGAAATCGGTCATTTTCCAATACTCTTTTAGCGAGAGTCTTCTCGAAGACTTCGCCTGAAACACAAGAATAGAAAAAAATATATATGTAGTGCAATGTGCTTTTTTTATATCAATATTTTCATGGTAATTGTTCCGATGAACTTTCCTCTATTCTATCAAGACTTTATGAATTTAAGTGCATTGCTCGATTGGCGGCAAGGTTTCATCATTTTACATTGGAAATGGCTAGATATAACCGCAAGTTCTATGTCCAATAGTTTCTTCTCTCTCAATTCTCGCTGATGGAACTCTATTCCGGCATCCTTCTTTCCAGTCAACTTTGATCTTCATAAATTTAAATGCAATCGTTATCTCCTGTTTTCGTTATTTCTGTTTTTGTATTGTTCTCTCTTCATAATAAATATTTTTCATATTATCTCACACTCACCAGCCTCTTGCGTCTTAATGGCTTTATTGCCTTTCTTGAGGGGAAATGAATAGTGAAATATGCAGAACAGATGTCTACTCATACACGTTTATCCTCTAAATAAAATGTTTACCGTAATAAGAAGCAATGGCGGATTTATAAAAATATCCATTAATTCTTGAGAAAGTCATTTGGTTACGTTTCGAGTAAGAAAATAAATTTAGCACACACAGGTTTTGAAATGTTCCAACGGTAGATGTGAATTTCTTGTTTCGTTGTTAAGTCTCTCATGGCTTAATTAGCTGAAACACACCCAGCTTTCAGATTGTTTTACCAATGTAAACGTAACACTGGTTGGTTGGTTGGTTGGTTGTCTATCGGGAGGCATATGTCTTTTCAATTAAAACTCTCCAGAAGCCTCAGTTGCCGTGTTTAAAAAGTCAGCCATGTTTTCTCAACGACGTTTACACATTAAATATATCTATTTATTAAGCGAAGGTTAGATCTGGCACAAGGTCAGATATATGAAGAATCGAACTCAGTCGAAATTAATCTAGCGATGCAAGCTTAGTAAAAATTACACCACGTCGAAGAGCCCAACAGCAGTATCTTAGTTGTGGCACAAGGCCGAGAGTATGGAGCACCAAATGAATAATAAAGGCAGTATTCAGTATTAACTGATCTAGCGAACCAAGTTTGCTAAACATTACACTAGGTCAGAGTGTCCCATAGCGATTTACTAAGCGTTACTTAGTTGTGACATAAACCTGCAATTATGGCGCACCAATTGAGGATCGAATTCACTATTCAGTCATAAATGATCTAGTGAGACAAGCTTGTTAACCATTACACTATGTTGTAGTTCTCTTACCCACTAAATATAAAGTTTATATCTGTCTATATTTCTGATGAGGTATTGTGTACACTATTTACATCATTCGAATTATTGTCCTCATTTTTGTTGCAATATTTATCACAACGTTTCAGTCAAGGACACATGGCACAGTGGATAAAGTTGTTAGTTAGATCTAGTGACAGGACTCAAAAAGTGTGGGTTCAATACCTGGTTAGGGAATTAACAGAAGATAACAGATAACTGACATCCATTAGACATGGCACTAGAACAGTCTACCCCAGTGAGCGAAATAAAGGGTTCATTATTTACGTTATTTGGACTATTGTCCTCATCTTTGTCGCCATATTTATTACAACGTTTCGGCCGTTATACGCTCCGGCCTTCTTCAGGTGGTTGGAATGTCGAACTGAACCCTTTATTTCGCTCAGTGGGGCAGACTGTTTTAGTTCCACGTGCCATGTTTTTAATGGATGTCAGTTATCAGTTATCACCTATTAATTTCCCTCTGAAAGTTCTCCACTGCCTTAAGTGGGTATTGAACTCACACTCTTTGGGTCTTGTCATTGGATCTAACCAACGCCTTTATCCACACTAGCACAGTGGAACTTATAATTTATCAGCAATGATTTTACGAAATTAAAAACAGAAATTTTCTAATAATGCAGGATTCTTTTGAGACCTCAATAAATATAATTAATATCAAATATTTAGAATCCTAAAATCAATATTGGAGTTTTTAAAATTGTCTTTTAATATAATACCGAATTTTCTAACGGGAGATAATGGGTTAAAATTAAAACATGATCTAAAAAGCTATATATTTTTACCCAATATCGGTTCCTCTCTTAAAACTTTGCACATACAAACCCCGTTTCCTTTGACAGCAATCCGGATTGAGAAGAGAAAAAGGGAAAATCGCCCATCTCGTTTTCTCGGATCATTCAGCTGTGGAACTTATTATACCAAATCCTAGCAAACATCGACCGTTGGCATCTATGTCAAATGATCTCAAAGATGCACGTTTGCATAAAAATTGCGCTGACGTTGAGCGTTGGCACTTCTTTGCACCCGACTAATTTCGATCTAGGCTTCTATCAAACTTTCAAATTCTAGGGTACCTGATTGAGAATTCTAGTTAGCAAACATGTCCCATCATATTTTTAGTGTAGGTGAGTTCGATACTAAATTGTACTACCTTATATCTGACAAATCTAAAACACGATATTATTTTTAATATACCTACATATCCAGGATCTTGGATGTGATTCTCATCTGCCCTGCCGCGGTACATTAGTGCGCCTCGTGATATCCTTAAATCTGCCACGAAATATCATCACGGCATATATATATATATATATATATATATATATATATATATATATATATATGCAGTGGTGGTGTATAAAAGTGACTCACCTTATCCTTTGAATTTAGCTCAACATTCGTTTCATCGGAGAAGAGAACATTATTCCAGTCTTATACGGTGAAATTTTTGTAATAGTGAGCCCATTCAAGTTTCTTGGCTTTGTTGGCTTTGCTTATTAGCGGCTTAAACCTTCGTGTACAAGATTTGTAGCCTTGTTCTAACAAGATTTGTAGCCTTGTTCTAACAAGATTTTTAAATTTGTTGTGACGGACTGTTGAAGAGGCAAGACTAACACCTTGCTCTTCGCTTAGACTGGCTGCAATTTCTTGGCAAGTTATAGTCCTATTCTTCGCAACTTCTCTCTTGATTACCCTGTCAGTTCTATCATCAATCTTTTTCTTTCATCCACTTGTTTCCTTCCTTGGAGCAGGAGTGGCATCACTATCTGCCCTAAGCACTCGAGAGACAGTTTATTGCGAGTTTATATCAATTTCTGCAATTTCTCTCGTAGACTTGCCTGCTTTTGAGAGGGCAATAATAGATGCCTTAAGTGGTTCTGATGCGTGTTTGTACCCTTTCATCTGGTTAGTGACTTGAGTTACTATTTTAAACTACTTTTATACTGTATGAGGGTTTCTGGAATATTCTGGAATACTCTAGATTAAATTTAAGCTGTCCTAGAATTCTCTAGAATATTGTTCTGAGTGTATTGTAAAATAGTTTTCAATATTTTGTCAAAAGTTCTTTAAATTTACCAGTTAAATCCTTAGAATGCGATATCTGAGTCACTGTTTTTGCATAGAGTTTTTTTTTTCCTGAATTTCATTTATATCCAAATTTATAATTATAAATAGAATACCTTAGGGTGAATAAACTTTTTTCCTGGGAGGTCGGGAAAGGGTCTTTATATTAGTAAGATTAAAAATTATTTTAACCCCAAAAACATTAGACAAAAAATATTTTTAGTAAAAAAAAATCAGGCGAGTCACTTTTATCGAACAGCACTGTATATATATATATATATATATATATATATATATATATATATATATATATATATACCGGCGTGTTATTATGCATCATTACTCATACTTGAAAAGTATTTATTCAAAAGGAGTAATTTATACATTTTTTTTATTTAACTATATCAGTTTATAGTCATTTGAAACTACACACACATATACACACGCGCACACTCACACACACATACACACACACACATATATATATATATATATATATATATATATATATATATATATACACACATACGTATATATACATATGTGTGTGTGTGTTTTGAGGAATTTGTAATGGCACAGCGTTATTATTTCAATATATGAATAAGTATTAAACTTTTTTCAAATAATTCTTTTCGCTTTTCTTCCATATATTATTTTAAATATTTTGTTTTGATATTGATTTTTTTTAAATAGCCCTTGAATTTTATATAAGTATGCCGTGATATTTTAATTTGCTTCTAAGTGTACCGCTACTTTAAAAGATTGAGAAACACTAATCTATGCGATGAGGGTTCTACAAGGATGCTTTTTTTGATTCTCTGTAAACTGCGTTTACTTCTTGGCAAAGTAATCCTTTCGGTTTTCTTTCCTCAAGTGAAATTTTTTTATATTCGATCCATCGTTAAAGGTGTCGCCAAAAAGACCCAGCTTCTTGTGATGCTCCAGAAAGTAGCTGCATCTTTTTAACATACACTGTTTTTCGCGGGGCCAAATCAGACAAAGAACGAAATCTGCCATATCTGCTATGGAGCTGCTCAATTTTCACTTTTCATCCTCGATAGAGTTCAAACTTTTACGAAACCTTGTCTACGATAAGTTATATTCTGCCCAACAGACGTATTTCCCAGGGACGAAATGTCGCAGTCCTATCGTTACACTATACTAATTTCCATTACAAATCTTCAGTTCCACTCGTTCCGAGCTTCACATGCCACGTACACAGAGTTGAATCATCCGTATTCCCTTCGGATAACATTGGTAAGAAAGAAACTCCATTCGGACAACTTCTTCCTATTTATCGCTATTATATGTTAACTTATAATTCTTATCAGAGTTTTTAGCGAAATAAAAATAATAGCGAAGTAAAAATAATACCAGATTTTTTAAACTGTCATATTTAATACTGTCGTTTACAGTAAAGATTAATGAGGTATTCCTCTCATATACCATTGACAAGAAAGAATTCGAACAATTTCTTCCGGAGTACCTCTACGTTGTGGAATAGACTTCCTAGATCAATACAATGTTAACGTATCGGGTCAATCGTTATCTGTTCTAAACAGCTTCATAATCTGCACTTCCTTTTTTTCTCTTAGGTTCATGCAACAACCTTGTTCAGTATCATCCTAATTTGAGTGGCTTTTGAGCCTCGGATTAGAGAATTATTTCGTAAAAACTAAATTAAATATTCTTTTTTTTCAATTATACAACAATCACAGATGATCTAATTGGCATTAAAAATTTAAAAAAAATACCCGCATGAAAACCATTAGACGACAAAGTGTCGACCATTCTTTATTATTTATCTAGCTGACTTTTTCTGATCTTCGGCTAAATTCAATTAGCCTATGGTGCTTTTCTAAGCGTAGATTACATGTGACACAAGGCCGAAAATATGGGGGGGGCACAGTGAGGATCTAGTGCCCTACTCCGTCTTAATTGATCTAGCGAGACATGCATACTAAACATTACAACAGTTCCCTAAATAATTTTCTAAGTGTAGCTTAGATGTGGCACATGGCCAGATGTGTGAAGCACCCAATGAGAATCAAACTCACTTTTCATTCATAATTGTTCTAGCGAAACAAGCTTGCTAACCATTGCAACATTTCGAGTGGCCTATGTTATTGCAAAGAATGGATTTTATGAAATCCAAAAACCGCCTCTATAATGACCACTCAATTGAGTTCTGACGGAACATAATCTTCCTGTTCGAAGAGTATCTGTAACTTGCACTTCCACCGTGATAACTTTAGCGATATACTGCAGGGTTTTTTTTTTCAAATTAGGAACAATATCTCTTAAACGAAATAAAACGTACCTGTTTTAAGAAAAGTAAAGGACTTGGTTTAACGAATATTGCAGCTTGAATATTTAGTATTAAAAAAAAAAGTAGGGAGAGTCTGGTTCTTTTCTCAGTGTGATCTTTAATCTCATTTCAGCGACTGTTTACACTCAATACTCTATTATTGCAATACTCTTTTAGAATCAACCAATATCGGCAATCGCCGGTTCTAAATTTGGCATTTTTTTCACATAAACAAAGTCACATCGTTAGGAAATGTTCTTGTCTTTCATTAGTTTGTTTGTTTTTTTGGGGTTTTTTTTTCTGTCGATCTTGCCAGACCTTTGATTAAAGTTCATCATTATCTGATTCTAGATAATTCATATCGACTCTCATCGAATACAAACAACCTTGACCAAAATTATCTTTGTTTATTAAAACAAGAAAGATATCCAGTGCTCCCTTAAAAAAAGTTAATTGAAAAAAAATATATATAATAGTCTCATCTCTCGAATTACTGTTAATATAATTTGTGTCAGCCACGAAAAGATCACAGTTTCAGCTTTACCAATTAATTTCATCGCTTTATGAGTATGCCTTTGATGGAATTCAGTCGGTTGAGGCTCGTTCTCTGCCTTCCGTACCAGGCCATATTCTAATCAATACTTACGAGATAGATTAATTTATATCATGATTGTCGAACAAGTCGGAACAACACTGCTTTCTTTCGTGTCGTACAGGCAAATAGCAAATAGCAAACATATCGAAAGTAGTATGAATGCGATGGGTTATTCATACGGAGAAGAGAATTTGGTCGAATCAAAACAAGTCTATCATTCTGTCAATTTAAAAGATACACTATAGGCCAGAGGTTTGCGGAAACCCTCTGGAATTTGAAGAATGCTGTAAAACAGTGTTTCTCGACTGTTTTAAGCAACAGCACATCTAGCAGCAAACGAAATTATCACACTTAGCAACATTTTTAAAGGGTTTACGTTTAAAATGTTATGAAACAAAACCATGGATATTTTTTTAAATACATATACAAATGTGAACTTATTCAATTATTTGTGCAGCGATTTCTTCAATATTTTCAATATCTTCAAAATCTTTAGAACGGGAGACTAGCAAGAAGGTTGATAATTATTACTCTAAAACATGAAGTTTTTTTCCCCTTTTCAAAACTAGGTCACTATCAGCCAGTCGTATTTCCCTTTCTGAAGTGATTTATCATATATTCAATAATAACAATAATGAAATTAACCGATTACTGTATTAAATCACCTTCAAAATAGCCTCATTCTGAAGTCAACACTTCATCAACCCTTCTTTCCAATGATGGAAGCAATCCTGGAACTCATTTTTAAGATTGCGAGCAGCTGTCTCGTTGCATTTCCTTGTGTTTACTCGGTGTCTTCAATTCTTGTTCCCATCAGCTGGGATTTGTTTCTTGAAAAGAAGAAAAAGTCGCAATGTGTCAGATCTGAGGAATGTAGTGTTGGTGAAAACTGGCGAATGTTTCGCTCGCCCCAAACTGCTCTTAAAAGCCATAGTCACTGAGAGAACCACTCTTGTACGGTGAGTTGAGCACACTCTACACACATTCCTTTCGAAGGTAGGGAACGAGACGTTTTAACAACGTGTACATGCAGGACGGAGTTCAAGGTCAGTATATGCTAAGAGGCATCACTTAGTTCCTTTACCATAGCAACAGCTCCGAAAGGTGTGTCGTTAAATAAGTACTATTTACGCCCGTTTTAAATCCAACGTATTTATATACATAATAACAATAGAATTCCAGACAATTACACACGCACATACTCGGTCAATCACTCAGAGATACGCACACTTCATAAGTTTGGTTACTGTCTTGGCCATAGATTTTGCTTGGGAAGCGGCGTAAAGCATTGCTACGATTATTTACTAAATTTGGCTTTCTACGGCAGAAAGCCAAAATGAGGTGAAAAAATAGTTCGTGCCAATCTTCGAATGAGGGAAGGTCTGTTCGCCTTGAAAATCAACATTCAGAAAACTGGCATTTTAACGGCTTTAACAATGACCATTGCTATGAATGGAATATACATCCTATCAAGGCAAACAGAGAAAAAAAAGTTCACCAATTTATTGTCTCTATTTTAGTGTCATTCCATCTTCAAAATATACCGAAACTTCTAAATAGAACACAGTCGCAAAAATCGATTCCTTTACAGTTTCAGGGCGTCTTCCTTTTCTTATCTCAGACGTAAGGACATATATACAGGAATGGTAATATTATGCGTTTCCCTCTAAGGAATCATTCAACATTCATTGACCGAGTAACCAGTGCTACTGTCAATAGAAATTTAAGAAATCTTTCTATTAAAAGAAGCTTGCGGCCATACCACGTTGCAACACTGATCCTCGTAAGATCACCAAAGTTAAGCAACGTCGAGTCTGGTCAGTGCTAAAATGAGTGACCGCTTGGTACTGTAAGCTTGGATGTGCGTATGGTGAAAGGGATAACTGGAATTAGAAACCGGAGATCCGAGGTTCCAATTCCAGTCGGGTTCCTTACATTTACTTAGGCGCAAATACCGCTGGTAAAGGTATGAATACACCTCTCCCCCAGCTATGGGTTAATTAGTAGGACTTTTATCAGAAAATCATTATCTTCAAAACCTCTTAAAATCTAAAACTATTTTATCACTTTATATAACCGTTGATAAGTCGTAAAAAGAAGAATGTGAAGGAAAACACATTATTAAAGAAAGTGAACAATAAAATACCAGAAACTGATACAATAACGATTGGCATTGCATTTAATTTTTTGAAGCTCAATGTTGCCTGGGAAGGAAGAAATCAGAAAAGAGTTCCCCAAGTGAGAAGAATCTGTTAGTGAAGAACTTGCGGTTTCATCTTGCCATTTCAAATGTAAAATGTTGAGAATTGCTGCCAATATAAGCATTGAGCGTAAATTTATAAAGTCCTGGTAGCCAAGCGGAAAGCTCATCAAAACAATTACCATGAATATATTTATAGAAAAAGCACATGGAAGCGATATTACGGCACTGTGAAAGTGACTGATGCCGAGATGACAGGTCAAGGTCAATAAAATTAAAAATTCTTTGTATTTTCATATGAAAAAAAAACAGCCAATTCATATCGAACGTTCTAGAGTATTTATTAGTGAGATAACTTTCTCATATTTTTCTATGCTCAGTAAAGTTTTACGTCTCAGTGTCCTCTTTGTTTTGCTTGGGATGCAATGATTAAAAAAACAGCCAATTCATATCGAACGTTCTAGAGTATTTATTAGTGAGCTAACTTTCTCATTTTTTTCTATGCTAAGTAAAGTTTTACGTCTCAGTGTCCTCTTTGTTTTGCTTGGGATGCAATGATTAAAAAAAAAACAGCCAATTCATATCGAACGTTCTAGATTGAGTTCGATCCTTTAAATGTTCCATATCACATCCCAAACAAATCTACCAACAGAAATATAATTGTACAGCTTCCATGTTTCTCCTCCCGAAGCTAGTGTACCGATTACAAGAGAGCTGAGTTGATGATATAGGTAGACTTAATTTGGGATAAAACTGATGTCAAACAAGAAATCAGCATTTTCTATCAAGTGTTCCAAGAAACAGAACCCACGATAAACCTTCGAAAAACAGAAGTGATGATATGAAATTGAAATGAACGCATAGATGATACACACCTTAAATTCATCTTAAAAATTCAGAAAGAAGAATCAATAAATTAATAAACATTTCAAATACTTCAGTGTATACAGGGTGCGATGGGTAAATTGTCGCCATATCATATTTTTAATTATACGCATGCGCGTTGTTTATATTTGATTTTGTCGCCTGCACAGTATAATAGTGTCAGCTGGGCACCGTCTGTGAGAAAAAGAGCACCATGATGCAATTCACTCCGCCAGAAATTTAAAAAACGGCATGCTGTACGTCTAGGCATTCGCGCCGCAAGCCCCAGTACAAACATTTCAGAGTGTTTGCGTGTCAATCTGAGGAGAGTGCAGAGGATTCGGAAAGAGTTGGATGAGTCTAATGGTGATTACGAAGTTGTTTGAAGTGACCATTAGTGATGGTGACGTGATGTCTCCATTAATCTCCCCACAGGGCCTCAGACTGAATGGTAGTACTTCCCTGGGTCAAAAGTGTGGATGCTGGAAGAACTTATGGCAACAGGACTTTGCGCCATGCCACACAAGCAGAATAAACCCAGCCATGGACGTCGGACAACTTCTGCAAACACATCACCCTTTACAACTGCCTACCTAACTCCCTAGACTGCAACCCCCTCGATTATTATGTGTGGGGCGCAACTGATTGAGTGATCAACAAAACTCTATGTAACACCAAAAATGAACTGAAGACAAGGATTATGGTAGCATTCAAGGAGACCGTCCAGAAGAGATACAGGAGATTCCGAACTTGTCAGGAGGCCATGGTTGAATCCAATGTCGATTTTATTGAATATATTTACTTTTTAGTTTTTCAAGATATTTTTTGTATTGTTCGTAAATATATCTGTGAAAATGAGACGCCAGTATTATTTTCATTTTTGCGTAATTTAGGCGACAATTTATCCATCGCACCCTGTACAATTTTTTTTTAAGCATTTCACCCCAAGCAAGGCAGGAAGCCACTAGCACGCAAGTGGTTACAGAAAATTTGGAGCGAGAGCAGATAGGAGTGATAGAGGAAAGGATGAGGTGATGGATAGGGGATAGATCAAGGTAACTGGAGATGTCGATTGACATTACATTTGAATAGTTGTAGATTATAGCTCTCAGGGAAACAGGAATAGGGAAGGGAGTTCCACAGGCGAGAGGTGCGAGATATGAAGCTATTGGAGTAGAAGAGACGGCTACATTTAACAGTTTCGACAGTGAAAGGGTGAGAGCGGGATGCCAGCGTCGTAGGACGCTTGAAAGTCTGGGAACCAGCGAAAGCAGCTCATCGGAATAATTACCATGAAAGTATATGTGAAAAAGACAAAGAGAAGCGACGGCATGTATGTAAGAGAGTGACTGTAGACGAGATGCCAGAACACGGCCAATTACATTGCATATCCGTCTCTGGATCTTATCAAGAACCCCGAGGCAATCAAAAGTTGCTCCAGACCATACATGGTAGCAATATTCCACGCAAGGGACATAAGTTGAATATAGGAGATAAGGAAATTGAACATAGAATAGGCTGAGCCCTGGCTAATTTTGATCAACACTGAGTATGGCAAGAGAATCACTTAATAATTAACCCAACTTGATTCACGTCTTAAATCGCCTTGTCAGATCTAGACTCTTAAATATGAATGCCATACATTGCGTTAAACAAATTCCTAAACGTTTAAACTGTCTGGTTCGTGCAAACGTTTTCTTAGACCAATGACTGAAATTAGAGAATGAACCATGTAGGTTTTAGAGAGGACAATTTTCATCAAATCAAGTGGACGGAATCACATTAACAGATCACGGAAACCATGTCACTTGAACAATTCCAAGAGTATCAACAAGTGCAACGGATATGTAACTCGAAGAGAAAATATTGTCATAATGAAGATTTTGAAATTCCACACTGCAATTTAGGAAGGTTAGAAATTATGCCAGCCTCAATACTACAAAGAACAATAAAAAATCTATACCAGAAAGAGCATTTTATTTTTTGCTACTCTTGAAAGTGCTCAAGGGATGTTGTTTATATTAACTGGTAATGTGATTCGGTAGCAACAGTCCACGAGATCTGATGAAAATGACTCTCTCTAAGACATACAACGTCCATTCTCGTAAAATGAATGGCATGATTTTCTAAGGATAGCTTAAATATGGCACGAGACCGAAAGCGTGGATCACCCAGTGATGATCGCGCTCATTGGTCAGTCGTAACTGATCCAGCGAGACAAGCTTGTTAAACATTAAACTACGTCGAAATGCCCTAAATGATTTTCTAAGGATAGCTTCAATGTGACACAAAGCCGAAAGTGTGGATCACTCAGTGAGGATTGAGCTGACTACTCAGTCGTAATTGATCTATTGTGACGAGCTTGTTAAAAATTACACAATTCTGAAGTGCTCTAAATGATTTTCTAAGGATAGCTTCAATGTGACACAAAGCCGAATGTGTGGATCACTCAGTGAGGATTGAGCTCACTACTCAGTCGTAATTGATCTATTGTGACGAGCTTGTTAAAAATTACACAATTCTGAAGTGCTCTAAATGATTTTCTAAGGATAGCTTCAATGTGACACAAAGCCGAAAGTGTGGATCACTCAGTGAGGATTGAGCTCACTACTCAGTCGTAATTGATCTGTTGTGACGAGCTTGTTAAAAATTACACAATTCTGAAATGCTCTAAACGATTTTCTAAGGATAGCTTAGATGTGGTACAAAGCCGAAAGTTTGGGGCATCCAGAGTGCATCGAGCTGACTCTTCAGCTGTGATAGATCTAACGACACAAGCTTGTTAACCATTACCTCAAGTCGAAGTGCTCTAAATTATTTTTTTTTAACTTAGAAGAAAAGATATTGGCATCATCACGTACATCAAACAAAAACTTAGGCAGGGAATCCATATCAAGACTAGAAGGAGCAATAACAGTTAGTGGGTATGAGAAGACTATTCTACTGAAAAATTATTTTAGGTTTAAGGATTTCGATTAAAGAGTGCTGCTTATTCCGTCTAAGGAAATGGTAAATCTCACGATGATCATTATCTTAAAATATTATTTTGCCCGACTAGGCTAAACGTTGAAAATACCTATTAATAAAATCTGATTTTCACGAGCAAATATGAATAAAGATATCGCCATGAATATAAAATTGATGTTTTTTATTTCATTTTTATTTTAATATCAACGTTTTTCTTTTATTTCGTCTCCTGATAAAAACCTTTTGCCTTCTTCGGGTGAAAAACAAATTACGTTTTTTGTTTAATGTTTCATACTGCAGATGTTATTAACATCGAAAAAAGTTATTTTCAGAAATACTGAGGAAAAAAAGAAAGAATATTTAAATACACCTAAAGTCACAAACAGCAGCACAAAATTATTGTAATGTTGAATGTAAAAAATCTGAAAGCATTGAAGAAAAAAAGACAAGTACAAGAAAAAAGACACAAGAAAAGAGATATGAGTTTGGCTTGTGACAAGTAGGACACTTCATTGACAACAAATATTTTGATTTCTCGCTAAGGGATGTTTGGCATATGTTTTCAGAGATTAAATAATTGAATGTACAATTTCAGTACATACATACGTACATACATACATACATACAGATATATTTATACTTACATATATATATATATATATATATATATATATATATATATATATATATATATATATATATATGGGTTGCAAAGTGTCTTTTAAATATATTTCGTTAAATATGACAGACAAGGAAAATTTAATTAAATTTTATTTAGTTTTACCAGCGTTCTTAGATTTGTTCGTCAGGTGGTTTAAGGGAGTGCAAAAATTGTACATCTTGTCTATTGGCCCGAGCGCTTTTGGAAGTTTCTTTAGCCATTTTTAAGGGAGTTTCTTTTAGCTGCTATTATTTTCCCTTTTGTTTTGACTGTTTAAGATGTATTTTATGTTTTTTCTTATTTTGAATACTAGTATGAGCGCTTATTCTGAGCCTTTGCAATGTTAGCGCAGCTGGAATTCAAGAGAGAGACTTTTTATTTTTTTAAAACTTTCAACACTAATCCCACTGTTAAATAAAGTGAGTTTGATAGTGGGATATGTTTCCGGTAATATGATATATATAGAATTTTAGTGTTTTCAAGCAGATTTTTTTTCTGTTTAATATTCCATTGCAGTTTTCCACATTGCATTCAAGTTATCTGGCATCATTTATTTTTCTTAAGGATTCTTGTAAATTGTAAGTAGATAAATGTTTTTTTTTTATCAACAGTTAAAGTATGAAGTAAAATTAACAACACTTCAGATAGAGTCAATTGCTGACACTTCCTGATGAGTGGACCGAACGATTACAAAAATTTTCGTCTACGAAACTGGAGGCAAAATTCTGAAAATAAAATCAATCAACTAAATGACAAATTCTATATTTTTATTTATCATATATATATATATATATATATATATATATATATATATATATATATATATATATATATATATATATATATATATATATTAATCTGTTAGGGCTAAAATAATTAACTACACCTAAGAAGAAATTTTTAATTTATAAAGATGAAATGGTGAAATGTATTGATTGATTATCTTGCAATAAAATCTTCATGGTTTTTAGTGGAAATTTATTGATAGTTTTTTTTTTAATGCTGTTGTTCAATGTTTATACTTTGGTTTTTGGTTCAATGCTTATGAATTTTATTCTTCCATTTGGTATGGATGACAAAACCATTTCAATAGAATTTACCGTCTGTTTACGATGCTAGCACTGTCAAGGTCCGATATTACTATCAAGTTCTTCTTTGAGTTTGGTTTCTTAGAAACAACCCGCATCAATATTAAAACTGTCAACCCCTTGAGTCAATAATTCCTACTTTTCTTTTTTCTTCATAAGTCCTCTAACTGTGACCCCTGACCAGTGTTTTACCGGTGGTTGAGAAAAATGGCGTAATGCTCAGCCACCGATTAAACAGTGGTAGAGAAAAATGACTTAATACCCAGCTACCGGTTGAACAGTGGGTAAACACTTTTAACTATTTTTATATCTACCGTGAAACATTCCAATTATTTGCGAATTGTAACTCAGGAACTCAGGCAGATGTGTTAGAATTGTTCAGGAACGCAGGGCTCAAAGGGTTAAATTTCCCGATGGTAAAATCCATATCCCAATTGAATGCATTTACAAAGATTAACGGATGACAACGTGATCAGTCATTACTCAACTCCGCCCCAAATTTATAACATTATCTGTTGTTATTTATCTTATGTTAATAGACTAATTATAATAAAACGTGTTTGATTAAACATATATACGGTGGAGTAATGGTTAGCGGCTTAGATTGAGGAATCGGAGAGCCGAGTTCGAATTCCGGTCGAATCAATTACATTCACTTTCGTGCTAATCCTCTTCTTCTCCCGCCAGCTATGGGTAAATAGCAGGACAGACTGGGTTCTATAGCCTTGGATGCCAAATGGCCTAGGAGAAGGAAAACTCTGAATTAAAAACCTGCGGAGGGTCGTTTGGGGACCTTGTGGCACTTAGTGCACCAGGTCTCTGAATTCGGCCCTTCAAAAAGTGTGGATGGTCTTGCACGAAACCTTCACCACTATAATCAAATCTCATGTGCTGTTGTCGGTTTCCTGGGAACTGATCTGCTTGACCCTCATACGTCGACTATATATATATATATATGTGTGTGTGTGTGCGCAAAAGTACGTATAAATTCTGAAATATATATACATAAAAGTAAATGTCAATGTGTATGCATGACACCCCCACATATATACTGGGTGTAACAGCAAAATTGTCCAATAGATTAAGCTCTGAACTGTTGTATCTTAGAAATGATTAAAGATATCTTACTTGAATACTCCGAGGTTTTTTATAACACTATTGGACTCTAATTTGAGCAATAAAATATATAATTATTTTCCAAGCTTAACACAAGTATCGTGAATGATATCGATCATAAACGAACATGACATGTTCAGCATTAATTAATCACAGCTAAACAAATGAATTTCATGAAGGATTGAAATAAAGTTAAAATATATATATATATGTATTATACCAAGGTAATTTTCCAACTTATTGAAGATGATGTTTGCCCTCTCTAACATTTTAGCTTTCTATCCTGGAGTAACAAGGCGCCTCACACGTTTCATGTACGATTTCATTTTCAAGTATTTTTTCACTGCTCTTTCACTGCTATACCAAATGTCATATAAATTGAGTTGGATCTTTTCTAATTGATTTCTTTAGTTCTAAGTTAAAATGAAGGCTATCAGTTTTTTGTAGTAAGTTACGAGTTGCTTTGTCCTATTCTTTAAAATATGATTATTGGAGAGACGATAAGCAAGTCTCCAAGCAAATACATAAGCAACAAAGAGGTAAATATTTCTAAATAGTTAATGGTTTTATTTTTAATCGGACATTATTTTTTATATTTTAAACTTTATATTTGAAAGCATAAACGTTCTTGTAGAGACATTCTAGGTTTTTTAAACATTGTGAAATACATATACCTGTTGATTCAAGAATTTTAATCTATTGTCTCGTACAGTTGGAAACTGCGTCACGCTTTGTAGGGAAAAGACCACGCTAAAAACTGCTCAACCACAGACAGCTTCATAGCTCAGAAAGTTTCGATTACTCTTTCAAGGAATGCACATCTATACGTTCAGATCTTCTAGAAAGCTCATATCTGCTTGAGATTCCATATGTGTTAACGTTTATTTTCGTAGGCGAAATGTAATCATTGTTATATCTAATTAATTGATGGATATTCAGACTATTTACGCTGTCCGTACTGTTTTCATCTTATCTATAGTCATATTCCCGACGTTTAGGCCATTATACGTTGGTGGAAGTAATCCAGTGAGTTGACGCAAAGAATTGCGACTTCAATACCTGGTCACAGCAGAGGTGAATAAAAACAGAATTAACAGAAAACTGGGATATAAAGAGGTATGACACGTGGAACTAGAACAATCTAGCCCCATGGACTAAATAAAGGGTTCGGTTAGAAATTCCAACGTATATTATCTTGAGTATTTCAATAAAGATGAGTAAAGCAGTCCGAACAATGTAAATAGTGTAAATATTTATAGTAACTCATCTCAGAAATACAGACATATAATAAATGAATATTAATTTTAACCTAGCTATAACTCCCATTGCTTTAAAATTTCTATTTTAGTAGCTAAGAGTGTTTCAGTAGACGCCCTGCTTTTATTAAAAAATACATTTGCCTGTCATTGTTGTCGAGAGTTTTAGTAAAGGAAACGTGTCCTCTGTCAGTGAAAATTACCAGCTGAAACCTCCAGACAATAAGTACCGAAGATCGATGAAGTAAATGAATAATAAACAAATTACAGAGCTTAGAACGTTGAAACGGTCACCAAATGTAACATGTTAGCAAAGGCCAAAGAGGTTTTGAGAGGACTGAAAATAAGAAATTACATGTATTTGCCCAGTTCTCTGGAGGATGATATTATAATAGTTGAAGCTATAATAAAACCACAATAAATTTCACCAGAGGAGAAAACATATTTTTAAATTAGCATTTACACTTTAGGTGATGTCATTTTTATAAAATCATAGCGGATATATATATATATATATATATAAGTGAACATAGAAGTCACCACTTAGAGGCAACACTCTGTTTCATGCTAGATGCAATCGTCAGGCTTAACGATTGCATCTAGCATGAAAAAGACTGTCGCTTCGTGATGACATCTATGTTTACTTTTATATTTACACACGCTCTATCCATGATATTGAGCACGTTACCCCATAAATATAGCACATCCTAAGACTGTATTTCTTTATACATATATATATATATATATATATATATATATATATATATATATATATATATATATATATATATATATATGTGTGTGTGTGTGTGTGTGTTGTGTGTGTGTGTGTGTGTTTGTGTGTTACGGGTCTCGCGATCTTCTTCAGGGAAAGAGTTGATATTTCTACATATTATTAAAATGAATTAATTTTCCTTATGTTTTTCCATGTTAAACATTCTTTTTTGTGTGTGGTAGTGACACAAATGTCTTTCTTGGAACAAATGACATTTGTGTCACGGCCACACAAAATATATATATAGAGATAGTGGACTCTCTTGTTGTATAAGATGTATGAGGGTCAAGTAACTGAGTTCTTAGGAACCGACAGCCCAGACACCAGTACATATGATTTGATTAAGGTCGCCAAACAACCCTCGACAGGTTTTGAATTTAGAGTTGCTCTAGACCAGTTGGCATCCAAGGCTATAAAACCCAATCTATCATGCTATTTGCCCATAGGTGGAGGGAGAAGAGGAGAATTAATGCCAACAAATTTACGCCAGTCAGCGCCCAGGCCCAGTATATATATATATATATATATATATATATATATATATATATATTGTGTGTGTGTGTGTGTGTGTTTGAACAGCAATCCTCTTTTATACAAGTTTCATTAAAACTGATTGACAAATTACTGCGGTTATGTTTTTTTTTTGTTTGTTTTTTTTTTTAACTGAATATAAATAAAACAAATTATGCAGTCAGTTAAAAGTACAGAATAAATTATCCGTGATAATGTCTAAAAGTATAGCCGAAAGCGCTCGAACATACAAAATATCTGGAGAATTTCTACATAATTTATGTTGATAAAAAAGCAAATTATAAGAATAATTGCCTTGATAACGTCCTTCAGAGGGGGACGAAATGCGTCAACTAAGTATAGTTTTCCTGTTGTCGATTTTATTCACATATACATAAACCTATATATTATGACCTGCACGAAACGGAAATATTTTAGGTAATAAATTGAAGTGTACAAAACAACTCTCTTTAGGGCATCATAAATGTTGTTAAGACTGAAGCAATAAGTAACATCAAATGTATGGTAAGACATCGTGAGAATACTGAGGATATTATTGGCGCTTTGAGAAGTGTATCGGCATACTTTCCCGGAAAAAAAAAAACAAAAAAAAAAAACACTTAGCAATTTACAAATGGATCGGTAGTTCCATAGGCAGAAGACGGAGATGGAGAAGACAAACGAGTCGGTAGAATATCAACAATACTTTGTGGTGGGAGCGAGAGGGAATCGATAATCTTCGAGATTTAGTTGAGGGCAGCAGAAATTATAGGTAACACACGAGACATTTCAGTTGGTTCAGCTCACATATTTCTATCTTAGAAATTAAAGTTAAGCAAAATTTTTGCTCATTGGATATCAACAAATGCAGCACCCATGTAAAAATAAACCAGAGTGGAGCTTTCAATGGAATTTTTTTTTAAAAGACAAGATGAAGTTTAAGAGAGATATCTAGGGAAAATTGTGAATGAAACTTCACTTAAACTGTATGAAGTTGATTTAATTATATATTATATTATTTATATTATTATTAGGTTGGTGCAAATATAATGACGTAATAATGTCGTTTTTTGACGACAAAAATACGTCAAAAAATGACATTATTACGTCATTATTTTTGCACCAACCTAATATATCTTTTTTTGTATATTAATAATGTAGTATTGTATGTAAATGATGTACTGCTATTATGTTCTGTTTGATATTTTGTAATAATTTATTTTGTAATTAGGGATTCATATCCTCCACCTTATTAAACACCATCTTTATATACATATACACACACACACACACACACACATATATATATATATATATATATATATATATATATATATATATTCATACACGTTTCATTAAATAATATAGACAAATGCTGTCTATTTATTTTATGTAAATTTTTTTCGTAACAGCTGATAAGTTTAATAGCATTATCGTTGAACGAAGAAAGAAAGTCACAATAGTGATCCATATTTTTTTAATACAATCTAAGCTTTCGGCTTACTTAAGCCATTATCAAAGATATCAGTTACAACATATTAAACAATATACGGACCTGTTTTTTGATGTTAAGCTTGTTCAATTTTTCTTTTGTTTCTTCACAAGGCTACATTTGTAATTCCAAGTATTGATAGTATTGTGGGCTGCTGGATCATGTAATTTTAATTGTGTGTATTTAGGCAGCATCTTTTCATTCATACACGTTTCATTAAATAATATAGACAAGTGTCTTACTTGTAATGAGTGAATGGGTCGTGATTCGTCAGGCCTGACGATTGCATATAGCATGAAACAGACTGTCGCCTCTAAGTGTTGACTTCTTTGTTCACTTTTATATTTACACACGCTCTATCTCTGATATTGAGCACTTTATCCCATAAATATAGCACACCTTAAGACTATATTTCTTCATATATATATATATATATATATATATATATATATATATATAGAGAGAGAGAGAGAGAGAGAGAGATTGATAGATAGATAAACCTAGTGAGCCAGACAAACCTACCCAGGTTACACCTAAACGGATCGTCAGGGAAAGAATGGCTTTCCCTGACGAACCGTTTAGGTGAAACCTGGGTAGGTTTGTCTGGTTCACTAGGTTTATCTAGGTCTGCTCTACAGTTGTATTGAGCTCTTTTGTTAGCTAGTTGTTTACTCGTATCGGGGTTTTTTCTTTGGGCTTCAGACCTGCATCTGTGCGATTTCTTTCGGCAGAAGTTCATGTTTGTAGCTGTTTCTTTTTTTAAAACCTTTCTTTCCCTCGAGATTGATTTGATTATTTGCAAATCAAGAATTCGAGGGTTTTTCGAGACGAGTCTAGTTGTCTATATTTGTATGTATATATATATATATATATATATATATATATATATATATATATATATATATATATATATATGAACATTTGTATATAAGAAATTTTAAAGTCACGCTGTGTATCTGTAGGTTCCCTTTGCGTATGGCGTATTGTGGTATATGCAGGAGTAAGTGGTGAAGAATGACTTCTTGTGGTATATGTCTTACTTGTAATCAGTGAATGGGTCGTGATTCGGATTAGCTACATATAGGATAGTTAATGATAATCAGTCTCAACCCACTTCCCCTTTTGGCCTTGTGGCACAATTATTGAAATAATAAATATTGAGCTACTATCTATTAACCTGACAACGTCTATTCTAGAGCTTACTCCACATCATAAGAATATGACGTCGTCGATAGGATCCCTAACCGCGCTGGATGAACCGGAGCACGTAGAAACTTAGATCAGATTTTTTCTCAGCGTTGGCTAGGCTAAAGAACCTGAAAGACAAGAAAGCCTCCGGCGGGAAGAAAGATTTATTTTTGGCTTCGGCAGGATACCAAGCCATAATGAAAATATTTATTATGGTGTACTTCAAAATACTGTAAGAGTTAACATATGCGGGACTTTCAAACGTCATAAAAAAAATATGCGACAAAATAACCCTGGTTATTGGAGAGAGAACATTTTTTTTTTAAATAGGCAGAAACCGAATGAAACCGTAATGCAATATTTACACAGGTTTTAAGAAGCATCAAGATTGCGAATTTGAAAAACTGGGTTCGAGAGAAATATCTGTAGGAAATGAATTGACCATTCTAAGTTTAATTGAAGGCATAAAGGATATTATATACAAACATAAAATCCTAGAAAGACTACAAGATAATGATATGAATTTAGAAGCAAGTGTAGAATTCTTGCAGCAATTAGAATTAATTAATGAATTTAATAATTCTAAAAACCACGTGGAAGCATACAAAACAACTGAACTGAAATCGTAATTAAGTGCAAATATTGCAACAAAGAACACGAAAGAAACAAAAACTGTCCAGCCCTAGAAAAATTATGTTAAACTCTAAAAGAAACGTGTGCAGATACAAAAAGAGAACAGAAAAAGTAGACAATACAAACCCTCAGACTGAAATTACATATATATATTCGATAAGAACATCTGCAAAAGTAGAGAGACAGTAAAAATGAATGTCTTATCTTTTCCCGTGCAAATTCACACGGGGAGATGAATTTCTGGGAAAAATGGATAAACCCAAATTAAGAAAAAGTAACCTTAATTTTAAACAATTTGATCTAAACTCTAGGATCCTTTGAAGGAACTTTCGAGACAAAACCGTTTTGACATTATTCACATCATTGTTATACAATTCACAAAAAGTTCATGGACTTCTGGGAATAGACGTTTTACAAGTGGATACGCCGAAGTTTTACAAAAACTGTATAAAGTTAGAAGAATCTGATATTAAAAGGATATAAAGCTAGTATCCATCTAAAAGAAAATAAAAGCCCGATCTAGTTTGAATCTCGAAAAATTCATATTTGCATTCTACTCATGGCAGTTGCAAAACTACAAAAATGGTAGAAGAATGCATATTGGAGAAATTTACTCAAGGTCGTAGCAATTGGGCGATTTGAGGATATACAAAGGTGGAAGTCATGGGATATAATCTGATTCATTTCTCTTACCTAACATATAAACGGTAAGTCATGAAGTAGCAGAGATGAAATGCTTTGCCATGATTCACCTGAAATCGGCATATAAGCAAATAGAAATTGACAGACCATTTAAAGGAGTCACTACAGTTAATCAATAGGTTTACCAAGACAAGCTCGTCTTCCATTTGGAGTTAAGACTTCAAGCCATACTTTCAAGGGCAACTGAAAAAGTTATATCGGAGTCGGGTAAAAAATATAACCATATATCAAGACAATATAAGCTTAGGTCCTTACAGTGAAGAGGAATTAAAAAAAAAAATTGGACAAGTTTTAAACAAATTAAAAAATGCTGGTATGACGAAAAATAGCGATAAATGTGAATTAATTTACGACAAAATATCGTAATTGGGATACCAAATATTTGAAGAATAAACTTCAGAAAATATACTCATGAATAAAATATCGGAAGTATGTACACCAAAAAATAATTTAAAAAAATTAGAATCCTTTTTGGGATTGATCAAATTTTATAGCAAATATCTACCTATATACAGCGATGTAATAGAACCATTTGCAGAATTACGGAAAAAGAATACAGAATGTAAATGGACTCAAAGGCAAAATGTAGCTTTTGAAAGCTTACAAAAGGCATTGACAAGAAAACCCGTTACAAAAATCTTTGATCTCCTCCACACACACACAAAAAAAATTAGTGACATTGATTAAGGATGCAAGTGAACATGCTGTAGCTTCAATTTTATCTGAAGGTCATCCAATAATATACCTGTCGAGAAAATTAACGTCAGCTGAAGTTAATTACTCAAATATTGAGAAAGGGCTCGGTTGTTTTTGTTATTACGAAGATTTGTGTTAAAGTCAGATTACAATCTTTTAGTGCTTATATTTAACCTCAGAAAAGAATCACCAAAAGTCACAGATAGAATTTTAAGATCGGCTATAAAAGTCATGTCCTTTGACTTCGATATCATATACGTAAAGGGGAATATTATTCCATACGTGGCTGCACTATCCAGACTAAATTTTGAAAGTAGTAAAATTAAAATTCAGAAGATATAATACTGCAGCAGGTTGAAACGGACGCCTTACTCCTAAATCGTCTCAGAATAGAAACCATACAAAATCCAATGTTAACAGAATAGAAATAAACACATGGAGCAATTGTTCAATGGCAGAACTCCCTACAAAAAATGAAGGCATAAGTTAACTGTAGAGAAAGGCATAATATGCAATATTATAATACCCGGACAAAGTTTAAGAAAAGGAGTACTAAAAGATGTACATGATTATGTACATTGTGTTATAACACCAACACAGATGAGATTAAAATTACTTCTCGAGATGTAGAAGACTATTTATAAAGATGACTCTCCCCCGAAAAAAAAGTCGTCAAAATAAAATTCATTCGTGGCCTAAAGAAAACGACCCATGGTCTCGGTTACAGATAGGCCATCCTCATATTAAAAGCATTGGGGCTATTTTTAATTTTAGTGGTTATATTTTCAGGATGGCCTGCAGTAATTAAGGTTACTGACAGAAAAGCCACCACTGTAAAATGAATATTAAGAACAATATTTTCAAGGGATGCACTGCCTAAAACTTTAGTCTCAGAAACATGCCAAAATGTTGAGAGTAAAGTCTGTGTTCGTGGCTAAAGCATATTGGATGTGTCCTGTATAAAAAACTACCCACAGTCGAATGAAATCGCAGAAAGAATTGTGCAGACTGTGACAATGAGAATAAATGCGTTTTCCCATTTAATGATAATATAGAAAGTTACTTGTCAAGATTACTGTTAAGCTATAAAACAATTTCACATGACAGCAGACTATAAAGTCTATCCGCATTAGTAGGTAGACAATTTTGTACAGAACGGACAGAACGGACACAACACAGAAATACTAACGAAAAATGGATAAAATGTACTGGTAGAATAATTCAGAATGGAATCCGAGAATGTAGAAATGGACAAAGAATCGGAAGTTAAAGAACATGAAGGAGGAGGAGGAGACTAAGGAATCCAGTCGTGTAACTGAGAAATCTATGGTTGATAATGACCAGAAATCTGATGAGAAGTGGGAAAAGAAAAATGAAACTATAAGAAGAATTTAAGATACGCACCAAGAAAGATAGTTTAGATTCCAAAGAATAATTATGTCAAGTAAGAAATTATAATTGGGTATAATAACCGGTGTTCCCAGGTAAGTGGTTATCATAGTGCATAATAACTGCTGTTAATAAATAGATAGTTATAATTGGGTATAATACCCGATGTTCTAAAGTAGGAAGTTATAATTGAGTATATTAACCGGTGTTACAACGTAGGAAGTTATAATTGGGTATAATAACCGGTGTCCTTAACTAAGAAGTTATAACTCTATATAATACTCGGTGAACCTTAGTAGGAAATTATAATTGGGTATAATATCCGGTGTTCTAAAGTAGGAAGTTATAATTGAGTATATTAACCGGTGTTACAATGTAGGAAGTTATAATTGGGTATAATAACCGGTGTCCTTAACTAAGAAGTTATAACTCTATATAATACTCGGTGAACCTTAGTAGGAAATTATAATTGGGTATAATATCCGGTGTTCTAAAGTAGGAAGTTATAATTGAGTATATTAACCGGTGTTACAATGTAGGAAGTTATAATTGGGTATAATAACCGGTGTCCTTAACTAAGAAGTTATAACTCTATATAATACTCGGTGATCCTCAGTAGGAAATTATAATTGGGTATAATATCCGATGTTCTAAAGTAGGACGTTATAATTGAGTATATTATCCGGTGTTGCAACGTAGCAATGTATAATTGAGTATAATAACCGGCGTTCCCAAGTAGATAATAATTGTGTATAATATCCGATGTTCCAAAATAGGTGATTATAATTAGGTAATATCATCGGTGTCCCCATGTAGGAGATTATAATTGGGTATAATAACCGGTGTTATTTTGCCCCTAACTAAATATTGACCGGATTCAACGTGTCTTAATTTAACTGTAGTCTTGTTTCTAAAGCAAAAGGTAAAGGTTACTCACAAGTGGGAAAGTTCTGTTGAAGCAAAAGTCTGCGAGTTAAGATGACATTTTATGGCGACAATTTCATAGGAACCTGAAGTAATTTAGCTAGTTGAAAATAACACACTAACACTTGCTTATTACGAAAATGCTTTGAGAATATTAGCTAAACTCTATCAAAGAATCATCGTTGAAGTATTCATCAGAGAAGAATGTCTCCACAGCAATTCTGTTGCCCCATCCCAAGGCGAATATTGCAAGAATTTCTGTGAGTGTTCATTAAAAATTCAACTTATAATCCTGATTTAGCACTGTTTATCTCGTTACCTACGAACATTAAGCATTTTTGAAAGGTATCCATTTTGAAACAATTAATGACGTAAAAAGGCTACTTTGACATCTTTAAATTCTCGGGATCTTCATTTCTTCTGGAATAGTATAAATATGTGACATCATCGCTTAACGAAGTTCCTTGATTTTCATGGAAATTATATGGAAAAGTAAAAAATATACCTAAAACTGCATGCTCTTTTTTAGTTCCAAGAACAATTGGAATGCCTCTTATGGCTGTAAATAAGTCAAAAACCTCGTAACAGAGTGCCCTTTTACACAAGAAATATGCCTTTAATTAAAAACGCCAGAGGAAATTTTCAAAGAGGCCAAGTACATAGTTTTACTTCTATGTAATCATGTCTGAATGCAGACACAAGGAAGTAAGATTAACATCTTACCTTCATTGAATCTAATTTTCTCTCTTTCACCAAGGTCGCCGAAAATAGGTAAATAAATTCTTGCTTGTAGACCAAAAATCTTAAGTAACAATAGACGAATCATCATCCTGAAATTCTACATTGTTTGGACAAGCCTGAAAGATTCTCCAGAAATATCATAATAAAAGCTAACCTTGAGTCTTAATCGAATCAACAAAAGTTGGTGATATGTAGGGTGAGTAACTTTCTTATGATTACACCTTCCGATGAATCTGGATTTAGCTCAAAGGAAATTCCTTTCAATGTGTAACTGAAAACATTATGATACCTTACGTTTGAGAATAGATATCACGTAAAATATAGGACCAAGACTATTCTGAAAATCCGATTTAATTAATTCATATTTTCTAACCAATTAGAATGGCAATAGATTTTTCTTTTAACAATGTGAAAGTGAATCTGCTATGCTAGCGTATTTCAGAAAAATAAGAGACTTGCTAAAAAGTAATCAGAATAAAGCATATTTCTCTTTTGTAATACATTTTATTTTTCTTGGAATTAAGCTGCCTGTGTTTAAATAGATTTATTCATTTTTGTCTTTAATCTTCAGGGTTCTTAAATCTCGAAAGAAAAAAAGCCACTGTTAACAGGCTTTTTCAGGCATATATACCAATAGTTGACTATTTCAGCAGTAGTCTCTTGGCGTCAGTTCAAATTAAAACCATAAATATCCGAATATCTAAACTGTACTTACAATCTATAATTTTAAAAAACGTAAATCTCACTCGTTAAGTCCGAAACATTTCAGTTTTCTTATCCGAAAACAAAAAGTAGAATTATCTATCTATATATATATATATATATATATATATATATATATATATATATAAGGCAATGTGTGTGTGTTTGTGTGTGTGTGTATGTGTGTGTGTGTGTGTGTAACGAATGCACGGCCGATATTTTCGAGGGATTTGCCACAAAATTTACATGCACATGTATGTATTAGGCATGTCTGATTGAATAAATTACAAACATTATGTCTGCTTATTTTTATCATAATCCTTTCATATTCACGAATATTTTTTCCGTATATTACAGCTGAATGGGGCAAGAAATGTACTGTAACAATGAGAATCACGTACACAAGTACTTTCCAAGCGCTTTCGGCTATACTTTTAGCCATTATCAAGGATGAATTTTATTTTACTTTTAATTGAATATATGAATTGTTTATGTATCTAGATTTATAGAAATGTTTTATATTCCAAACTCGGTCAACATATTGTGTGTGTGTGTGTGTGTGTGTGTGTGTGTGTGTGTGTGTGTGTGTGTATGTGTGTGTGTGTGTGTGTGTGTGTGTGTGTGTGTAACGAATGCACGGCCGATATTTTCGACGGATTTGCAACAAAATTTACATGCACATGCTCCAAGTTAGCGGGAAGTCCAAGACTGACTTTGCATTTCCCAACTCCCATCGATAGTGCAAATAATCGATTTTTTCATGCTTCTACGGCAGTTTTCATGTAGTTTGCGGCCATTTTCTACTGGTCAGAGTGAGAGCCTATAGCTGGCTGCCAAGAATAGGCATGAAGATTCTACTGGCCAGGGTGAGAGCCAACAGTTGACTCACACGAATGTTAACTAGCATGCTAGCATTCAAATAAAATCGATAGCTGCATTCGTCACAAGTGGGAAAAATTTAAATCTGCATGGCACTTTACTCCAATTGGCTCATTCGCTTGCTTAAACTCAACGTTGATTCTGATTCCGCAGAACTGGGTTGGGTGTGAAAAGATATTTGTTGTTAACATTCTTTTTTCATTCGGTTTTTCCAGTTACGAGTCCTTTTTTAAAGCTGATCGTTTTGTGTTCATTTTGTTTAGTTCTTTTTTTGTAACAGATTTAATGTTTAGTATAGAGCTTAGAAAAAATTCGCAGTGTGAGATAGGCAAGAAGTAAGGCATGTAGCAACATCAGCACGGCAAAGGGCACTCCTTTAAAGGCAAGGAAGGGCAAAAATATTTTAAGTCAAGTGATAGCGATTGCTGTATGAGTCGTACGATTTTTGAATCAAGCACGGGCAACTCCGGGCCATGCTGCTAGTTAAAGAAAAATGCTAATAAAATTTGGCATAAAAATGAGGGCGTCGGTTTAAACTGAGATCAGAATAATTTTAATTACTAATGCCAAAATCAGTTTATATTTTACAAAATGAATTCTAAAAATAGTTTATATTTTACAAAATCATATTAAATCAAAGTGCTGCTATCATATCTGAGCTGAAGATTCCCAATCGTCACTTTCCACCCTTCGCTAGGTCAAAATCACTTACGTAACCTTAAGGGGATCACCTATTTCCACGGTACATATCCTTCTTTACAGACAACAACGTTGCAAGGATGTTGCTACTTAATTTCCATTATATTTCATTTAACGACTTCTATTATTTAGTGTCACCAGATCAGACCGTTACCGCAAAGTTCTGCATTGCCACATCCACAAGAGTGAATCACCCTCATTCTTTGTGTATTCTATTGGCTTAAAGGGACACACCTCTTTCCAAAAACTGATTCTGATTTCCGTGTGGATGTTTCTTCGATGATTAAAATCTTCACCTCTTCAAGAATAACTTTCTATCTCCCATCTCTTTGTAATCTGTATTTCTTAATTCCTCCTCTTAGTTTCATATCGCACTTCTCATTTATTAACCCTCTGCCTCGAGTGGCTCTTGAACTTGTACTAGATGAACTGTGTTAAAAAAAAGCAGAAAGCTATAATTAATAATATTTAACAATTTTATAATTAATACCGGATTTTACGGTGGGCGTTAATAGATTAAATTCGTAAAGTTTAGGGCGATACTATGCTGCAATCTGATTAACTGCTATTTGAATCATTTTGAAATACGGTCAGCTTATCTGTGTCTGCCGTTATCTTTTGAGCTTTCAACGTGTAAACACTTACAACAAGAAAATATAGTTTGCCGTGCAGGAAAAACATTACCGATTAGTTTGTTTGCTTCTTTGTAAACGTATCATTTGCTACTGTCAAAAGGACGTGCGCTATATAAACAACTTTTAACCTTTGAAACCTGAAAACATTATATTGCGTATTAAATAAAATTCATTATCATAGTGAGTTCAGCTTATGTTTTGGATATTTCATATTAAAAATTCTCGACAAAATCCAAAGAGAAATCTGTAATATTATCGGGCCTGCTCTGGCATCTCAGCATTAGGTTCTGTTATCACCCGGTTCACCCTTCTCCGTGATCTTTTGTACAGGAATAGAGGTTTATCCCTTGTTTCCTGTTTAGGATTGAGTTTCCTTTTCGTTTTGAAGTCTTCCCATTCTCAATCACTCCCATTAGCTCACATTGCTTGGAGTGAATTTATTAAAGAAAACAAAAAAGTAAATTTGCTATCGCCGTAATGTATATTTCCCTTTTCTACAAGTATTTTCATGGTACCTGTTCTGAAGAGATTTTTTTTTTAGTACCCCGATTCACAAATTTAATCACTGTAGTATATTGGCAGCTGGGTCTCATCTTCTTTGCTGTAGAAATTACCAGTTGTAACCGTAAGTTCTATGCTAATAGTTTCTTCAGTTGCACTTCTTGCTTGTGGAAATTTTTTTCCGTTTCCTGCTTCTCTCTTAAAAATCTAGATGTATTGTCAATGATCCTCTTTGTTTCCTTAAATATTTTCTCTTTAAAGTCTTCTTTGCTCCTTTCTCTCTTAGTGTTTTTGCTCGAGATTAAAGTTATTCAACCATACAAAAAGCATTGTATAGTAAACCAGCAGTTATCAAACTTGTTTTGAGTTCTATTATTGTGACTTTTTAACGGACTATAGTACAATTAATGTTCGACCATTTTGCCCTTATACTTATGGCTACTATTTATAGCAGGCTACAGGCGATTCTATATTTAGTTGTATACGGAAATAATTAATTGGCCCTCGCTTGTTTTAAAACATGCATCCCATATCTAACATGGATTTTGATTTTACCATTTTGGTCACGAAAACCCATTAATGCTTCCAGTAGAAAAAGAAGACAGTTTGCATTCATAGGATATAGTTTGAAACCCTGTAATTAATACTGGGTTTTTTATTTTAATTGTTATAATTAATAGCTGGTTTGACAGTATGGGTATTACGGTAGTCATTTTAAAATACTACATTTAATACGGGATCTTTTTAAGAATACATTTCGGTAAGTTTTTATTTTATTTTATTTTATGATTAATACTGATTTTTTTTTATTTAGTAACCAACAATTAATAGCAGATATTTATTTTAATCTTCATAATTAATACCAAATCTTAGGGGATTACTCTGGACATTATAAACCTATGATTATTACAAGGTTTTTATGGCCCTATAATTCATACTAGATTTAACAAAACACCCTATAATTAATATATAATTTTATGTTGTCCAGTACTGCGATACACACAGCGAAGTCTCTTGTCATATAGCTGCATTCTATTCTATACTGCTTACTTATATAAGAACGTAGAATATACCAACCTAAACCTTGTAAAAAAAGGACAATATCTTGAAGGGAAATGATATGTATGAAATTCAGTTAGTCCTGGCCATTGTGTGTTCAATAAATCATAGTAAATCTGGATGAAACCAACGTTTCTCATCTGAACTCTGAACTCTAAAGTTAAGCACTGTCGGACCTGGTCAGTACGTAGATGTGTAACAGTTTAGGAACAATATACTTTTAACCAATAAGCCCACTAAGACGTAAGGGGCTACTGGAAGTGAAAGAGAATGAGGAGACTTTAGAAAGAAACCGGAAGGCCAATCCTAAACAGAAAACAAGGGATATACCGCTAATCCTGTTCATAAGACCGAGGAGTATTGTGAATCGGACGATAAGTGAACCTATCTACTTCTATTGAAGGAAAATTAAATAAACAAAATTAAAAATAAACAGTAAATACATTTCAGAATTTAGGTGGAAACGTTTGAATGACAGAGTTTTAGATGTTACGAGGAACTGAAAACCCAATCCTGAACAAGGAACAACGGATAAACCTCTACGCCTGTTCAAAAAAATGGAAAGGAGTGTGAACCAGACGACAGGCGAACCTTTCTAATTCTATAGGTAGTATAAGCAGCCCATGCCATGTGTCAGACGATGCAAATCTGAATAAATAGTATAATACAAGACCAAAGTATTAAGTCAGCTATTGAGAAATTGATATTTATTTTCTATGAGATTAGCTTGCCTAGTCGTTGGTACGTGTTCTAACGAATAAGCTTATTTATTTTATCAAAATTCGACCCTAAAGTTAGAGGGTTACTGAAATGGAGGTAGAAGGAAGTGAATAATATGTGAATAAAGAGGATATGTTTCTTGTAGTCGAGCTGTAAATAAAGGTCCACCGTATTAGCAAATTTGTCTGCGAGACGAACTTGTTAAGCATAAGACTATGGTAGGCGTCCGAATTAATTATAAAATATAGTTTAATCTTGATCATGGTAATGGCAGTGGGCACCAAAATAGCTTGAACCGACTACATTAGTTGATGAGAGTAAGAGGGACAGGGGAAGAGAGCGAGCCCCCTACCTGATAAGTTTGTGTGAACGGATGGTTGCACGAAGAGTGAGAAGCCTGGCAAAGTGGTACAAAGAATAGGGGGCTGGTGAGGGCCATATTCGCACACGTCCTGAAAGACCTTACCACACAGAAGAAGAAGATGGTCATAACAGCTTGCTGAATATCGCCTTACGGCAAGTACCCAGTGGCGGTTGAAATATAGAGACCAATTATCGTTTGGGGCAACAAGGCAAAAAGAAATGATGTTGATTCAACAAACAAGTATCAACGATGACAAGTGAGAATGTATATCGATTTGAAATAAATCAAATATTTTCCCTCCTTCGTAATTAAACTGCTAATTTTGGCGCGCATTATGAAGTGGAGGTCTGACATTTTATAATGCGAATGCCAGTGTGTCACACTTTTCCAGCTTTACTCCTAAAGGCCGTACCCCAAAATATCATACTATTTTGGAACCAGGACGACTCCGTGAGCAAATTAAAAACATTCCGACCCGGATTCGGATCCGCAATCTTGAAGTTTTTGATTTCCATGTTTTCATTACTGCGATAGTTTTTGGCGATTTTTTACGGGATTTTTGCGACGAATTATTTTTTTTTTTTTTTTTTTTTGTACGATCATAATTTTTAGAACTTGGAAATAAATTTGGGAATAATCGAAATTAATTACGAAACCCAACGAAAGTCATCCATGAAATAAAAATAATTCTTTGTATGGAAGTTAAGGACATACATACATCAAATTATCGTTAAATTAAGTGGCAGCAGAAGAATTATCGTTGAACCTTTTAAAGAGTAAGCTTAAATATTAACGTAATACTTAAATGAAGCGATCAATTTTGAATTCTACTGTAGTTTATTGTTGCCTATCACATCTACTTCGCCCTACCTATTGGGATGAAGGCCCAATCAAGAGACCTCCGCAGGATCTAGCTTAAATGCCGCCCAATAGGGCAGCTTTTAAGCTAGTTACTAATAAATTCAGACTCAAAGCTTTCAACGTTGATACTCGAGGCTTTTTACAAGCTGATGCATTTTACAAAATGATCGTTCAAGGTTTATATTAAATTAGTAAGTAGATGGGAGATGTGGACTGTCCACGGACGAAAAACAAAATCGGCAATATAAGTTCGAATTCCGAAATAGCCCGTTTCTGCTCATAATTTTTTTTAGACACAATGATATCGCGCCTTATTCTATCGAGACCACTTGGAAAAATATTTCTATGTCAACATACCACGGAAAGAAAAAATGGATGTCTTTGCTCTTTAGAAAATAACCACGACATAACAACAGCCGAATGGATAAACGCTTCAATAAACATTTGTGAAGTACCATGTAGCTCTAAAATATTTGTATTCTCTCTCGTTTTTCCTTTATTTTCTATCTATCTTACTACCTACCGTATATTTCCACGTATAAGGTCGCCTATAGATAAGACACGATGTGAAATTTAGGTAAAATTCATGATTTTATCGGATATCCGGAGTTTAAGACGACCGACTGGGACCATTATGATGAAACTGTAAATGAAGATGTTTATGATGAGCTCTTTGCATCAGATGTTGATGATTATAGTAATTTTGAAGGGATTTAATTGTGTATATGGGTGTCGTATTTTTTTGATTCTTTAATGAGAGATAAAGATTTTATGGTATCTTATATAATTTGATGCTTAGCACGGAAAAAGGTATAATGTATGTTATGGAAAAACAAAGTTTACATGTTATGCTAAATGTTGTAATTATTTAATACCACAATAATGATCAATTTTAATTAGAAATAGAGATTGTATGTTATTCTAAATGTTATTCAACGTTACTATGAGAAATAATGAGTGGTGTGAACGCGCCCATATCTCTGTAAATCAAGAATGAAAGATCACTTGTTAGTAGTGTGTGTTGCTCTGCGGAATTTTTTCAAATTGATGTGTAAACGTCTCTTGAATATGGTATTTAAATGTAAAATCCTGAAGTAGAAGCTTATTACATTTATAACTGTAGTACAGCATTATAATGGGAATTGTTTCAAGTGGAAATATTTACATCGTTAGTTACCTTAAAAGGGCATTTGTTAGCCTACTGTGATCCCTAGTGCAAGTATACCAGTGCCGATACACTACAGGATTGGAAGAAGAAGACAATCATACGAGTTTGCTAACCGTCGCCTTCCGGCAAATATCCAATGGCGGTTGAAATCTAGAGACCAATCATCGTTTGGGGCGACAAGGCAAATAGAAATAACGCTGATTCAACAAACAAGTGTTAACGATGACAAGAGAGAATGGATATTGATTTGAAACAAATCAAATATTTTTCCTTCTTCGCAATTATGCTGCTAATTTTAGCGCGCATCCCTTGTTACTTCGCGAACTGGTAAGTAGCTATACTAGGCTACTTACCAGTTCCAATACACAGCAGGATTTAAGGTAATTTTTTTTTTATTTTGGGGGTAATTTTTAAGATTTAAAGGTCGTCTTATACATGGAAATACACGGCATCTATCTAGTTAGCTAGCTAGCTAGCTATAGATCTTTCAATTATCTATGGAATATTTCTTTATTGAATATGTTTTAATGTTTCTTGTAATAACATCCATTCTTCATGAATTGTGTGTAAATTTTTTGTTCTCTTTTAATATTTTTCTACGTTACGTCGGTGGGAAAATGACTGAGACTGAGATGCCATGTCAAGACCTATGACATGACAGATTCTTCTTTTCCGTTACAATGAAGAAGATAAAACCTTTTTCTACCGTGCAAGATGGGGGAAGACGGCTTCTATGCGTTTCGTATGCGTATGTCTATAGCAGGGGTTCTCGATTTTTTTTTCATCCTATTGCCCCCTTTTCTCTTTTTTTCTAGGTAATCGCTTATGCCCATTGGTAAAAATATAACTTACAATATTTTACTTCCGTTACTTTTTAATAAGATCCTTGTGATTAATGCTTTGCTCGTAGAAATTTAATATTTGGTTTGAAATTTGTAAGTTTTAGTCTTATGTCTTCTCGAGTATATTCATCAATCTCATTTCTTTCTTTCATCAAGATTTTATTGATTCCACTGAATTCACATTCAAGCAAATAAAAGCTTGAAAAGCATAGCAATATTTTAGCTATTTCAGACATGTTCAGATACAGCTGTTTCGCTGTATTTGACAGACATAATTCTGTTATTCCACCGCTTTCGAATTTGCATTTGCATTCATCATTGTTTCATTCAATAAGTTCATCCTGCATATTTTCTGCTGTAACCTGGTGAAGATTACTGAATAGAATAATTAAACGAAGGTTGGTAATGAACGATAATACTTAGGACAAGAACAACACATATAAGTTTCGCCAGAGGCGCGTAAAAGTGAGTCAAGTGAATTCCATAATGAATCTCCAACTGTAGGATATCTACCGACTGCCCCATGCGTTCAGATGTGGTACAAGGCCGAGTTTAATGTGGGATATCCGAGCCCGTATGCTCGGCCAAATATTCCCCGTAGACCCCGTATAAGACGGAGTCGGGTAGCTGTTTCCCGAGACGAAAATCTTCCCTTCGACATAACCTTGTGTGGAGATCTTCTCTACCAGTAGGTAGAGAGTTTGACCTGCACAGCTGTCGACGAATCTCCAACTCTACAGCAACATACAGTATTTACTGCTGTATTTACGTGAATGGCGACATACCCATTATCGTCCGTAGGTATACTACAACATTTTCACTGACAACTTCTGTCACAACCGAAGGGATCCATCATCCATGGATGGACCTCTAACGAAAATCTGGAAATCAGTTACTAAGTTCTTTCAATTACACTAAATATTTGCGTACTTTTTACTAGTTTCTTCTGATGGATGTTCACTTACTTCTGTAAACTTGGACATGTTGTTGGAATTCTTCTTCTTGTATATTAACTCGAAATAAATCTAATTTTTCAGAAAAGGCTTTCAGAACACGTTTGCAATCTAGCAATATGCGTAATTTACCTTGAATCTGGAATGAAACTTCGAAAAAAACCATGCTAAAAAATAGATGCCTGATTTTCTCTGCCAAATTTTTCTCAACCATATTTTCCAAGATTTTAAGTATTGAACACTTGATCGAATTATTAATATTCTCACTGAGATTATATTAATACCAACATAAAAATTAGGCATCATACACTTCACGATTACTGTTCAAAAACTGCACTGCAATGCGCAAGTCAGTGAGTGATAGCAGACGACACTTGATACCAGATACTGAACGAAATCTTTCAAAACCATTAGTTCAGTTGAAACATTTAGAGATGTGTAACTCTTTTACAAGTAAGTATTCCTGCCGGACGTAGTATGATGAGCAATCATTAAAAACTAATTTATTTATTCCTTAACCTTTTAAGACTTCCGAAATTAAGTCTTTAACCCTTTAAGGGTTAAAGTCTTAATTTTGGAAGCATAAATTTAGAAAAGTTTATTAAAACATAAACTCGTAATTCTTATTTACAAATGTTTCCACTTACTACGGAAGAAAAGAACCATTTTGTAAAAACTTTTGTCCCTACAGAGAAACAATCACCCCTATTGAGTATGTCAGATCTATCAGCTAGTTATGTGCCATGAGTGATACACGCTTAGACGATCATGTAACTTTCGATTCATGACTGATGAGGCTAATTTTTTCCCCGCAGTAGGTTGCTATATCTTTCTGCCGTAGACCAGTAGCCATCCAAGGCTATAGAACCCGGTCTTTCCATAGTTGGGGGCAAAGAAGATAATTCATACCTTTCCTAGGGGTTTTAGCACGTAAGTGAATGTAATGGATTCGACTGGAATTCGAACTCGGTTCTCCGATTCCTCAATCCGAAACATTACTGCACCGTGCCTCTATAGTTACTGTTACAAGGACGTAGTCAAAACCATCTAATATAGATAATATGTTTACTTGTTTACGATATTGAGAAAGAGGATGATTTTCGTTAGGAATAAAAAAAAGAAAAAAAACGAAAAAAGAATACTAAAATATTATGCATTATCAATCCTCTTCTATGGTAGTGAATGTTGCCCAATCTCCCCACAGATGAAGAAGAGACTTGAGGCAACAGAAGCGTAATTCGACACAGGGATGATGAGATGGACAGAAAATCTGAGCAATGATGAAATTTTAGAGAAAATGGAAACATAAGTACATTTATACATTTATATAACATCCGGAGAAATTTATGAGACGCATAAAGACGAAAGAGTGTCTTTTGAGAATCTGACATTTTCAGGGCATATTGAAGAGGAACAGAGCGAACCATTAAATTGTCTACTTAATGAGCGTTTGTGAATGGAGGGCTGAACAGAGATTAGTTTGATTGATTGATTGATTTAGCGATCTGTTTATTTTTACGGTTAATCAAATTTTTTTTGGTCATTTAAAACCGCCATTTTCATTGTAAGACTATTACTTTTATAGGTGAGTGAATTTTGAAAATAATAATGATTTTTTAGATATTACATAAAATTTAACCCATAGCTGGAAAGAGAAGAGGTGGATATAAGCCTTTCCCAAGGTTATTTGTAGGTATGTAAATGTAACGAACCCGACTGGAATGAGAAATCGATGAGTCGAGTTCGAATTCCCAGCAGTTATCTATTTAATGGCCCGCACATCCAAACATACAGCCCCCGATATTCTCCAAAGGACGCCCATTTAGATATTAACCTGTTGCTTAACTTCGGTGATCCAACGAAAACCGGTGTTACAACATGATATGGTGGTAAGACTAGAGACTAGAAAATCTAACTATAATAGAGGAGCTACGGTGGAGTAATGGTGTAGATAAATGGTCAATAAATGCTGGAAAATCTTCTTACATGTCAAGAAGAGACTTGAACTGATAGAAATGTGGTTCTAGAGAAGGATGCTGAGAATACAAGAACACACGAACAACGACGATGTTTTATAGAAAATGTTTAACAAAAGAATACTTATAGTTAATAACAAGAAGAAATAAAATAAATTTCCAGGGCTCAGAACGAGGAAAGAAGGTTCAGGTTGAGAAATCGGAGAGCCGAATTCGAAATTTCAGTCAGATCCATTACATTCACTTACGTGCTGATACTCTTGGAAAAGGTATGAATCCTCTTCTTCCTCTCAGCTATGGATAGGTATCAGGACAAACTGGGATCTGTAGCCTTAGGTGGCAACCGGTCTAGGAGAAAGTAACTTTGAATTCAAAATTATGTATATAGCCCTGGCATAACATATACTATATAGCTAAAAAAAGGATCGTTCGCAATAGTTCGATGATCCCGACTACGGTAGACCTGAATGGATGGGTGAAACGATAAACTTACTTAGTGCTACAAATCAGCTGTTCAAAGCCATGATCACCAACAAATTTCAAGAAATCCTTCGGTAGAAACTGTATTTATTGTGCATGTATACCATGATAAATGGGATTAACTGCTAGGTAATCTAGACATATTTGGGAAGGATAGTATAATAATCCCGAACCTATATTGGTATCAAACCGGCTGCATACGGATAGGAAAGGAATTCAATAAATATACAAAAATTGAAAAGGATTGTACGGCATTGATGTCTTATCGTTGGACTTATTCAACCTGTACAGTAAAGCGATTCTGAGAGAATTAGAAGACATACCAGGATTCATTATTGGCGACAACATAATTAACAACATAATATATAAAGATGGCGGAAAAGAAAAGAACACACAAGAACTCCTAGGTAAACGAAAAGTAAGCACTAAACATCAATTGCAAGAAGAAAGAATAAATGGTTGTTAGCAAAACAGCCGAAAACAAAAATTTAAAATTGTAGATGACAAAATCAAACAAGTAAAACAATACAATTATCAGGAAAATGTTTTAGCAAAGAACAGAAAAAGCAACATTAAAATCTGCAGACGTATTGGAATAACAAAAGTGACCTTCCAAAAACTAACTAAAGACTTAAGAAACAGGAAAATTTTGTTAGAAACAATGAAAAGAGTTCGGAAATGTTACGTAATATCAGTCCTCTATACGTCAATAAATGCTGGAAAATCTTCTTACATGTCAAGAAGAGACTTGAACTGATAGAAATGTGGTTCTAGAGAAGGATGCTGAGAATACAAGAACACACGAACAACGACGATGTTTTATAGAAAATGTTTAACAAAAGAATACTTATAGTTAATAACAAGAAGAAATAAAATAAATTTCCAGGGCTCAGAACGAGGAAAGAAGGTTTGGAAAATTTGATATTCACAAAGCAACCTGAAGGTAAACGGGACAAAGTTAAATAACTATAATTTATGCTAGTGAGCTTGAGTAAATGGATGTCCGAATAATGTTCAGGAGAGATGAAAAATACTTATGAAGCGTTTGAAAGGGCGGGAAATTGTGGCGAACCATGATCGCCAACGTTCTGAAAGGATATGACACAAAGAAGAAGAAGAAGAAGAAGAAGAAGAAGAAGATAATAAATTTAATAAAAAAAAGAAAAACACCGCCAAATCCCTAACGACTTAGATAAATTAAGCTCTGGGCTAATAATGCTGAGGTTGGATCCCTCAAACTCCACTAAATTGTGGGAGAATATTACCCCAGCTGCTTTTATGGGAGCATAAAAACATTAGAATCAGGTTCGCCCATTAACAGTGAACTCACTTTCAAGGACGTTTATTCAGTGTCTCTCAAGCGTATTTCCTTCTCTTTTTTTTTTCAGATATGATAAGCCGAGTTTCACTGCTTATATCCGATTCTTACTCAAGATAACGTGAATCCCAAAATACAAACAGACTTTCCCGCGATAAATGAACGAAAAACATTTTTAATATATCCTGTTTTTTTTTCTTTTTTATGAGCTAGCAACAGTCTCTCACCCCAGTAGGGTTGATCTTCATTCATGAGCAGACTACAACTCCATTTTTGCTTTTCCGCTGGTAACTCTTCTACATTCCACAGACATGGGTATGTTTATTTTTTTTTTTATAGTTAGGCGGACTCACTCGACTATCCTTGCTTAAAAATTCAAATAACCGAGCCTTTATGGCTGGCAGATGAGCAAATCTTTCCTCTCATTTGTAGTTCTAAACAATGTCTGTCTCTTCACTGTTCCTCCCAGTAGCTTTTCTAGCGTTCATTTATTGATGTAGGTTAGATAGTTTAATTGCTTTAACCCTCTGGCCCTTTTGATATAGTGTAACTTCCGGGGGTTAATTTCTCCAAGCTGTCGTTCTTCATTGTGACCCAGATATGTAAAATGTCTCTAAGTGGTAGTCGTCCGTGTAGTGTAAAAAGTTTGTATTTTTTGTGAAATGAAGAAAAAACATTTGAAAAGGGTTTAATCCAACTTAGGTCATAGTTGCATATATAGATGTTTTAATATCCCAGGTATTGACTTTGGAAAAGATCTTTTAATCAGAAAAATTATGTCATTCTTACGGAGATTCGATTCTCAATTTGAAAATATAAATAGATGCGAAAAAGTTCAAATGTCAATGTACGCCCTTTTACAATCAGGTTTTATTTTCGTCCCCGTTTTCCTTTAAACTTCCTCGTTGTTCACATGCCCCGTCCATGGTATGCTTCGCAACCCCGTGTTGAACAACATGTCTGTTGTCTCAATTCGCCTCTTCCAAACTGTTCAAAACTGACTGTTAAATATGGGCATACATTACATAGCAATTCAGCCTTCATTCAGCCAGTTAGTTATGTGCAATGCGTGATACGATCATGTATCTTTTAATACATGACTGACGAGGAAGATTTTTTTCCCGTAGAAGGTTGGTTGCCATTTCTTCCTGCGGTGGACCAATTGCCATCCAAGGCTATAGAACCCGGACTATCCTGCTATATGCCCATAGCTGAGGGGAGAAGAGGAGGATTTATACTTTTCCAAGGGTATTAGCAAATAAGTGAATGTAATGGATTCGACTGGAATTCGAACTCGGCTCTCTGAAGAAGAAGAAGAAGAAGAAGAAGAAGAAGAAGAAGAAGAAGAAGAAGAAGAAGAAGAAGAAGGGCTAAATAGATATCAGTTATTTGGTGGTTAGTACAGGTGAGACTTTTAGAATATTTAGGATAAAATGTACAGATTCTAAGAGTTGCCTGATAATTCTGGAGAAGCAACAGTGAGCCTTTCAGCGATGTTCTGTTATGGACAAGAAAAGATGGACAGACTAGCATTGGTCACTCATTTAAAACATATATTCAAAAAATACGTGAAGATGCTTCTTCTTGTATATGCCGTGTCCCCTCAAGACGTAGGCGATCCACATCTTCCTCTCCCTTGTAACTCTTAATAAGGTTTTCTTTTTGTTATTTCTACAAAAGCCAGTTCTGCTATCCATTTGCTCAAACCCATCAAGTATGTTACGCGCTGCTTTCCTCTGTCCATTTTCTCTCTATCTGTCCTGTGAGTATCAGATTTTCCACGCCATCTTTCCTCATTAAGTAACTCTTCCTGGTGTTAAGTATAAGTTATATTTTCGTGTCCATTCTCTCCAAAAATACGTTGTTGCTTAAATATTCGGCCTATGTTATCCTCAGCATTCTTCTGTAGAACCATATTTCAATTGCTTCAAGTCCCTTCTTCATCTCTGAGGAGACTGCCCAGCATACGGGAGGACGAATATCACGTAGCAGTTTAATAATCTTTTCTTTGTTTCTAGCGATTTTTTTCTGTTTCTTAATACTCTAAAAATTAGAATAAAGAGAGATTAAGTGCGATGGATAATAATGAAAAGAGATAATCTTGGTGATCCATGTAATCGATATGCCTTGATGATGATAATGATAATATTTCGATTTCTCTGCGACTGTGATGAGATGCAAAAAAAAAAAAAAAATAAAGAAAATGGAAAAAAGAATAAAAAGAAACAAATAAAAATAAATAAGATGTAATACTTATTTTTTTTTAATTTTTTGAACCGAGAGGGCAGCCAATATGGAGAACATATGTCAAAAAAGGATAGATATGAAATCGTGGCAATATCCTATCAATCATAGATGAAAACGAAATTTACTTCGGGAATTATTGACTTATGTTTGATTCTACTTGGCGGCATATCAACACATCTATGGTCTATTTAATACTGAAATCAAAATATTTTTTAGACAATTTTAAGCTTTCAACTACAGATGATACTACCAATGATGGAACAATGAGTTTGAATCGTCGGGGTAATTCATCAGATGTTTTTGACTGAATTATTCAGGAAAGAGCGAAATGATAGTCTTCTCAAGGATGCAAATTCGAGGTTCCAAATTCTTTGAATTGTCTTTCGACGTCTATGTGGGTAATCGAGTCGATTAAGCTCTCTGTGACTTGGCTCAATTCTCAGATGTTTGGGGTCTAAGACGTCGTATAAAAGGGATGTACGACTTAGACCCATGCTGTAGTTTGTCCCAAACTTTCGGCTCTTATAAATATTCGTTTGCATCAGAGATAGATAGATAGATAGATAGATAGATAGATAGATAGATAGATAGATAGATAGATAGATAGATAGAAATAAAAACATGGAGAGAAATGAGAAGAGAAGGAGAGAGATAAGTACAGGTGGGCTTAGATAAGAAGGGAATGATAGATAGATAGATAGATAGATAGATAGATAGATAGATAGATAGAAAATCAAAAAAGAAAGGAAAGAAGAGGGGAGGAGGGTATATCTCTATTTCATAAAAAAAGAAAGCAAGACATAAAAAGAAATAAATAAAGGCAACTTTAATGAAGAGAAAAAAGAAACGAAAACTGTTGACAGTTTGGCTAGACTAAGAAAATAACAGAAAACGAATGAACGAGAAAGAAAGAAAGAAAGAAAGAAAGAAAGAAAGAAAGAAAGGAAAAAAGAAAAAAGAAAAAAAGAAAAAAAGAAAGAAAGAGGGAGAAGGGGAATATCTATTTTTCATAAAATAGAAAGCAAGACACAAAATAGAAATGCAGCTTTTAAGAAGCGAAAAAAGAAATGGAAACTGACGGTATGGATAGATTAAAAAAAGATTAAAATCAAAGAAAGAAAGAAAGAAAGAAAGAAAGAAAGAAAGAAAGAAAGAAAGATTTCTCAGATCAGCTGGACCAGCAGAAAGGAGAAAATAAAAAAATAAAAATATAAAAAAAAATTAAACTCTTCATATTGTTGTATATTGAGAACGTGAAAGTTTTTGAAAAAAAGAAGTAGAAAAAGATTTCTTGAATTGCCACGGGTTTGGGTAGGGGTGGGTGACAGATAGGAGAAAGAAAAAGAAATGCCAAGAAAGAAAGTATTACTATCACAGACTGACAAGATGAGAACCCAAAAATAAGAGGAAGAGGAAATAAATTCCTCGCATCGTTTGAAACGAAACAGGAGAAATGTAAAGAAAAGAAAATCTAAACAAAAAAAAAAAAAAAAGTTTAATACTTATTGATCTATTCATCGCAAGCAAAGGAATTTTAAAGGTAAAAAGTGGACATACGGGCTTTAAGACAAAAAATAATGCGAATGTTTCTCATGAAAGTAGAAAGAATGAAAAGAATGCACAAGAAAGAAATAACTCTATGTTCAACTGACCCGCAATGACCTCAAGAAAGATAAAGGTCTGGGTACAAAGCCAAACTTCCGTAAGATATGGTCAGATTCAGCTGTCATATTTTGTAGCATTGAGTTTTTATCTTACCATCTTTGAATCATATGAAAAACATTCCCAGAAATTAAAGAAAAATAATATTTTTCAGACTAAAAATGATTTGGCGTATAACTATTTAGTCTCTTCCTACAGTAAACAGTGAAATTAGGGGATTCTGTATAGAAAAATAAAATCGACGTTCTTTGACCGAAGCGTTTTTATTAACGGTTCTAGGAACATTCGCCGTAAACATTTTTGCCGTAGTAAAACTCACCTCAGGAATTTTCGTTGTAGAAAACTGTGCAGTATAGGATTTTTGCCGTTAGACAAATTCGGCGCAATTTTTTTTTAATCTGCGAAGTACCTTGATATCAGCTATTATCTGGCTCAGGCTATTGCTGCTTCATATATTTCATATTTCAGACTTAACGCTAAACATTTCTGTTAACATGATATCAATCTGCCAATAATTTGTCACTCAAGCAATATATATTATTTCAAACAAACTTATAACTTGAATACGCAACCAACTTCAATATAAAATATCTGATCAAACAAAGATAACCCTTCCTAACTCTCAGTAAATCTTTTGAAATTTAAACAAATTATTTGCAAACATAAACTGTTTTAAATTCACTATAAATACCTAAATATTGAAAAATACCTAAATATTGAAAAATACCTAAATATTGAAAAATACAAATAAAAACAATGCGTCGAATTGTCTTACGGCAAAAAATTCTAATGGCGTAGTTTCCTACGGTGAGTTTTTCTACGACAAAAATGTTTACGGCGAATGTTCTGGATACGAGTATTAATGCCGAGTGAAATTTATGTTTCAGATTTCTTAAAATAGTTTTTTTTCCGCAAATTAGAAATGTAATGTCCACTGTGAGAGTTCTTGCTAGTACTGATAGGACTTCTTTTCCAAAACTCGTTTAATGTAATGTGGAATGTCAACATATTGATTATATGTTATTGGAAGTTATGTATGTTTTTGCTTTCTTGTTTTTTGTTTTGTTTTGTTTTTTGTTTATTTTACGTAGATAGATAGACAGATATGAAAAGCCTTAAAAACATAGAGAGATACATGAAGATGAGACAAAGTGGCATTTTTTTTAATCAAAGACGGGTTTTGCTGGAGAAAATGTCTGTTGGCTTTGGTTTCATCCTTTTGTAAAATAGAAAGTCAAAACTATATGTTAGGAGAGTATGGCGTCAGAGAGAACATATCCTTTCTCCGAGGAATGGCGTCTTTGATAAAAAATTTCCAATTTGTTTCATCATCATCACTTTTATTTCGGATACTATTATCTATTCTACAGACGCACATAGATACATATGAAAATACTGAACTAGTTAGCCAGCCAGCTAGCTAGCTAGGTAACTAGATAATGAAGACATTGAGATAGATAGATAGATAGATAGATAGATAGATAGATAGATAGATAGATAGATAGATAGATAGATAGATAATGAACAGAATGAGATAGATAGATAATGAACAGAATGAGATAGATAGATAGATAGATAGATAGATAGATAGATAGATAGATAGATAGATAGATATTGAAATAGAGACCAACAAAAAAGATAACAGTGGTTGTAGATGATAACAAAAGACCATAAAAGATAAACACAGAGAGACAGATAGATAATGAACAGAATGAAATTGGTAGATCGATTGATCGCTCGCTCGATAGATAGCTAGATAGATATGAATAGAATAGTATAGTTAGATAAATAGATAGATAGATAGATAGATAGATAGATAGATAGATAGATAATGAACACAATTATATATATACATACCTACACACACACACATATATATATATATATATATATATATATAATGAACGGAATTATATGATTAGAGATATAATGAACAGAATGAGATAGATAGATAGATAGATAGATAGATAGATAGAAGGCAATCAAGTAGATAGATAGATAGATAGATAGATAGAAGGCAATTAAATAGATAGATAGATAGATAGATAGATAGATAGATAGATAGATAGATAGATAATGAAGCCATCGAGATAGCAGAAATTTTAAAAAAGGCATCAATGAGCACAAAAAGACCTCACAAAAAACACCTTAACTAATGCTCTAGTCATACATATAAATTAATTCAACCAGAATTTTGATTATCAAAATCCTACAAAAGAAAAGAAAATAACTCACTCAGAATGAAAATCCTCGACAGTGCCGCCATTGAATATTATCCAAATATTAATGTACACCCAGGCTTTTTCCCAATATCACCTTTGCCGAGAGAATTACTACTCTACCAAGCCAAACTGCACAACTGTATCAAGAAAGCAAATCATGGTTGAATCCGTCAAAAAAACAATAAAAACAATATTCCTACATGTGACAGTACTTGACGTAATTTTCAGTTGACAATATGAATACAATAGCGTTTCTAAATTTCTTCTAGTTGCCCTTGACATTTTGTTTGTTGGTAATAGTTACATTGTTTTTAATAAATTCATTTCGTTTTTGTCTTAAAAATGTCCACATTGGACGAAACGCGTCGGCTAATAATACAGTTATCCTATTGTCTTTTTACCTTTATACATATTGTCTTTTCCTGCAGATTAACTCTGAGAAATTTTTCATAGATAGATGGATAGACAATGAAGACATCGCGATAGATAGATAGATAGATAGATAGATAGATAGATAGATAGATAGATAGATAGATAGATAGATAGATAGATAGAAATAAAAACATGGAGAGAAATGAGAAGAGAAGGAGAGAGATAAGTACAGGTGGACTTAGATAAGAAGGGAATGATAGAGATAGATAGATAGATAGATAGATAGATAGATAGATAGATAGATAGATAGATAGATAGATAGAAATAAAAACATGGAGAGAAATGAGAAGAGAAGGAAAGAGATAAGTACAGGTGGACATAGATAAGAAGGAAATGATAGAGATAGATAGATAGATAGATAGATAGATAGATAGATAGATAGATAGATAGATAGATAGAAATAAAAACATGGAGAGAAATGAGAAGAGAAGGAGAGAGATAAGTGCAGGTGGGCTTAGATAAGAAGGAAATGATAGAGATAGATAGATAGATAAATAGATAGATAGATAGATAGATAGATAGATAGATAGATAGAAATAAAAACATGGAGAGAAATGAGAAGAGAAGGAGAGAGATAAGTTCAGGTGGGCTTAGATAAGAAGGAAATGATAGATAGATAGATAGATAGATAGATAGATAGATAGATAGATAGATAGATAGATAGATAGAAATAAAAACATGGAGAGAAATGAGAAGAGAAGGAGAGAGATAAGTGCAGGTGGGCTTAGATAAGAAGGAAATGATAGAGATAGATAGATAGATAAATAGATAGATAGATAGATAGATAAATAGATAGAAACTGACTGAGATATAGAGATACATAGCAAAAGATGTGGATAGATATAATGTCTGTCAAGAGACACCATTATTAGTTGTCCTTAAACAATTTAAATCTAACGAAATATCTGTGGAACAGAAAATTATCCGTGGCTTAGTTGTAGCGGGTAGAAAAACATGGCATGCCTTCCTTGTTCTTCTTTGTTCTTGAGAATTCTTGACTTATTCGTATGTAGAGAGAATGAGTTGTTGAAAAATCTTCAACCGCAAGTAAAAGTGAATTATTTTTAAAGGCCCCTCTCGTGCGTACTGACTACCATACTAGCTAACTGATAATTTTACATGAAATGATAAAGTAACAGTTGAAATTTATGTGCGAAACATAATGAGGAAAGACGGCTTTGAAAATTTGATACGCAATAGACATGTTGAAGCCAAGAGGACCAGATTAAAACAGCGATGACAAACCTAATGAGCTTGTGTAAACGCATGCCTGACTAGGCTGGGAATAATAGTAAAGGGATAAATACTGCTAAAAGCTACAAAGGATAGGAAATTGTGGAGAGTCGTGACCGTCCATGCAATTGACACTCTTATTCACTCCTGTGAGTAGGAATTTCGACAGATCCGCCAAAGTTGAACTGCCAACTGCTCACGAAATGGGCTTCCAATCAGTGGTTAACTGGGGCAAGAGACTCAAAAGTCTTGCCTCACACTCAAGTCAGGCCGGAATATCAGAAAAATATATGCTATTGTAAATTCACACTTCTAATTCTTTTGACAGAAGAAACTGAAATTTACCATGAAGTGTCGATTCTTATGTCCAGCCTTTCTAGATCAATAAATGTCTTCCTTATTGAGAATTCTTCCCCCACTAATATCACAAATTCTAAACAATATATATATATATTAGGTTGGTGCAAAAATAATGTCGTTTTCTCACATAGTAACATATGTGAGAAAACGACATTATTTTTGCACCAACCTAATATATATATATATATATATATATATATATATATATATATATATATATATATATATATATATATATATATGACAAATAAGTTGAAAACATAGCTGGAGTCTTTAAGAATATTTATTTAGACTAACTTTACCTGTTTCATAGTGCTATGATTTTCAAAATTCAAATTGAGATGGAGAGACGTGTGGATATGCCATGATGTGTCTCGAATCTAACAGGAGTTGGCGTTTCATGCAAAAAATGGTGTTAAATTGCTATCTGTTTAAAATGCAGTCTGACTGGTTGATGATGATAATGTGATTAGGCATAGTAATTTTTGCGCAAAAATTTGATGTTCATAAAATTTGGTTGTCAAAAATCGTGTGTGTCATTATTCAGTGAGCTTGACTAACGGCAACACATAACAACAAAATGTTAAGTAGTTCAAGTGTCAGGTATTCTATTTATTGAACGTTAGTGGCAACGTTCAATGTTCAAGGATTAAATTTATGTGTGTATATGTGTGGGTTTATGTGTGTATGTGCGTGTCTCTTTGCAGAAATAGTTTCATTGTTTCCTGCTGTGTTAGAATGTGCGGATAATATAACAGCAAGTAAAATCGATAAAAATAACTATGATGATGATGATGATGGTAAAATAAACAAGAATTTCTCATGAGTGTCTATGTGTATATGAGTTTGTTATGTTTCAGCATGTAGTCAGGTGCACAAGAATTTTTTTTATTTATGTGTGAAGGGGAGGATAACGCTTTATCGCTTTAATAATAATGATAATAATAATAAAAGTAATAATGATTCCATTAGTAAGACAGGAATGTTGTGTGTGCTTGTGTGTGTGCGTATGTGTGTGTGTGCGTATGTGTGTGCGTGTTTGTGTGTGTAGATAGTCTTTGCTAAATGTGCAAATTACAGTTTGTTCAGATGTGGGTTGTATATTCGAATAAATATATATTTTTCAATTATTCGTGTTGGCTCTGTGGTATTGTCTAAGCAAGTCGGAATATTTGTAATTTGGGGGAGGTATTTATTTTACAAGTGTCTAAATGACCAGTGAGTGGTATCTGTCTCATATATTGATGCGTGTTTCATTAAATAATATAGACAAGTTTTGTCTATTTATTTTATGTAAATTTTTTTCATATCGTCTGCTAAGCTTAATAACATTATCATTAAACGAAGAAAGAAAATCACAATATTGATACATATTTTTTAATCCTAAGCTTTCGGCTTACGTAAACTATTATCAAAGATCACACACACATACACACACACACACACACACACATATATATATATATATATATATATATATATATATATATATATATATAAAGAAATATAGTCTTAAGGGGTGCTATATTTATGGAATAAAGTGCTCAATATCAGGGATAGAGCGTGTGTAAATATAAAAGTGAACATAGAAGTCAACACTTAGAGGCGACAGTCTGTTTCATGCTATATGCAATCGTCAGGCCTGAAACAGACTGTCGCTTCTAAGTGTTGACTTCTATGTTCACTTTTATATATATATATATATATATATATATATATATATATATATATATATATATATATATATATATGAATGTATACATTGTTAATAGTAGAAATTATTGAGCATGGTTTAAATAAACATGGAATTCTCCATAAAATTACAACAGACACTGGATTCTGGCGATGTGGCTTTATTTTTACAAAATACAGCCGTATGGTCGTATAAACTCTCACATACATGTTACTAGTAGTATTTGAAGTCATTCTTATAAATATTGACATAGTTTAAACATTATTGTACGTGAATACACGAGTCTGAACTACCAAACAGCCTAGATTGAGAAGTCCTACTTCAGAGAGACGGAAAAGATAATAGAATTTCCTTTCAAAAACATGGGTTTGTATACATATATATATAGAGATAGATAGATAGATAGATAGATAGATAGATAGATATCGGGTGTAACAGAAAATTGTCCAAATCGTGTAACGCCATTCTATTTTCGTTGTCCTCTTATTACTGAGAAGTAAAAACAAGAACAAAATCTATTTCCATACCTGATGATGTCTGTAGGAACAGACGAAAGCTTGTAAAATTAAAAAGACCTTATGCAACTGGAATTTATAAACGGGGATCATATCATTCATATACAGGTTTGGGGTTGATGTATCTTATTTATATAATTTGCGACGATGTATTCTCGCCATTTAAATCATTAACATCTATATTTGTTTTTTGTATGAATGATTCATGAATTTATAAATTATATTTTCACCTTTTAATTGAAATATATATATATATATATATATATATATATATATATATATATATATATATATATATATATATATATATATAATCATCTGAGAAACACGTTTCTGCCTTCCATCAGCAAGGCTGATTCTAACCACCAGCAGAGTGACTTGTTCAGTGTTCTCGGGCTAACATTTTCGGTTGGCATGAAGTGGAAAGTTTATATTGAAACAATTGCTAGGTCAACTGCTAAGAAATTTGGTTCACTGTCTTGTGCTAGATAATTTTTCTCTCTTGAATCTATCTTACATATCTATGTCTTCCATTCGTCCATGCTTAGAATATTGTTGCCACATATGGTTCGGTGCTTCTGTCATATATTTAGAGATTCGTGATAAAAACGAAAGAATAATCAGCAATATTACTGGTCTTGACCTGGCGTCTCGGCTCTAGTCACTTTTATCCCTACCGCCGTAAAGTTGCTCCTCCTGCTCCTTTTCTATAAATATTTTCATGTTCAATTCGGATTATCTCTTCGCTATGGTTCCTAGAATTTATGAATTTACGCGCAGCACTAGATTTGCATTATAGTCTCATCAATTTAAATTTGAATTGACTAGATGTAACAGTAAGTTCTATAATAACAATTTTTTTCTCGCACTTTACTCCCGTGGAACTCTCTTCCTGTTCGATGCTTTCCAGTCAACTTTGATCTTCAAAAATTTTAATGCAATGTCAATCGTTATCTAATGTCTTCCTGGGTACTCTTCTGTTGTTCTCGCTCTTTAGTAATGTTTCTGTTTTCTAATTCTTTTACGCCCAGCAACCCTTTGTGTCTTAGGGGCTTTATAGTCTTGCTTGGTGTAAATCCGATTAAGTAAAAAGCTTAATCACAGTATCTTGTCAACCGTCTTTGCTGAAATTTGTATAAAAGAAGGATTGCTGCCCAAATACGCAAATTGTGTATTTGGAGAGTAATCACACTTTTATACAAATTTCATTGCCTGTTGTGATTTTATAGACAATTCTATGTTTATTTAAACCATGCTCAATAATTTCTACTATTAACAATGTATACATTCACACACATATATATATATATATATATATATATATATATATATATATATATATATATATATATATATGTGTGTGTGTATGTGTGTGTGTGTGTGTGTGTGTGTGTGTGTGTGTGTACGTATGTATGTATGTATATATATGCCATCTTTGATAATGGCTTAGTATTAAAAAATATGCATCAATATTGTGATTTTCTTTCTTCGTTTAATGATAATGTTATTAAGCTTAGCAGACGATATGAAAAGAATTTACATAAAATAAATAGACAACACTTGTCTATATTATTTAAGATTGACAAGGTACTGGTGTTAATTTTTTTATCTTTTTTCTTCTAGACTTATTCTTTTCTAGGCATAAATTATAGAAATATTTTCGAATGTTCTGGATGTCAGAGCTAAAAGGATAATAGCGAAAAGTATAGCCAAAACCGCTCGGCTACACAGAACATTCAAACATATATATATATATATATATATATATATATATATATATATATATATATATATATATATATATATATATAAAATCCGGAGAATCTATATTATTAGAGCACTTTTAATGCCTTGTGATATAAATGTTGGTGCGTGTGCTCGTGGTGGTGTGTGCGTTGTGTGCATGCAGAAAAGAGAGCAGCTACTGAGAGTAATATTTGTGCCTAATCTTCTCAGCTGATCTGAATTCTTCACGCAAAAAAAAGGTTAAAAAAACGGTGAGACAAGATTGAGTAGCGGAGGAAGGGAATGGTAGAAACCATTCAAATCACAAGAAAATTCTAGGCTAGAAGAGACGTAACCTAATATTCAGCCCAAACCCCCAAAACACAACAGCCTAAAAAGAAAGGTAGTTTAGCTAAATATAGATGAGCAGGCATAACTACTTACTCACAGCCATATCGTCAAATCAAGAGGCTAATATGCATAGCAAGATATATCTTTTTTCTTCCTTCTATCTCGCTATATATATATATATATATATATATATATATATATATATATTTATATGTGTGTGTGTGTCTGTGTGTGTGTGTGTGTGTGTGTGCGCGTGCGTGTGTGTGTGAAACTCCGAGTTGCACTGTCGGTGTGGGGAGGGTATGCATATTTAATAATATATACTTAGTACCTGAATTGAGCACTGTTTTTTTTACACCAAGTGATATATATATATATATATATAAAACAGACCACTTTAAGGTTCCATTATAATAATTTATTTCGCCAGAGCCCTTTTAAAGGACGCCGGATCATCAGATAGCACTTCCAAAAACTGAAACGAAAAATGAAATGAACATTGATGGGTAGTGTAAGTTTTTGCAATTTAACAGAGAGTGTAATAAGTAGTGGTTAGAGAGACATGGTAGAGTCTAGGGAGGTTTTAATTTAATATATATCTCAATCATACGTAGTATTAGGGGAGGAGGTGTGACCAGACCTATATATATATATATATATATATATATATATATATATATATATATTTTAAATGAACACAGACCACTTTAAAGTTCCATGTAATAAATTATTTCACCACAGCCCTTTTA
>OZ010585.1:64086375-64106375 GCA_963932145.1 Acanthosepion lycidas | reverse complement strand
GTTGAGATATCAATTTTCAAACACTTAACAATCTCCTCTATTGAAATCTTCCGTTTATTTACCGCGGTGACAAGCATAACGTATTTATCGGCGTCACAATATCTGTTTTTCAATATGCGGTCATACGTTGTTGTCCAGTGAAATGTTTTTTTTTTTTTTTTTTTAATCAGATCTCTTCAAATGGTAAAAGATAGTTGAGACATCTGTCTTCAAACTCTTAGCAATCTCTTCCGTCGACATATTCAGTTTCCACTTTGGTTAAACAAAAAGGATGCTGAGAATAACAACCTATTTGAGAAAATAACAACAAAAAAGGACACTTATAATCCGACAGATACAGTTGAAAATTGCTGGGGCACATAATGAGAAAAGCGGGCTTGGAAAATTTGACACTCACAGAACCTATTGAAAGTAAGAGAAAGATAGTAAGGGAGCGCATATTCTATCTAAACAGCTTGTTTAAATAGTTGCCAAATAAAATATAGCATAAATCAAACTTTACTAAGAGCTACAAAAGACAGAAAATTGTGGAGGGCCATGATCATCGATGGCCTGTAGGGACACGGTACATAGAAGAAGAAATAATAAAATTATGTAGGCAACCTTTGAAAACCCAAGTATATACGTGTCGGCGTTGGAAATTTCGTTGCTCGATTCACTTCTGGAATTTGATTCTACCGAAAACCTTGAGCGCCAACGATATATTCAATTAATACGTTCCCACTGCAATTTGATCTTCAGACATTTCAGTGTGAGATGTTGGCTGATGCTAAGTAATTTATTTTCAGGTCATCTCTCACGATATAACAAAATAAACCAATCATTTCTTCTTTTCACCGACAGGTTGTACCCAGTAGTTTTCAGGGGTATTCTTGCTTTTCCGAATAGACAACATTTTTGTAATCGCTCTGTTTTTAATTTACAATCTGCAAGGGTATTTTATGTATTTTGTCCAATATCCAAATATTCTAATAATTATTGGTGCTATGATTATTTTCTTTGCTAGTCTTTATCAAATTTAACTGTTATGAATGTTTCCCTTTGATTTATGTTGTATAAATATTTCCTTCTGGGTTCTAAGGAAAGAAATAACTTCATGACATTTTGCACTGTTCATTTTTGTAAAAACCCGAAGATCCCACACATTTCTTGAGATTCTTTCCTGGAAAACGACCAACGATGTAATCAGTACATAACGCATGATTTTTGCAGAAACGCGTTATTCGAAAGTCAGCAAAACGTTCAAAAGACATTCACTGTCCTTTTTATTCAATAGAACATGCTTAAGTGAAGAATTGGTACCAAAATAAATAATGTTTATAAGAGAGTACAGAATGATTTCTTTGGTAACAAAGTAAAAGAATACTGAGCTGTTACGTGACATTTGTCCTTCTTTACGGCAGCGAATGTTGGACGATTACCTCAAAAATAAAGAAGAGACTCGACGCGACGGACGTCTGGTACTACAGAAGGATACTAAGGATATCATGGACAGAGTGTGTGAGCAACGATGAGGTCTTAGAGAGGATGCAAACAAGGAGGAGGTTTATACTTAACACCAGGAAGAGGTAGCTGAAGTTTCTGGGACATATAATGAGGAAGGAGGGCCTGGAGAATCTGATACTCACGTGTCGAATAGATGGAAAGAGAGACAAGAGATAGCTGCGCGGGACATACCTGAAGAGCTTGAGCAGGTGGATGACAGAACGCGGTCTAGGGGAGGAAGCAAAGGGAAGGAACTTCTTGAGAGCTGCAAGGAATAGAGGCCATGATCGCCTACGTCCTGAAAGGACACGGCACATAAAAAGAAAAGAAGTGTATTTCGATACCGAGAAACAACCAAAAAGTTATTCTAACGAAAGACTCTAGAGACGTTAACTGCATTTTTTTTAATGTTTGATTTGCAACTTCTGTCAGCGTTTTCATAACTTTCTTTCGTATTTGCACTAAATGCACTGTTTATCTTTGTCTATGTTTCGAAAGCAAACACAAGTATTTATTTTCGTGATTGTCTCTTCCTTTGATTTTCAGTATGAATAGTTTATAAAGACATTTTTGCTTTAATTTTCGACACTGAATATTTGTGTATGTCTATTCCGCTTCCTTTTGTGTTGATTGTCAAATAAGGAAATTATTTGTTTTTAAATATATTTAGACGAAGCAAACTAATTGTCATGGGTCCTTACCTATAACTACAGAATGAACTCTTACTAATACTATGTATATTACGCCTCTCAAGAGAGAGAGTCGATTCAAGCCGAGCTTCTCGGCTTGACGATCGAACTCTCTGCCTCTGAACAGAGAGGAACCTGGACGAGGCTCTGCCGAAGGGCAGAGTCTCGTTCGGGGAGGTTGACCAACCCGATCCCGTTTATACAGGTTCTACGGGCATTTTTTGGCCGAGCCTACGGGCTTGGGAAACCCACGTTAAACTTGGCCTTGTGCCACATGCAACCCTCGTGGGGGGTGGCTAGATACCGAATCGAGTCGAGTCGATAGTAGTTCACTCCAAACCAGACTGACAGTCATACTAACACCTTCTACCTATTGTATTATTATATCGTGTAATATACCTTCGTTATTTCTACTCTTGTGTTCGTGTTGTTCTTCCTTGGTCCTAATCTGGACTATAACACTATCAAACTGATTTTTTTTAAAGCAAGAAGCTGAATAATACATTAATAAGCTTTTACAATGCTAATGACCTTGAACAAAAAAAAATATTGTCATGGGTTCTTACCTATAATTACAGGATGAACTCTTCTTATCACTATGTATACTACGCCTCTCAAGAGAGAGGGACGAATCGAGCCGAGCTTCTCGGCTTGATGGTCGAACTCTCTGCCTCTGAACAGAGAGGAACCCGGGCGAGGCTCCGCCGAAGGGCAGAGTTTCGTTCGGGGAGGTTGACCAACCCGATCCCGTTTATACGGGTTCTACGGGCATTTTTTGGCCGAGCCTACGGGCTCGGGAAACCCACGTTAAACTCGGCCTTGTGCCACATGCAACCCTCGTGGGGGGTGGCTAGATACCGAATCGAGTCGAGCCGATAGTAGTTCACTCCAAGCCAGACTGACAGACATACTAACACCTTCCACATCTTGTATTATTATTTTCGTGTAATATATTCTTAGTTATTTCTACTCTTGTATTCTGTGTTGTTCTTCCTTTGGTCCTAACCTTGGATCATCACACTAAGAAACATAAATTCAGTTAACATCAGAAAATTTTCAAAAATTACGCAATAAAAGAAATTAAATATTTGTAACATCTATATATCGATATTATGCGGTTAGTCCCCAGGCTGTCAACCCGGCTGGATAGGTCACTTGAATGTCAGGAGGTCACATGTCAGGTCAAATCTGCACCTGGCTTCTAGGAAGGACTATGAGTGCAAAGCTTACCTAGCCAAGAGCTACGCTGAGACACAAGACTACACATTAATATCGATCTCTTTTTATGCAATACGGATTCCCTGGAGGTTACCCGGGTCGATATACACTTGATGAAGGCTGGATCGTACAACGGCCGAAACGTTGTGACAACATCAACAAAGATGAGGGCAATAGTCCGAATGTAAATTGTGTAAAAATTTGCTTTTATTTTCAAAACAGTCGATGCTCTCAATAGATTTTAGTATGCAAATAAAATCATTTACATTATTCGTACTATTGTCTTCAACTTCCTTTCCATATTTATCACAACGTTTCGGCCGTTGTACGCTGCGGCCTTTTTCATTTGATTGGAATGTCGAACTGAACTCTTCATTTCGCTCCCTAGAGTACAACGGCCGAAACGTTGTGATAAATATGGCAACAAAGGATGAGGACAATAGTCCGAATAATTTAAATAGTGTACATAATACCTAATCTCAGAAATATAGAAAGATACTGATAAAATCATTATCACGCAGTTTGTTACCAAATATTACTTTTGAAATATTCCATGCGTGCTAAAATAAAGGCCAAAATATCCCCTCATAAGAAAAAGCTAATATTAGGATTACTATTTATGCTACTCTAGTTTTAAAAATGAACGAGTCGATGATATTATATTTAATCTAGGAGATAAGGAAACTTAACATAGAATATATTGTGCTAGGGATAGTTTCGCCTATCACAAATTGCTACAAAAACCAAAATATCAACCTAAAAACTAAAGTCATGTTCTTAAACATCCTCGTCACATCGAAACTTTCATATGGATGTCAAACATGGCGCCAAACCTGTTCAGAAATATCTAAACTGTCACCTGAATACAACCCTTTCTCATATCTGTGATTAAAAGTGACTTTGAGCGAACTCTATGAATCTTGGCGAAGATCACCCGCGGAGACGGCTCAAGGTACTGGCAACTCGGGCAGTCGCTCGGGTCACCATCAAAGTCAGTCTTTGGTATTCTCAGCGTCCTGTTTTAGATGAATTGTGTGTTTTTGTGATTTCTCCCAAAGCTTATCCACAAGCTAACTTAGTAGGTAATGCGCTGTTATCCTCTGTCCCTCTTACCCTCAATCTGTCCTGTGCGTGTCTGATTTTTTAAGCTCTCTTTCCTCGTTATGTGCCCTAGAAATTTCATCTGCCTCTTCCTGATGTTGATTATAAGTTTCCTTTGTGATTCCATTTTAATAGCTAATTAAATAAATATATTCTTGTGGTGCCGTTATACGTTCCTAATTCTCCTTGGTGTACACTGCTAAAACGGCTATGTTCACACTATAACAGCAGCAGGAAAACCGGCGCGATCAACCGCAAACTTCGATCACATCACCACAATAGTATACTATAAACACGGATGTGCAGGAGTCTGTGTGACCAACCTAAATATATATATATTATGACGAAAGTGCGTATAATTTACCCTTGATGGAAGATAAATAACGGTTCGATCTAAACAGGTGAAGTTTGTCGTGATCAGGGTAGCATCAACTTTGAGGCTTGTACCAAAAGGCAACAATAATGGATAACGGCTCAGATTGAGGAATCGAGAGCCGAGTTCGAACTCCAGTCGAATCCATTACATTCACTTACGTGCAAATACCTTTGGAAAAGGTATGAATCCTCTTCTTCTTCCCCCACGCTATGAGTAAATAGCAGGTCAGATCAGAATCTATAGAGTTTCGTGGAAACTAGTCTACCGCAGAAAGAAATGGCAACCTACTGGGGAAAACAATCTGCCTTGTAGGTCATATATCCTAAGTTACACGTTCGCCTAAGCATGTATCACGTATGGCACATAACTGACTAAGAATGAGGCATTTCAGTAAACATTGTGTGGAGGGACCTAGCTGTTTCATACACGGAGCTGAATCATCCTCATTTCCTTTATATTCTACTAGCAGTAGAATGCGTTGCCCGGAGATGTAACAGTAACAGATAGATCAAGTATCGACCATCATAAAGACTGAAAAATAAAATTGACAAAGATTATTGTTTAAGGTTGACGGACACGCATGTCTTAATTAGTTTTTTTTTGTTTTGTTTTGTTTTTTGTTTTTTTTACGAATTGTTCAAACCGAAACTCAAACAAAAACATTGTTTTAAATCGTTATGCGTCTACCGATTGAATAGAATTTTATTATAAACAATTGTCTTGTAAATGGAATTTTTAAAGCATTCTGAATGTAAAAATAAAGAAAAAAGTGTGCAAGACAATAAGAAACACTACCTGCCAAAAAAAAAGCGAAGTTTTGTTGAAATCGGTTGAAAAATGTCGGAAATCCGATCCCATATATAAACGAACACACACACACACACAAACAAACAATCTGGGTTTTATAAGTATAACTCGATATGAGTTGTCCCCCTTTCATTTTGGCGACAGAATCGTGTTTTACCGTGTTTTCAAATTGATTTCGTGCAAAAACAATTGTGTTTTTCCAATTTTTGGCGCTGTCAGAACAACCGCAAGGTAATTTTACTCAGTCCTGTGAAGTTTTGTTGGAATCAGTTGAAAAATGTAGGAAATCCGATCCAATATATAAACGTACACACACACACACACACACACACACACATACACACACATACACACACACACATACACACACACACACACACAATTTGCGTTTTATAATAAGTAAGATTAGTAAGTAGTAAAATCCACTACTTGTTATAGTAGCATAATTTATTACATATATTAATGGACTTGACTTATATTTTTGAACTGGTATGTCTAATTTGCACTTTAATACAGTATCAGATATTTAGTACATAACGACGGGCGCCATATTCTATACATAAGCCTATTTGAGTCATGTGTATAGACACCTGTTGCTTTAAATTAAAATAAACATGTCACCGGTATATATTAGATCATTTCACGCGAAAGTATTTGTATCCAACTGATAGGCAGCTGGTTACTTGTAACATAACAATGTCCTAAACTGCGTAGGATACGAGACGACCTAGTGAGAAACGGAGGTAAAAAGATTGTGTTACGGTAGCGTTTAATATATCGACGTTCTAGATCTTCTGAAAATCAACATTTAAAATCAAATCATTTACACTATACATTTGGCCTTGGACCAAACTAAGCAAAGCTTACTGAAGATTTGATATTCTTCAGTATGAATTGGCCTACGGCCATATCATGTTGAAACACCGGTTCTCGTACGAAGCATTGTCGAGTCTGGCCAGCTCCTAGATGAGTGCCCGCTTGGGGATAACTGGTGCTCTAAGCTTGGTTATGCGGATGGTGTAATAGATAATGGATTGTTAATTGGAGAGCCGAGTTCTAATTCCCGTTGGGTTCATTATATGGGCATGCGCAAATACTCTTGGGGAAACGTGTGAGTTCACTTATTTCCCCCTAGCTATGGGTTAATTAGTAAAACTTGTATCATCAAAGCCATTATTATCTAGATAAAAATATTTCGATTTCGCCATTAAATAACACATATTGGATTATGTCGCTAAGCAAAACAACCAACCAATAATAAGTGTGGGAATAACAATTTGCGAGAGAGTTTGGTTGATGATTATTAGCGGGTTATTACAGATGAGTGGTTTGATCCTCGTTGGTCGCCCTATACCATTGGCCTTTTTCCAAACTAAGCTAACCTCAGGGATTATTTTGGGCACCTCCACGTGGAGGTACTACCGAGATAGTTTCCATAACTGAGTAGTCTGTTTCTCATTGGGTGTCGTATATTTGTAGCTTTGTGCCAAACTAAGCTTATTAACAACTATATATGCCTGTGTGAATGTGTGTGTTTATGACTATATATGTCTGTGTGGATGAGTGTGTTTATATATGAATATATATGCCTTTCTGAATGTGTATGTTTATATATTACTATAAATGTGTGAATGTATGCGTTTATATATGACTATATAATATCTGTGTGAATGTGTGTTTATATATGCCTATATATGCCTGTGTGAATGTGTACATTTATATATGATATAGTTAAATTCCCAGATCAATTCTGTGGACAAGACAGATTAGTATAAAATGACAATTGGAAAAAAGATCTTAGATTTTACCGACGCGTTTCGTCTTCCGACTTTTTCAAGGCAAAAATGAAATTTATATATGAATATATATGCCTGTGCGAATGTGTGTTTATATATGACTATAAATGTGTGAATATGTACGTTTATATATGACTATAAATGCCTGTGTGAATGTGTCAGTTTATATATGACTATATATATATATATATATGTGTGTGAATGTGTGAGTTTATATATGACTATATCCTTTAAATAAGTTGTATTTCGGCTTCAAGATTTCTTTCAAACATATTTGATGGAAGAATATCGACAAATTCTGTCTATCTAATGTTTTGTATATAGATTTTTGAGTATATATTTTGAGTATATACTTACGCACGTATTTGTTTAGGTAAGCACGTGTGCGTAATTATGTGTGTTGGTATAAGTGTTTATACTAGTGTAAGTGTATGAATCAATTTGAACATAGATTCACTGTGTCTTTTCTAAAAATATTTCCATGTCAATTGTTCTAATCAACATTCAGCTTTGATATTTCGACTTCATGTATTTAAACGTAGTACTAGATTGGCAGTTCGGTCTCTCATTTTACTACTGAAATTGCTAACCGTAACCGTAATTTCTATTCTAACAATTTATTTTCTCATACTTCTAACCGATGAATCTCACGCCCGGTTTCATGCTTTCCTATTCAATCGTATCTACAAAAAAATTAAATGCAACGCCAATCGTCATCATCTTTCGCCTTTAATTCTGTTCTTTGTATTACACGTTCTCCTGGGTAATGTTTTCTCGGTTTTCTTCACTATAGTATTTTTTCATCCTCAGTAAGCAGTTGCGTCTTAGTGGCTTTATCACCTTGCTCAGAGAGAAATGATTGAGAACAAAATCCAGCAAAGTCGACGAATTTACACCGAGTATATGGATTCATGAATTAATAGTGCGGATCTATTACGCACGAACATATATATATATACACACAAATACAAATCAAATACAACGCCAAGCATTCATTGCTAAATAAATCATAACTACATTACTACAGGCAATTTACAAATCGCAGTAATGCGACAATTTTGTAATCGCTCTATTTCTAAGTAGTCAATTTTGTGCACTTCTGGGAGAAACAGATCACAGAAGCTTTCTTAAGTTTCCCCCAAGCTCGCACGCTGATTGGTCGATGCCAACCAATCAGATCGTTTGCACGGGAAGAATAATTCTTCCCGCGCAAAGATTTCGAGCCTAATGTCGCTTATTTAAGCCAAGATTTTTCTATCCCAACTAGTGTGAATTCAACCGCCAAACAAATCCACGACAGTTGAAACCATGCGCCAACTTTCTCACTCACACACCACTCACATGCTGAACATACCTTGTACACATTCACAAAAACGCTTCTTATACAGCAATATCTTTCAAGAACAATCATTACAAAAGACTCTCATGAACATTCTTCCAGTGAACTTTGAAGCACTAAAATAACAGATAAAGAGAGACAACTCTTGGTTAATTTAACCTTTTCTTACTTAAATGCATGCTTTCCTTCACATCGTTGCTTGATATTGTACATCTTGTTAAATACATATTTTATGTGTAACAATGTCTTTTGGTTATCCTTTTTTGCGTGTGCCTTGTTTCCTAATCTAAAGTTAAATTAATGTGTTCAAGTTCGCCACAAATCCATTCATAATAATTATGTATCTATTGTAAAAAAGAAGCGGAAGATTAGTGATGCTGCAATTTTGAATATCCCAAAAGAAAGCTGCAATAATTTCCTTTAACCAAACAGCTAAGTATTGCAAGATTGTGTTCAATGATGAAATAGATTGTCGCCACTCAATTTTAACCTCAGTGTTCACTTTTATATTTATATACTCTCTATCCCTGATATAGAAAACTTTTACCTATACATAGAACATACGTTAACTGTAGAACACTAACCATCAATTAAACCCCTACTAACCACGGGTATATCATACCCGATAATGAAAATATCAAAAGACATATTAAATATTGATCTTTATTTGAAATATTTTACATGCAGGCACTTCAAACTTTGTGTTAACATTAATAGGAACTGAAAAAACATTTTATTTAGGTAAGAAAATCAGGTACTGCAAATTGTAATTAAAAATAGGAAAATTTGCGCTGGGTACTATATACCCATGGTTAGTGTTCTAGGGTTAAACTATAGTTTTATGATATATATATATATATATATATATATATATATATATATGTGTGTGTGTGTGTGTGTGTGTGTGTGTGTGTGTGATACGTTAGTTCAAAGGAGAAAATATTTTACTACATGAGAAAATGTTGATTATCTAAAAAGGAAAAAGGTTTAAAATAACATTTGATGCTAAAATACAGCCAATATCTATGTGCGTGTGTTTGTGTGTGCATGCATGTGAGTGTGTGTGTGAGAGAGAGAGATAGAGACAGAGAGAGACAGAAAGAGTGTAAAAATTAAGAAAAAGAGAATGAAAGGCTTGCTGTCAATTTGAATAATTGATTTGTTTTTCACGGCTTATCAATGCCATGCAGTCTAGTTAAAGTCAGAAAACATTTTTAGATTGCAAGAACTTATTTGGAGATAATAATGATTTAGTTATAAAAATCTTACTAATTAACCCATTACTGGGGGACACATTTTGCAAGTTTATTTGCGCTTAAGTAAATATAAGTAACCCAACTGAAACTGGAACATCTATTAACTATTCCGAGGCATTATTCATTGCATCACTCACACATCCACAAAATTGCAGCACCCGTTATACCCAAGCGGGAAACCATCTAAAAATTGATGATTAACTTCGATGATCTTACAGGAACAAGTGATTCAAGGTGATGTAGCCGTACGCCTATAAATAAATGAAAATTACCATCGTGACATCAGCTAATAAAAGTAAAACTATATTATTTAGCCAATGATTTTGGAATTTTAAACATGAAAGAAATCTCAGCAGGGCCCGTTTCTAAGTCTTCAGATTGTGCATTAAATATGAAGAAAGAGATTGTCAGTGGTTGCGAATTAGTACTTACTTTTAAGATAAAATAGAACCATTATGTGCATTATATTACTAATGATTTTTACTATAGAAATGCACTGAAAATGAAGTAGTAAATGATTATCGGTGGTCAGGAATTAATGCAAATTTTGCAGAAAAACAGGACCCGTCTGTATATAATGTAACTGTATTGTGAATGATTTTATTATAGAAATGCTTTAAAAATAAAGAAGAAAGATAATTCTGGTGATTAGGAATTAATAAAAAGTTTGCAGGAAATATAAAGTGTATAACGTAAATGCATTGTCCATAATTTTTCTATTGAGATGCATTGGACCTCAAGAAGAAAGAGATTGTCAGCGGTCAGAAATTAAAATATTCTTCTCAGACAGTATAACAATTATTTGTATAATGTAAAAGCACTGTAAATGAGTTTAATATTGAAATGCATTGAATATCATAAAGAAAGGGATTGTAATCAAGAAGTAATCAAAAAAAAATTCAAACACTAGGACTATTACTTGTAATGATTTTAATATTCAAATGCACTGGACATCAAGAAAACGGGATTATCAGTAAATTATTCGGACATTAGGACTGTTATTTGTATAATGTAAATGAATTGTGAATCGTTTTAATATTGAAATGTATTAAACATCAAGAAGTGAGGGATTGTCAGTGGTCAGGAATTAATACAAACTTTTAAAACAATAGGACTATTATTTGTATAATGTAAATGAATTGTCAATTATTTTAATATTGAAATGCATCGAACAAGTATAGGCTGCAGCATAGGGCCCAGGGTCCGATTATCCTTTAGGCTAGTATAGGCTGCAGGATAGGGCCCAGGGCCCGATTATTCTTTAGGCTAGTATAGGCTGTAGCATAGGGCCCAGGGCCCGATTATTCTTTAGGTTTGTATAGGCTGTAGCATAGGGCCCAGGGCCCGATTATTATTTAGGCTAGTATAGGCTGCAACATAGGGACCAAGGCCCGATTATTCTTTAGGCTAGTATAGGCTGTAGCATAGGGCCCAGTGCCCGATTATCCTTTAGGTTAGTATAGGCTGTAGCATAGGGACCATGGCCCGATTATTCTTTAGGTTAGTATAGGCTGCAACATAGGGACCATGGCCCGATTATTCTTTAGGCTAGTATAGGCTGTAGCATAGGGCCTAGGTCCCGATTATTCTTTAGGTTAGTATAGGCTTCAACATAGGGACCATGGCCCGATTATTCTTTAGGCTAGTATAGGCTGTAGCATAGGGCCCAGGGCCCGATTATTCTTTAGGTTTGTATAGGCTGTAGCATAGGGCCCAGGGCCCGATTATTCTTTTGGCTAGTATAGGCTGTAGCATAAGAACCAGGATCCGATTATTCTTTAGGCTAGTATATGCTCCTGCCTAGGGCCGAGGGCCGGATTAACATTTAGGCTTGTATCTGCAGCCTAGGTCCCAGGAACAGATAGTCTTTTAGGCTAGTATAGGCTGGATCCTAGGGCACTGGGATAGATTAACATTTAGTTGAGTATAGGCTACAACCTAGGACCTAATGCTGGATTGACCTTTAGGCTTATATAGAGACGGATTAACCTTTAGGCCTCTCAAACTTTTATAAAGCAACGATTTCAATTTTCTACATGTTATACCTTCGAAATATTTCCATTAACTGAAATTATATTGATATGACAAACTCATATTTATTTGAATTTGTCGGAAGCAAAGCAAAGAATATAATGTTTTAGTTTGTATCATTGTGTTTCAAATAGATACATGTTTGATTTTAGTACAGAATGTTTAATTCTTAGAAATTTATATAAAGCAATGATTTTTGGTTTGCAATAAATAGTAAAATAGTGGGATTTCTTAAAAAATATTATTATTGACAAACCAGAGATAGATGTTCTCGTATATTTAAATAACTTGCAATTAGCTTAGTTCCAACTATGTAAATGTCACTAAAATATATCACGAGTAATAATTATTAGTTTGGTGCAAAAATAATGACGCAATAATGTCGTTTTTTGACGTTAAAAAAATACGTCAAAAAACGACCTTATTACGTCATTATTTTTGCACCAACCTAATATTAGGTTGGTGCAAAAATAATGACGTAATAAGGTCGTTTTTTGACGTATTTTTTTAACGTCAAAAAACGACATTATTGCGTCATTATTTTTGCACCAACCTAATAATTATTACTAGTATTTTTTAACGTCAAAAAACGACATTATTGCGTCATTATTTTTGCACCAACCTACTAATTATAGGTTGGCTCCATCTGAGGAGGGTTCCATAATTCTGTTCGTCTAAGAACCACAAAAGGCCCCAGTTTTACTGATAGATAGAATAGGCCTAACGTGTATAATTTAAAATGCGCATTTTTCAATGAAAGCAACGATTATCGGCATATTATTTTATCTCTTGATATATTAATAATTATTTGTTTTGAAATAAAATCCTATCGCGTCAGTTTTAATCAGTGAAAAACAGTTAGATGGAAGTCCTTTCCTGGCCTCGTTGCACAAGATACACTAGAACGTTCAGACAGATGAAATGTTCAGTGATATAAGCATTGTCAAGCGTGGAGTATGTACTCTTAGAAATTAGATCCTCTTTTTATTAATAGCCACATAACTAATTAACAGAATAATTCGCAAAATCTCGCGTGTTCAAATAAAGTACAATATAACAGAAGTGGGCGTGCATGCGAGTGTGTGTGTTTGTGTAAGCGCGTATGCATGTATGCATGACATTTTTACTGCACCCTTAAGAGGCTACATGAATATGGCGACTTTCTTAGCTTAGCTTAGATATGGCACAAGGCCGAAAATATGACGCAGTCTTGTTGATCGAACTCACAATATATATATATATATATATATATATATATATATATATATATATATAGTATTAACACACAGACACATACGCACATATATATATATATATATATATATATATATATATATATATATATATATATATATATATCGGGTGTAACAGCAAAATTGTCTAAATCGTATAACACCAATATTGTTCAATTGTTATATTAAGCTTTTAAGCGTTGTATCTTAGAAATGATTAAAGATATCTTATTGGAATTCTCTGAGGTTTTTGTAACACAATCGGACTCTACTTTAACCAATAAGAATGTATAATTACTCCCCAAGCTTCATAAACGAAAATAATATGTTCGTCATTAATTAATCATAGCTAAGAATTGGAAGTTCATGAAGGATTGAAATAAAGTTCAAATATATATATATATATATATATATATATATATATATATATATATATATAATTTCGGCTCTTGTTTTGAAACATGAGACCTCTTATGTAGCGAGTTGGAATCATATTTTTAAATAAATAATTATATTTATGCTCTACTTTCGTATCGAGCACTATTTTTTTAAAATAATTACAAAAATACTAAGGAACTTTGGATTATTTACCAAACCAGTTTCTTTCCTATTTTCTACAATATTTTCACACACACACACACACACACATATATATATATATATATATACATATATATATATATATTATTATTATTATTATTATTATTATTATTATTATTACAGGATCATTTTCCAACTTATTCAAGATGATCTTCGCCCTCTCTAAACTTCTAACATTTTGTCCTTGAGGTGCCTTACAGGGATCGCGTACGATTTAATTTTCAAGTTTGTTTTTTTTTTTCACTTCTCTTTGGTCGGTCATAGTTGAAACTCTTTTCCAACGTGCCAAACGCCTTATGGATTGAATTGAAACTTCTCTAATTAGTCTCTTTAACTCTAAATTGAAATGATGGTCCCTCTTCCTCTTGTGACCTCCTGATCCAGTTTTCCTCTGTACTGATCCCTCTTTTTTTAAACTTATTCACCTTGTTCTCTTGATAGTTCTTGAATGAACTTTGAAGACGGAAGCCAGACTATGAATGTTGGTAATATTACAGAAGGCCGGAAAGATCTTTTTCGTCCCACCATTGCTCAGTTGGGAAGACATAGCGTGGCTGCCACAAAACGATTTTAACCTGTTCTATTTCTAGCTGAATAACTCAAAGGGGTTTTCAATGATTCTTACGAATAATGGTGTCAAGATGGCTAAACGTCTTAACTGAAAACCTGGAAAAATAAACTCAATTAGTTTAGTCTTTTTTTATAGATGTTAAATATTTTGTGCGATGGACAATTTTGTTGTTACACGATTTGGATAATTTTGCTGTTACACACGGTATATAAAAATATGTCCTCGCTTTAAATAAAAGGCAAATGACTGAAAAGCCGAACAAAACAAATCAATCAATCAGCCAATAGTAATTTAATACGCTCGCCTTAGTTTCAGTACAGGACCCAAATTATGTGGTAACGAAATGCGGGCCAAAGCAGTTATAATTACTAATTAATACTTTTGTTTTAGGAAGCATTTCCGTTTCGTAAGGAATATTTTCCCGTTATCCAGTTTGAAAGAAATGGGGGTGTGAAGTATGTCAAAATGACAAAAGGGATAGGAAGTCGTGGTGAGTCATGATCGAACATAACTTGAAGGAATACGCACATAAAAGATGAACAAGAACAAAAAGAATTTGAATATACATTTTAAATATGAAGCGTTAGTACACAAGTGAATATATTTTATTACATGCAACAAATTTGATTATTTAGAAAGAAAACGTTTAAAATATCAATTCACTCAGTTTAGTTCCATAAGCGATCATGTCTCTTTTGATCAAGTTGCCGTTTCTTTCTGTAGTAGACTGGTTGCCAACCAAGGCTACAGGACCCAGCCTGTGCTACTATTCAACCAATAGCCGGTGGGAAAAATATCAATTCCTATCTTCCCTAAGTGTATTTGCGCGTAAGTGAATGTGATGTTCCGACTGGAATTGCACTTACTAACCAAATAAAACCAATATATATGCGTGTGGGAGTCTGTGTTTGTGCGTGTGCCTCTCTCAGTGTGTGTGAGGGAGTGATAGAGGGACAAAAAAGAGGGGAGTAAAGAGAGTGCAGGAAAAAGAAAAGAAAAGAGAATGAGAGGCTTAGTATAATTTTATGGATAGTCGAAGTTAAAATGAAATCGTTGAATCGAGTTCGAATTTGGTTGTGTCACATTGTTTTTACGAAGCCCTAATTCAGTAAGAAAACGGGAATATACAGGTGACTGCGCTTTAACCAAGAGACAAATATTGTTAAAAATAATGTATTGTTTCTGGCATGTCATGAAGAATGACTGAAAAACAGAGTGAGTGATTGAACAAGTGGGATATATCATTGTACAATCCAGGGAATATTGACCTGATAAGCATATTCGCCAACTGGAGCGATATAAGCATATAGATACATAAAGAAATATAAACTGAGATAGATAGATAGATAGATAGATAGATAGATAGATAGATAGATAGATAGATAGATAGATAGATATGAGCAATGACATAGATAGATAGATAGATAGATAGATAGATAGATAGATAGATAGATAGATAGAAATAAAAACATGGCGAGAAATGAGAAGAGAAGGAGAGAGATAAGTACAGGTGGGTTTAGATAAGAACGGAATGATAGATAGATAGATAGATAGATAGATAGAAAGAAATAAAAACATGGAGAGAAATGAGAAGTGAAGGAGAGAGATAAGTACAGATAGATAGATAGATAGATAGATAGATAGATAGATAGATAGATAGATAGATAGAATTGAAAACTGGGATAGATAGATAGAAAGAGAGAGAGAGAGAGAGAGGATGAGTTGTAGATGAGTTGGCAAGCTGAAACGTAGCTAAATTTTAATCCTACATTTTCCCTGCGTCTGTGAATGAGTAACTAAGCAGGAAGCCGTGAAATACGAAACGTTGATGTGACTTGGAGCAAGATCAGATAGGAGTGATAGAGGAAAGGATGAGGAGAAGGATAGTGGATAGATCAAGGCAACTGGAGATGTCGATTGACATTACATTTGAATAGTTGGAGATTATAGCTCTCAGAGAAAATGGAATAGTGAAGGGAGTACCACAGGCGAGAGGTGCGAGACATGAAGCTATTGGAGTAGAAGAGACGGCTACATTTAGTAGTTTCGACAGTGAAAGGGTGAGAGCGGGATGCCAGCCTCGTAGGGCGCTTGAATTCATATATATATATATGTATGTATTAATAAATATACATATTGTCCCTCACCGGTAACACAACAGTTTCATGCACAATACAATCTTCAGGTACTGGGGAGAGACCCAGTGTGTGATATCTTCTATTCATTCATTCATATATATATATATATATATAAAGAGAGGGAGAGATAGAGTGAATGGTATCTCTGAGTACAGATTGAAAAATATAAGTTAAATGTTTTATATATATATATATTATATATGTATATAACATTATATATATATATATTTCATCATGTCCACAACCGAATTCTTTAACGCACACATATGCAGAAAAGCACTGGACAGCTACTTTGTGGACTTATCAGCAGTGCGCATCCTCTGCCAACAGCGGGAATCGAACTGAGACACTTCCGATATGAAGCATGCATCATATGATTGGTCCAACGGGCCACGACAGTGAAGAGGCAATTAAGGCATAATATATCACAGCTCATCCTTCCTGATGGTGACACACTCGGAGTATACACAACCCACAGGACTGGACCCTAGAGTAACGAACTGTTTTTTTTTTTACGGCGTATCAACCTTTTTATGTTATTCAAAGACAAAATAAATTAAGAAGGTAATAATTTTGGCGGAGATAAAAATGTTTTACTGATACAAGATATAGTATTAACCCATAACTGGGTGGAGAAAAAGTATAAGTGAATGGAACGAAACAAAATGGAATTGAAACTCGATACTCGGATTAAATATTCCGCTTCATTATCCATTACACCACCCGCACATCCCGCGCATCTGGTATTTCCCAGCGGTCACACTTCTAGATACCGAGAATACTTGACGTCGCTTAACTTCGGTGTTTCAGCGTAGGATTACGTCGTACTTAAGCACATCACATAGTTTTACGCCTGCCAAAATAAAGTATGCATAGAATGTAGCATAAACATTTAAAAAAGCAAGCATTTTTTTAAAAAATAAAAGACAAATTCTGTTGCATATTTTTTTTTTTTTTTTTAAATCTTTTCAAAGTATATTTTATACGCTAGGATTAATAACATAATATCATTTTTGGAGCTCATTAATGTTAAAGAATTATCGCGTGTACGTTGCCATTCGAAGCCAAGAAATGACAGTAACAATATTATTCATCAGCTTTTTGCGTAATTTCTTATTCTGACTTCAATATATCGTGTTTCACGGCTTCCTGATTAGTCACCCGTCTATAGTTGCATCGAAAATGGAAGATTTAAATTCAGCTAACTACATTTCAGCCTGCAAACTTACATACATCTATTTATCTATCTATCTATGTATCTATCTATGTATCTATGTATCTATCTATCTATCTATCTGATTCATACTGGCACTGGGGAATCCCCTGTTTCCACGTTGTTATTTTTCAAATCAGGGAAAACACCCGCCTTCCTCTACTCTCTTATCTAATTCTATACATATAGATACGCGTGCGCACGCGCTTACACACACACACACACGCTCGTGCGTGCGCGCGCGCGCACACACACACACAGAATCATATATATCTGTCTATATATTAGGTTGGTGCAAAAATAATTTCGTTTTCTCACATAGTAACATATGTTAGAAAACGAAATTATTTTTGCACCAACCTAATATATATATATATATATATATATATATATATATATATATATATATATATAATATATATATATATATATATATATATATATATATATATATATATATATATATATATATATATTAGAATGGTTTTTTATTAATCTGACATATTTTTATCAATTTAAACGTTATTTTTGTGGTTATTCGTTTTTTCTTAGACGCTCCGTTTATTTATTAAACAATATATTTTATTTATATACGTCTATAGGCCTGAATGTTCGAGAAAACTTATTAAAGAGCAGCGTAAATTTTTCTTATAAGAAAATTTCTCGAACGTCCAGGACGCCAGAAGAAAATAAATAAAATAAAGTGTTTTATAAATAAACGAAGCGTCTAATAAAATACAAGTATCCACTAAAAATAACGTTTAAAATTATATATATATATATATATATATATATATATATATATATATATATATATATACACGAGGCATACGTGTTTTTCGATCTTGTGGCTACCGAAGGAAACGTCGTTCTTTTTGCCTTATAATAATGCCAAACGTTTGTTTTTAGATGGTTTGAGGAAAAATCGAAATGGAATTAAACGGCAGCGTAGTTTACTTCGGGCTGCAACTGACTTCAAGACGACGTGATTTTCAAAATTACCCCATACAGCACTTGCTTTTTACGTTGATGTAATTCATACGTTCTCTCTCACAAAGAAAAAGGAAACAGAACGGTAGAGTCTCTTCGACTTTTAACCACAGGAAAAGGAAAAAAAAACAAAAAAAAATACAGAATTATGCCGTCAAGAGATGAATGACTTCAGTACATCTCGAGTGGAGAATTTGTTCGATTTTGTAGACTAGTTTTCGCAGGTAGAAATATTTTATGGTTTTCAAGAATATTTAAAATTAATCAGATTTTGACCGAAATAATTTGGGAGGACGTCAATTTACCCACGTTCAATAATTTGGTTATTTTGGGGGAAAAATTACGAGAAAGAGAAGAAAAAGAAAACGCAAATGAGGAAAGTAAAAGACCATACAAACGACCTATAGAATTTTTCTGTACAGGGTAACCCGGATATAAGAGAGTTGTCGGGACAGGAGTAGAAGTTTCTTATATCCGGGTCTCTCTTATATCCGGGTTTGGTCTAATTTATATACATTAACACAGGCTCTAATTCGGGACCAGAGAAATTCACTCTTATATCCGGGTTTCCCTTATATCCGGGTCTCTTATATCCGGGTTACACTAGAGATAATGACATTCCATATATTTCTGTTGTAACTGATTTCTATTGATCGTAGCTGGATTCAATTAATAGAAACTAATTATGACTTATAGTCACACCCACATAAACACACCCACATACATACACACACGCACACACACACACACACACATATATATATATATATATATATATATATATGATGGACTCTCCGATCGATTTCCATGTATGAGAATCCGAAAATCTCATTCATTCTTTATGTTTTTGGTCGTATGTGACATTCAATTCCGCTAGTGACCTGCATAAAATGTTCCCATATTGTGCAACTGCAAGGATCCCGGGACATAGTCACAGGAATATTTACTGACTCTGATTCCGAAATTTCGGATAGAACTCTGGTACAAATATGGCAATTCACACGAAGTTTGTAGGAGGGACATTGACAGCTGAGAGTTGAAGCTTTAGCTGGTCTTTATCCCTGAGCCACGGCCGTCAAAGAGTCCTTTTGTGCACTTTCAGATATATATATAAATATATATATATATATATATATATATATATATATATATATATAT
>OZ010585.1:64033875-64078875 GCA_963932145.1 Acanthosepion lycidas | reverse complement strand
ATGTGTGTGTGTGTATATATATATATATGTATGTATATCGATATATATATATATGCTTATACACACACATATATATATATACTTATACACACACACACATACATATATATATATATATATATATATATATATATATATATATATATATATATATATATATATATATATATATATATATATATATATATATATATATATATATATATATATAATTGCTTCCAACGTTAATATAGTGGATGCTTCGGATTTGAAATAGACGTCCCATTTTTATTTATTTGCGTATTACTTTTATTGCGTTCGAGAAATCTTAATAAAGATCAAATAAATTTGCAAAGGGAGATGCAGGTTCGATCACTCTCAGGGTACGGATTTTCTTTTCTAATATTTGCAGTATGCGCCGCCTGATTTAGATAATAGAAATTGCTTAATAAACTAAAATGGGGTGTCTACCTCGAATACGAAATATCTGCTATAATTACGTTTGAAATAATAATTAAAATAAAAATAATAATAATAATGCCAATATATATATATATATATATATATATATATATATATATATATGTATATATATATATATATCACTCCTTCTCTCACGCTCTCTCTCTCTATCTCTCTCTCTCTCTCTACACACACACACATATATATTTGTGTGTGTACATAACATTTATTTTATGTACGTAACTCAGTGCTTAAGCGCGCACGTGTCCTCATTACTTAATATGTTTTTGCATGACCGTATAATGTCTTCTAATTTTTGCACAGATATACACTAGAAACATAATTTTCTAACTCCCCAGGTATAAAATTATTATATTTTTGCGTGTAGAGGTGTTTCTCCTGCTCGCTCGTATGTATGTGTGTGTGTTTTGTTCTGTGTGTGTTCGTGTGTGTGTGAACATGCGCGCACTCGAGTGTCACTGACATACCTTTTCTTTCGTTGTAGCTATATAGACGCTGGATATTTTTTTCGATCGTCGTTTGATCAGCTTGGGGTACTGTGGTCCATTGCAATCGTAATTCCCGCGCGTGCAGTGCGATGTTGTAACGGTGGGTGCGCTGGGCACGGCGGTAATGGACTGCGAATCCTCGCAATGTCGATTTTTGCTGTCCATTGACATAAAGCTATAAGCAACACTGGTCATAATTAGGGAATCCTCACTTTGTTGGTTTGCGGGCTGTGTGGTTACACACATACATGGACATTTGGTAAATTGCTTTCCAAATCACTCATTCGTCCAGGAGAAGGCGATAAATATTCCAAAGGTAGAAATTTAAGAAAAAAAAAAATATATATATATATATATATATTAAAAATTTAAATAACTGTTGGGTGGGGGGATAGAAAAATAAAGAAAAAAAAAGAAAAAGAAAAAAATAATAAAATAATAAAATAAATATAAAAAGATTATAAACTATACGAACTTAAAACTTACTAAAAAGAACATCAAAAAATAACTTAATCAAAGAAGTCTTGTACGTTACTCTAAGTTTCTATATAGTTAGTATGTAAGATTTAACATTCTATACTGAACTGTCTAGCTTCGTAGCTTTCACCGGTGACGAGGGAAAGTTAGCACGTGCACCCCTGATGCGACTCTGTGTGTGTATGTGTGTGTGTGTGTGTATGCGTGTGTTTATGTGAGAGTGTGTGCATGTGTGTGTCTGTGTCTCTGTGCGTGTCTTTGTTTACTTATATATAATAACATATATATACACACACACACACACACACACATATATATATATATATAAATATATATATTTATATATACATATATATATTTATATATATACATACATATTGGTGTAAAACTTGCTCAGCATCTGCATTTACTCGTGAGTCTATATCCATTTATAAATAAATATATATATATATATATATATATATATATATATATATATACATATAATTATCTATGAACATGCATACACACACGCATATATATATATATATATGCATATATATATATATATATATATATATATATATATATATATATATATATATATTTATATAAGTATCTTAACTAATTTATATATATATATATATATATATATATATATATATATATATATATACATATCTATCTATTTATATAGATAGATATGTATGTATATGTACATATGTATGTATAGTCCTCTGTTGCTAGATGTGCATTACGTGTGTTGGCTTATAACGTTACATCGTAGTATGCAAGTACAAAACTAAACAGTGTAAATCTTGAATTTTAGAAAAAAGGTATCCGCAGAATGATAATTTAGCTTTTTTTTTTAATTATAATATTTTAATTATATACTTTCGTAATACTAACAATAGTAATTACATTTAAAGTCCACACTATTATGATTATTATAATAAAGTCGTAGAGCTGGTAATCCAGGTGGTAATGGGAGAACTTCAGTGCATATTTTTTTTAAATTGTTGCGGCACTGATGAAGAGAGAGTAGAGGGGGATGGCTAGAAAAAGGGCGTGGAGAAGATGACGTAGAAAGAAAGAAAGAAAGAAAGAAAGAAAGAAAGAAAGAAAGAAAGTAAAATGATGTACTTATATAAGTACTTTTTATTTATAGTGATGAGAATATTTACTTATTAAAAATGTAATGTTTACTTATTTTGAGTACTTGATTTTTTAAAAGAGTACATCTGAAAAACGGGATCATTTGAAAATATGAATCGAAGTTGATAGAATTGATTTGAGAATATTCGAGAAGGAATTAAACGGGAACACAGACAAACAGATAGATATATATGTTTTTACCCCAATATATATATATATATATATATATATATATATATATATATATATATACATATTTGGTTTCTTTTCGTTTTTTTTTTTTAATAAACTGATGGTCATTTACAGAAAAGCCCTTATCTGTAACCTAAATTAAAGGGCAAATCCGATATATATATATATATAGAGAGAGAGATAGATCATTAACAGAAGATAGGTAGATAGATAGATAGAACATTAACCGACTTATATATATATATATATATATATATATATATATATATATATATATGTATATATATATATATATATATATATATATATATATATATAGAGAGAGAGAGAGAGAGAGAGAGATAACTGACTTAGATATATAGATATTGTTAAAACTATTATTTATGAGTGAAAATGTTATTTAAAACCTTTAATTTTGCGTTTCAATTTAAAACGAGAATATATACTTGTCATATTTGAAGGACTAATTGGATGGTTGGAAAAAGGGCTTAATTTTACAATCAGGTTTTTATTTATTATTTAAATATTTATTTACTTATTTATTTAATTTAACTTCAGTAGGCAGTTGTATCTTCTCTAAATAAGCAAACTCCTTTCGTTTATTAAAGATTATAACAGGAAATATAGGAATTTATTGTTTCTTTAATTTACGCAAATATTCATGAAGAACTATTTATATATATCAGCAAATAAAATCTAACTTTTAAAAGCACGATAAAAATTAAATATATTACATTTTATTACTTTGAAAACAGTCATTTTTTTAAGGTTGTCCTACAAAAAAATAAAATTCATGTTGCTATTAGCAGATATATATGTATGTATATGTGTATGTATACATATATATATATATATATATATATATATATATATATATATATATATATATATATATATATATATATATATATATGGAGAGAGAGAGAGAGAGAGAGAGAGAGAGAGTGAGTGAGTGAGTGAGATAGAGAAAAGAGAAATAAAAATAAGGAATGAGATAGATAGATAGAAAGAAAGAATGAATGAGATAAAAAAGTAAGAGAGAATGAAAGAAAGAGATAGAAATATTGAAAGAAATAATCATATATATATATATATATATATATATATAGAGAGAGAGAGAGAGAAGGTGAGTGAGTGAGATAGAGAAAAGAGAAATAAAAAGAAGGAATCAGATAGATAGATAGATAGATAGATAGATAGATAGATAGATAGATAGAATGAATGAGATAAAAAAAAGTAAGAGAGAAAGAAAGAAAGAGAAATATTAAAAGAAATAATCAGATAGATAGATAGATAGAGAGAGAGGTAGATAGAGAGAGAGAGATAGAAGCTATAAAAAATGCAATTAAAAATAGAAAGAGATAGATAGATAGATAGATAGATAGATAGATAGATAGATAGATAGATAGTAGATAGATAGATAGATAGATGATAAATACTGGTGAATAGTTATAGATATGCGAATATGTTTAAACTTTGGTTTCTTTTCGTTTTTTTTTTTTTAATAAACTGATGGTCATTTACAGAAAAGCCCTTATCTGTAACCTAAATTAAAGGGCAAATCCGAATGAGATATTTTTCTTATAAATATGGATGAATTTATGGAGATATGCATCTAAATATTATATCGAAATGTGTGAAATTCTTTTCTCTCCACTGTCTCTTCTGACTGCTGCGTTTAAAAAGCTTCAGACACATATCCCCGTGTCTGTGCAGTAACTCTGAATGGTTATATACGTGTCTGCAAGCAGATTTATTTGGGTAATGCCTGTATTTGCTAGTGTTCCAATAAGTCACTTATTTTAGCAGGTGAGAAAGAAAAGCAAGTCAAACTAGCGAGATTGACAGGCTTTAAACAACAAAGTTTTGTTTAAACAACGTAACACTCTGAATGCTGATATCAAGTGTGGAATGTATGAGAAAAAGTAACCGTATGCTTTAGTGGGTGTGTACACGCGCGTGTTGTGGGGGTGTCTCACAGTTCTTTAAACGCATGGCATTTCAGGGGATATACGCACGTTTGCTTGTTAGCCCAGCGAGAACGCACACTGCACACGGTACGCGTTTGCTATTTCAAATGATCACCTTAAGAGTTTATTGCCGAACCACACACACACACACACACACACACACACACACACACACACACACACACATATATATATATATATATATAATTTAGTCACAGAAAACTACTTGGGGTCTGAATGGATACGAATGAAACAAGCTTATCTGAGAGGCCGTTAAAAGTACAAACGTGGCCTTGAAGTAATGTGGAAGCATTCTCTGGTGATGCGATGGGCTGTGCGTGTGTTATTGAGAGTTAGATGGAGCAGTAACGGGGAAGAGAGAGGCAATATATATATATATATATATATATATATATATATATATATATATTTTTAGAGTGGTACGTAGAGAAACTAGAGAATAAAGTATAGAATATGAAAAGTATAAAAAAGTATAAAAAAGTATAGAATATGATAACGCGAGTAGAAACGATGTTTTGAAAAACAATATAATTTATGAAATCTCATGAAATTCAAAATAGTTTTATGTAGCTCTTAATATAATTCTATTTAGAGACGAAGTGAAAAAACTGAAAATATTTCTGTAACCCGCAGCACACTTTAATAATCGTAAAAAGTTTATTTCTCAGTCTGTTTCTGAAAAGTTTAAATACCAAATCATCATGCATATATGTGTTTATGTGTGTGAGAGAGTGTGAGAGAGAGAGAGAGAGAGTGTGTGTGTGTGTATGTATGTATGTGTAATGTTGGAATATTCAAAATATAATAAGCATCTTCGTTGTTGTAGTAATGTGTATTCGTTTTTTTTTAAATTTTGTTAGGTGTCTGTGTAAACATTGATTAAAATCAAACGTCAAAGTTAGAGATCGTACAACGATATAAATAAAATGATTAATGATAGAAAATTACCGAAATGCCAAATGAGTTTACTAATACTCAATTCGAACGATTTAAAGAAACTTAAGCAAAAACCTGTACCAATATATATATATATATATATATATATATATATATATATATATATGATTCAAGACAAAAGGAAAACTTTTCTTATCCGACCTGTTTCGTCTTCTGCATGGCTTTATCAAGGCAAATGTAAAGATTTTATTTTCAAGCAAGATATATAAGTTTATAAACCGAAGCAGAAATCTCATGAGTTTTGCTACTTTTTTAAAATTTAAGAAAGCTCATGAATATATGCCAGGCTAATTGAAAGTCAAGGTAAATTATAGAGGATGTCAAGTCATGTAATAATACATTTAATAAACAAAAGTGAGTAAATGTTGTTCTTGTTGTCGTGGTTATTGTTGTTTTTATAATAACGTTTAAGTATTAAAATCTTTCGGGCCAATAAATACAAATACACCTCATTATATATATATATATATATATATATATATATATATATATATATATATATATAGGGAAAGAGATAGATAGATAGATATATATATAGATAGATAGATAAATAGATAGATAGATAGATATTATGCAATGGACTAAGTCCGACAATTACTTCAATATATTTTCTGTTTAAACGTTATTTTTATAGATACAAATATTTAAGTAAATGCTCTGTTTATAATAAACAGTATTAAATAACATTCAGTAAATGTCGTTAATATTGTTTATTACAAACAGAGCATTTACTTAGACATTTACTATAAAAATAAAGTATAAATCGAATATATATCTATCTATATATATCTATCTATCTGTCTATCTATATCTATCTATCTATCTATCTATCTGTCTATCTATCTATCTATCTATCTATATATATATATATATATATATATATATATATATATATAATTTTGTCTTAGATTAACTGTAAAAGTGAATGTTTCGCATTCTTGTAGAGTAGGAATATTTTCGGGATAGGTAAATATGTATTATCGTCATACATTCATAGCGTAATGAGATTTAAATTGGTGATGAAGAATTTAAAAAGTTTCCAGAGTAAGAAATATAGAAAACAAAATTAAATGAACAGACAAAAATAAATTCAAAGCCCAGTATAGTTTTGCAAAGCAAGGAAATAATTGCATAAAAATATTCTTAAAATGGTATAACTTGACCAGCGGCAAAAATTTTGGGCCATTTTTTTTTTTTTTTTTTTTGTGTGTGTGTGTGTTGTTTTTTTTTTTCTTCTTTCTTTTTTTAAGTGCGCCATTGATTCGAGTCGGAGATATATATATATATATATATATATATATATATATATATATATATATATATATATATATATATATATATGAACAATTAGCGCACAGGTAATATCAAGACGTGGAGTGTGTGCTGTACGAAGTTTCTCAGAACATTCAGGCGAAAGTGTGAGCTGAAAAAGGACACGGAGATCTTGTAAGCGATACACTGCGAACAGAGAAAATATGTCCCGAAATAAACTCTTCCCAGCATCATTTTCGTCAGAGACTTGCAAAGTTAAAAAAAGAAGAGTTCTACTTGGGTTACCAACCTCATCAGCCCTGCCTACCTTCTTTCTTTCTCACTAACCTACCTGACAGACTACCTACCCGTCTATCTATTTACCTACCTATCATTGTTCATAAACACACAAACATACTTATTTATTTTTCTACCAAAATGAATATTTAATTACGTACACACACGAATGCACAGCGCACGCACACCATATCCAACATCGTGACCGGCACTTACATCTAATAATGATACACAAGAACACATAACCATCCTATCTATCTATCTATCTATCTATCTATCTATCTATCTATATATATATATATATATATATATATATATATATATATATATATATACATATATATATATATACATATATATACATATATATATATATATATATATATATATATATATATATATATATATATATATATTAATCATTTCTTTAAAAATTATAACATAAATATGTTATAAAATCACTACAAAAATAGCCATTTTGTTTCAACACCCCTGGTGTCTTATCAAGTGATGATGTTGAACTTGATAAGACACCAGAGGTGTCGAAACAAAATGGCTATTTTTGTAGTGATTTTATAACATATTTATGTTATAATTTTTAAAGAAATGATTATATTCGCTCTACTTTGTATTAAGCACTCTTTTAAGAATAGTAATTGTTGGTTATTGGAATTTATTCCGTGTACACCAATCATATACTTGGATATATATATATATATATATATATATATATATATATATATATATATATATATATATATATATATATATAAAGATTCATTCAAACAGACATGTATCTATTTAACAAGGCCTTCTTTATGCACTGTGTCTATTCAGGACGTAGGCGATCATGGCTCTCCATAGTTTTCCGGACATATATAAAATAATTAAATGCTGTCTTTCTGTTATGCCTCTTAAACCTGTTCCGCCATCCATTTTCTTAAGCTCATCAATTATGTTACACGCTGTTTTCCTCTGTCCGTCTTGAACTCAGTCTACCCTGTGAGTATCAGATTTCCCAAGCCGTCCGTCCACTTATTCTTCCCGAGGTTAAATGTTAGGTTTAACTATAAGTTTTCCTTTTGTTTCCATTTTCTCTAAATCCTCGACCTTGCTAACATGTTAGATCAATGGTATCCTCAGCATCCTTCTGGGGAACCACATTTCTCTTGCTTCAAGTTTCTTCTTCATTGTTGAAGAGACTGTCCAGCATTCACTACCATATAGGAGGAGAGACATCAGGTAGCAGTTCAGTTCTCCTTTCTTTGTTTCTAACGTAAATGTGTGTGTGTGTGTCTGTGTTTGTTTGTTTGGATGAGAATCCAGCAGAATGGTAAATATATAAGACAATTTCGCTTTGACATATTCTGTCAATGAGTCATCAACGTCTTAAATGACAGAAAGATATCTTAAAACAGAAGTTGGACAAATTGTCTGATATATTTACCACACGCACACAAAAACACACGTGCTCATACACACATACACACGCATACATGCACATACACACACATATATTATATATACATATATATATATATATATATATATATATATAGAGAGAGAGAGAGAGAGATAGATAGATAGATAGATAGATAGATAGTGATAGAGAGAGAGAGAGAGATGCGTGACAGCACAAATACTCATTACTTCTAATGTCTAATCATATCATGGGAGCATAATATGACTTGGAATTTGAAGTTTTCTTTTACTTTTTAAATCATTTAATCCCAAGCAAGGCGGGAATGCCACTTGTACGCAGGAGGTTACAGAGAGTGAAGGCAAAAGAAAAGATTGGTTATAGTGGGTGACCGAGGAAAGGATAAAAGCTGAACATAGTTCAAGATAGAAGATGGCAACTGAAGTTGAATTTAAATTTAAATTTTTGAAGATTAGAGTTATCAGGGAAGCAAGCAAACAGAAAGGAGTTCCACAGTTGAGAAGTTCAGGAAAAGAATCTCTTGGAGTAGACGTGTATGTTACATTTACTTAATTCAACAGTAATAGGATGGGACCTAGATGCCAATATAGTTGCATAATTAAACACACGTAGTGCGGGCACCAAAAATCTCGTCAGAGCAGTAGCCATGAAAATATTTGTAGTAAAGACAGAGGGAAGCCCCGTCATGTCGGTGAGAAATTCACTGAAGTCGTGATGCCAAGTCAGGATCGGTTACATTGCAGATCCTTCTTTGGATTTTGTCAAAAGCCTCGTGATGAGTAGCAGGAGCAGCTGATCATATATGCACGAACGAAAATCGGTAAATGTACAAGATGGACTCTGACAAGAAAAAAATTCTGGAACGATACAATTACCCAAATTTCACGGAATTTCTTTCCCTCTTGATAATGACTGAATCCAGTTGAAAGCTTAAAACTTCAGCAAAGATAAACATGAAAAGTTGAGAGATCCTTTAGAAATTTAACACAAAGATACGCAAAGAAATGAACCAAGAAAAAAACTTTAAATATATTTTTTGTTGTCTTCAGCAAAACGTTCCTGAATATATATATATATATATATATATATATATATATATGTGTGTGTGTGTGTGTGTGTTTGTGTTTGTGTGTGTGTGTTTAGGCAGCAAGCCTTTTTTCTTACAAATTTCATTTGAATATGACAGTCAAAGTGCTTTTATTTAGTTTTTTATACAATTTCTCATGCGATCTAATAATTTTATTTTTCTTTGCGGATGATAAATTATGTAAACAAAAACTGTCCGAATGTTCTTTTTATCCGAGCGCTTTCGGCTATACATTTAGCCATTTTCAAAGAATAGATATTTTAACTGTTAAATAAGAAATAGTTTGTCGCATGAATGTTTTATAAAATGTTTACATTTTTCAAAACACAGTCAAGATATTTTCTCCATGTTCATAGTTAATATTATTAAGTGTTGTTTTTTTTTGTTTTTATTAATAAGGCTTCCACTATTTTATCCTTTATATATATATATATATATATATATATATATTCACTTTTATGTATTTATATATAATTTATATTTTTTATATATACTTTACATATATACTTTATATATATAAATATACTTTTTATATATAAATATACGAGACATATGTATATATATATATATATATATATACATATATATATATATATATATATATATATATATATATATATATATATATATATATATCGTCCACGGGATGATCTCGGAGGAGATGGAAAGCACTTGAATAGAAAAAAACTACACCACATTCCTTGATGAATTCCATCTTAACTTCAATAAGCTGATTAGAAAACTAGAAAGAATTATTATGAAAATAGACATATGTCTATATTATTCAATGCGATATATTTGAGTGAAGATATATTGCATATATATATATATATATATATATATATATATATATATATATATATAGTTTATGAAAAACTAGGTAAATCCGTATGGGTAAACCTAAGGAGGATAAAATCCAGAGAGCTCAATGTAGGTCCAGAGCAAATAATTTAAATAAAAACAGACTACTTTAAGGTTCCATGTAATAAATTATTTCACCACAGCCCTTTTAAAGGACTGCGGATCATCAGACTTTACTTACAAGGTTTGGAAGTAAAGTCTGATGATCCGCAGTCCTTTTAAAAGGCCTGTGGTGAAATAATTTATTACATGGAACCTTAAAGTGGTCTGTTTTTATTCAAATAATATATATATATATATATATATATATATATATATATATATATATATATATATATATATATATAGGCAGAATATCTTCATTCGCGATGCCCCTTGGAAGATTATTTTTAATCATCATTCAGAAATGAGTCTCTTATATATATTTTTTATATAAAAGCTGGCTTCGAAGCTTTCGTTCCAACTCGGAAATAACAAGTCATAAACTACCTACTCAGCCGCTATAGCCCGCGGATCTGATTGTAACAGATGTCTCTTTGTCGCTGCTCGTAATGAGTGCAAGCGAGTGCTCTAAGAAGCAAAGTCACTATTTGCTAATATAATGAGATGCCGTATAACCTTTCACAAGTTTGGTTCTCGGGATTACTGGCGGCTCTGAAAGAGTTTGTTGAAGAATAACAAATGCTAAGTCATTCCTCATTTCAATCAGTATGAAGTACTGACATCTACTGAAGCTGACGTAGGAGGCTTTACCAAGAAGTTCTATTTCAGCTCCATTCTCCACTCATCTGGAGTACCTCTGTCACATTTTCCCACTAGAACGGAGGCTTTGCAGAGTGACATACACATAACACCGTCACTGGGTTCTAGCTTCATGTTGAAATCAGAGCCCCACAAAGATCCCTGTCGTCATCCTAAATACATAAACTCCTGATCTGGCTCCTGCACTCTAAATGCGTCGATGATTCCTTCTTTCCAATTTGTTGTAAATACTCCTCTGTAAACATATAGATGTAGCCGTGTTTAAGTATGGGCGTTACGGTAATTTAAACTATCATGATTAGAGTTCAACTGTTGATATGTGAAAGGCTATAGTTACGGTAATAGTAATATTAGTCGCTTCCTTATAAGGAGACACCCGACATTCATTGACTGAGCAGCCAGTACTACTTTCGTTCGAAGTTTATAAAATCTTACTCTCAAAACATTCTTTTCATAAAAATAGGTTTCTCAAGTTTAGCACCATCCAATGATAATACCGTCTTTCTTCCTAATGAATTTTACTCATTTGAAGTAATTTTTATATATATATATATATATATATATATATATATATATATATATATGTGTGTGTGTGTGTGCCCGCGTGTGTATGTGTGTGTGTGCCTTCGTGTGCATGTGTGTATATGTGAGAGAGCGTGAATTATAATTAATGAGATTTACCTCATATAAATGATCATTTCGCTCATAGGAAAGTAGTTTTTCTCTGGACTTATCAATGTAAATACACACACACACACACACACATATATATACATATATATATATATATATATATATAGTTATATATATATATATATATATATATATATATATATATATATATATATAGTAAACTTATATGAATATGTTTCACATTTAATTAAAGCTACATCAGAGATTGAGAGAAAACAAAGAGAGACTTTGTTTTATTCCAATCTCTAACGAAGCTTTATTAAAAGTGAAAAATCTTAGATTCATATACGTTCCCAGTTTTTAAAAAAATAATTATTATATATATATATATATATATATATATATATATATATATATATATATATATATGTATATATATATATATATATATATAATGAAACATGTTAGCTTGATATACGTTTCTCATTCTTTTATCATACTGTCGAATTTCGAGACGTATTTGATCTGTATTTGATTTTTAACACACGCGTACATGCACGCGCGCGCGCGCGTGTGTGTGTGTGTGTGTGTGTGTGTGTGTACATATTATTCATTTCACCCTAAGTAAGAGGATAATGTCACTAGGATACAAGCGATTACAGGGAATAAAAAGGAACGAAAAAAACTTTTTCGGCACAAATTCGGATGTCTTCCTTGTTATTATTTGACTAGTCTTGCTTTATAGCTATGATCCACTGCAAGTACACTTCTTTAAACTGAAAAGTGCACTTGTTATCTTAAAATAAGTAGAATCCAGTGCTACGCCTTGATGATATATCTATCTATCTATCTATCTATCTATCTGTCTATCTATATATATATATATATATATATATATATATAGAGAGAGAGAGAGAGAGAGAGAGAGAGCGAGAGAGAGAGACAGACAGACAGACAGACAGAGAGAGAGAGAGAGATAACTTGCTCTGTGAATTATTTCTGCGCATGCCCATGCTCCTGCGCAATGACACAACGAAACCGGCTGAAAACACAATGGCGGACATTCATTTTTACTATGGTATTAATCAAAGCAAACATCAACACGAAAGCTTGCTCCATAGATAAGCGGTACTTTCTGTTGAAACCACTGAAGCGAATGTACTGAGTGGGCTTGTCAGATTTTAAAGTGAATCTAGGCTGCGCTTTCTAGCACTATTAAAATGGATAGCGGACAAAAAATAACAAAAGAAAAAAAAAAAAAACGGTGAGATAAGTTTGCTGACTGAGAAGCCGCAATTTCCAGCCCAGGTGGATGTTGATGACTACTTCAATTTAAAACGTTGCCTCTTATTCATTTATTTTTGTCTACAGTGTTGGTATGTTGGTAAGAAATGCGGGGGTAGGTGTTGATATTGCTGCTAGCAGTGATGATGATATCAATGTTAGCTGTGATGATGATAGTTTTGTTGGTTCATGATATAAGTAAAGATAGTGCCAAGTGCAGCCCTTGTCTGCCTGCGTTGGAACCAGGAATGTGATACAAACAGTATAAGATGAAAGATATATGAATTATTGTGTGTGTGGGGAGGAGAGAGAAATGGAAAGAGAGCAAACGATAGAGGGGGAGTGACAGAAATAGGAGAGAAAGTGAGAGGAGAGTGAAAAGAATTTTTGAAAAAATAGAATTATGTTAATATCTATCTATCTCTATTCATATCTATTTTTGTTCATATCTATCTATCTACCTACTTACCTACCTATCAGTCTGTCTGACTTTTTATTTATCACTTTTTTTCTTTTTAAAGTGTAGTTTTTCTTCACACAAAAACAAACTCTCTCGCACATACGCACGCATATATATATATATATATAGTTATTTTCTAAGCGTAGCTTAGATGTGGCACAAGGGCGAAAGTATGGGACAACTAGTGAGGATCGAACTCACTTTCAGTCATGACTGATCTAGCGAGACAAGCTTGCTAACCATTACACTACGCCTCGGTGCCCATATATATATGTGGGGGGTGTATGTGGGTGGGTGGGTGTGTAATCAGTGCATTTAGGCAGTAAATGTTCTTTATTAAGGCAAATATTACTAAAAAGAACAGACATTTTCTGTCGATTAATTTTAACGGCCTACTTATAATTTACAAATAATCCTTCTCAGACAGAGAGGAAATTTCCTCCGAAGTTTATTTCGGAAGAAAAATACAGAAAATATTGTCCAAGGTTTCGACATTATTAAGTCATCATCAGGGTAGGTGACTGATACAACTGGTGAGATTCATAGAACAAGTGAGTGTAGTGACGTACGCAAAGACTGTTGTTTTGTTTTGCTTTTTATGTACATCGGAGGATGTGGGCTTGTAAAGCTCTATAGCAATAGTTCAAGTAAACTGATAATGTGAAATAACATTTTTTTTTCGGTGATGTTTCTTATTTTAGCTATTGAAAGGAGTTCTTTATTCATTTTTTTATCGTTTTTAAGCTTTTGTTTACAGTAACATTAGTGTAAAGAGATGTAATATCGCAGCTAGCTATGGCTTTATCAGTCATATTTATTCCCCTTAGTTGTTCAACTAGGTTAGCTGAATTTTTAACATGCCATGGACTGCCTTCTCCGAAGAGAGGAGTTTAAACATTTGTTTTGGTTTTCATCAGTTTGTGGGGAGCGCTAACAATACCTGATATAAGGTAGATCATTGGAATATCTTCTCTGTGGGGTTTAGGCAGGCCATAGTTTTTATGACAAATGATAAATTTAAATTTAAAATTATCAGCGTTTTCGTGTGAATGTGTAGACGCATCGACGTAAACATTAGTTTAGTCCGATGAAGTACCGAAGGATAAAACGCGTCAAACGAGGTCTTTTTTCACTTACTCATAGTTTTTTTTTTCTCCTAAAATTGTTCATGCTAAAGACAAAAATTATATTTTGTTTTTCATTCCGAGTTATTTCATTAAACTGTATAATCTATCTACCACAGATAATGAGGTTATATATATATATATATATATATATATATATAAATATATATATATATATATATATATATACTTGTTGTTATATTTACCTATATAAGGCAATTATCTTTCTATTTATCACATTATGACCAGTTTGTCTGTCATTCTGTCTATTCTTCAAGTACTGTGATATACTGATATATATCTATATATATACTGATATGTGTATACTGTGATATACTGATATATATATATATATATATATATATATATATATATATATATATATATATATATATATATATATATATATATAGTAAAGGTAATAAATCTGTTCTTATATAATCCAAGTGGATGCTACTAATATAAAATATTAAAACTGATCCGTTCAATGTATTTATTATAAGATAGAATATAAATAGTATTAAACAAGAAAATTTCCCGCTTATTCTTTTATTTTCTAGAATAAAACTTGATAAGACTGGGACGAAATCGGTTGTCTTTAGTTAATACATTTACACTGATATGCGATTTAAATTATGCTTATTCCTTTAACGGCTATTATGAGTGAAAGGTAATCACACCTTTAGATCTCGAATACGCCCAAGACAGAAGAACCCTAACCCTAACCCCTAACCCAAACCCAACCCTAACCTTAACCCTAACCATTATTCTATGAACCTTATCCTCTCAGATGTCAGTCCATGCGAATATAACTCAGTAGGGTTGGGGAGAAATCAGGTGTGGTTACCCCAAATGAGTTGAATGTAGAGTTGGAAGAGAATTTACGAGCAAAGCATTCCACCTTAACTGCTGTAGATAGGACTTCGAATTGATTGAATAGAGGAGGGATTGAGGATTTGCTGTTGTTCAGCACACACTTGCAGAGCAGCCAATATTGTCGAGAACGAACGAACGAGGTGCTATACGTTGTTTCATTCTATCAGCAAACAGTAACTTCGCTTTATTGAGGACACGCGTGCACTCGTTACGAGCAGTGACAAAGAGACGTCTGTTGCAATCAGATGTGTCGCTCTGGTACAACCGGAAGAAGTTAGTCTTGAGGGTTATATCGGGAAAGCATGCGAGGGAGAACCAAGAAGATGATCGCAGTTTAACTTGGTATTTCCTTGCTGGGATGAAAGTGACGGTGCCAGCTTTCAATCAAGAAACCTCAGAAGTGTATTTTTAAGAGGATTATTGAAAACTTCATTTCAAGGAACGTCACGAAAGAAATCACGGAACGAGTCCCAATCTGATCGTTGATAAAAGAAAGATTCTGTTAGTAAGAGGTTCTTGGCTGGTGGGGAATCGGAAGATGTTTACAGACACTACCGCATGATCAGAGTTGCCAAGAGGGCAGAGCTGCGCAAGAGTCAGAGATAGAGTTAAAAAAAAAAAAGAGATCGATAAGAGAAGCGTGTCCATCAGGGTTACTGGGGAAATGCATGGGGAAGTCAGCCACTTGGGTGAGAGTTTGAGGGATTCAGAAATGAAGTATTTGGATACCAGCGAGGTCAGTGACAGAATGTTTAAGCCAGCTGCATGGTGGGCATTGCAATCACCGAACACAAATATTTTTGCAAACGGGTGTAGGCAGATGGACTTGTCTATATTATCGAAAATACTATCTAGCACGCAACGGTATTGAGAGGAACGGGAATTGTAGAGAAAGAATAGACTGTGTTAAGTAGAGAGAGACGGAGACACATGTAAGAACGATCTGGAGTTTCAAGAGAGAGTTCCCTAACCAGCGGGAGACGTCCGCAAACATAAACTCCCAGACCATGCATGTCGATCGTAGACGCCATTCTAAAGAAAAGAGGGTGTTGACCATGTTTGCCGTAGTCTCTGAAAATGGAATCCAGTGAAGCCCGTAATCTCTTCAATATCAGAGGTTGGCAATGTAGATTCGGAGAAAGTACCGGCTGCTAATTCTTCAAGTCTTCGATATCAGGTTGGCAGTGGAGATATTTTGGGAGAAAAAACAAAATGGCTGCCTTTATACACGTCGTATTGAATATTTTGAGCTTTCTGATTGGTTAACCCTTCTATTGGTGGACTATAAAATGAGTCAGCTCATTTTGGCTAGCTCACTAGTACTTACAGGGTACCCAAAAAAAACTGCAACAGATGAGAGCCAGCAATCGAGAAATCAAAGGAGTGGATTGAAGAGTTTAAATTAGTTTCACAAAGAGCTAGGATGTCCGGTGACTTTTCGAAGAGGAACAATTCCATACTGCAGAAGATGTTACGAATAACACGAATGTTGGAGAAAGAAAGGTTAAATGGCATAGGTATTTTTGTTGAGCTGATTTAGGTTTATCTCTGGTGGTTTATAGTCATGGCGTATTATTTTGCTAAGGAAAGGCTTAGGGTATTAGTAGCAGCTGTTGATCGCTTAACGTATCATGTGCAGGAAGGGAACAGGCGCAGAATGCAACATAGTGTGGCCCGGGGTTTCCCACCGGAGGTGCTTCCCGGGATATGCACGACATTGAACTGCAAGAACCCTGATATTATGCAACTTTTGATCAGAACAGTATCTCAAGACGCTGCGCAAGAGTTCGGGCTCTTAACTATCAGTCGGGAATAACAGCCAGAAAAATGCCAATCCGTTACCCTCAGTATGAAGAGATGTTGCCACCATCCGCGCATGTATATTTTTTGAAAGTGGGGGGTCTGTATGTCGGAGGACTGTAACTATGCTACTATGGATGATACATTTATATAACTTCCTGTCATCTGCTTCTTTTCTGTGTATATATTCGTGTGTATATATACTTCAGCTGGATTAATTTCCTGTTTATAATGTCCACCGACATCATTTGAGGCCTGATTCTGCACTTGCTGGCTATAAGGTATCTTACTAATTCAACCTTTTAATACATCTGGCTCTTTTGATGTTTTCACGTGCCACCGAGTGTAGTGTTTACACTGATATCACCAAATACCACAAATCAATTCCTATGAGAAGAAAATTTCCTGGTTGGCATTAAGCTCGATTTAGATATCTCGTATTTCCTGGCTTATAGTTCTACTTACTCAATGAACAACTGTTATTGAGACAGGAAATCTTTAAATTAGCTAAAAACCTTTGTAACTTTTTTGAAATCATTTCACCCCAATGAGGCCACTAAGACACAAGGAGTTACTGAGCATAAAAGAATAAAAAAAAGAAAAAAAATTATTCAGGAGCCAGAACAATAAAAAGAAAAAATAGAGAGAGAGACAGTAGATAACGATTAATATTGTATTTAAACTTTTTCAGATCAAAATTGACCGGAAGAGATTTCCACTGGCAAGAAGTACAAAAAAAATACAAATGTTATCAAAGACCTTACTGTTAGATCTAGCCAATTCAACTGTAAAATGATACAACCTTGTTGCCACTTTAATACGATTAAATTCATACGGTCTAGGTATCATAGAGGAAATTGGTGTTAATATTGCCGTCCCACGAATCATGCCCTACCGTAGGACATGTGAACTCTTCAGAATTTAACTTTAGCACAATAAGACAATAGAGGATCGAAAGTGCACTATCTGGGAATAGATTTAAGAGTTTGTTGATTATCGCTCTACACTAGCAAGCATTCTCACTTTATTATTAATCGAATCTTAGCCTAGTTAAAGTCCTTAATACAAATTTGTAAGTCATTATATGTCAATAAACTATCCATAACACGCATCCAATATATTTATGCCGCTTAGCTTAATGTGATATTGCAGACCTAGAAGGGTAATATGAGGTGTAGACTAAAACTGAGCGGAATTTGAACATATTAATTATCTGTTTATTGAACATTTTACCCAACCGCTACAATAAAGCGCACATCCGCTTATACACATACACACACACACACACACACACACACACACACACACACACATATATATATATATATATATATATATATATATATATGCGCGGTACTTATTGGAAAGTGGTAAATATCACTGACAGGGCTAAACTGATGATCGCAAAAGTGCGAAACTCAAAAGATCATATTCATATAACTGTATATATATATATATATATATATATATATATATATATATATATATATATTTGTGTGTGTGTGTGTGTGTAAGAAAAATATGTACGTCCTTTTTTATCTTCTTTCATTTCTATTATTTACGGTCTGCAGTAAATATTATCTTATTTTTCCAGCACCGTGCTCTTTATTTTAAAATTCAACCTTAAATTGAGCAGAATTGATGAAGTTACATATCTCCCACATTACTCAACCGCTACGTCAAGCGCACATCAGCAAATTGATACATACACACACATACACACACAAACACACACACACTATATATATATATATATATATATATATATATATATATATATATATATATATATAGATAGATAAATAGATAGATAGATACAGACAGACAGACTGGCAGAATTAATACAAATAAAAGTTTTGTCACTCCGCTGATTGATGTTCAACATCCCGACTCCAGAGTTTGGTAGACGTGCCCTCCGGTAATTACTCCGTCTACTCGTCAGAGGTTATCAGCAACTAACTGCTTATACTTCTCGATTTTTCTTTTTTGTATGCAGTTGTATGTTTTTTCATAGTATATGTGTGCGTTCGAGTGCGCACCCATGCACCCGTCATTACGTATGTGCGTACATGTATAATGCCGTGGTTATTTGTCTTTTTCATCATTTTTTTTTCTTTTTCACTCTAAACTCACTCGTTAAACTTTTCTCTTTTGTTTTTTTATTATTTATTACGATAAACTGAAAAGTCCTACTAAATCAAAACTCTACCTCCGACGTGAATCGAACCTGCACTCCTTTTTTTCCATAGGATCTAAGTTTCATAGACTATGCAGAGACACGTGATACAAGGAGTTATTCGAAATTTTCAGAAAGACTGATTCACACAGAACAGATTATCTACCAATCCAGTTTAGTCATGAAGAGCAGCTTAACAGCGTTAGTTGGACTTCTCAATTTAGGTCCGTTGTTATTCCTGGCATTGTTTCAGAAAATAAAATTTTAAAAAAATGGATAAAAACTCAAACAGGTGTACCCACTAAAAATAACTTTTATAGAATAGGAAAGAATATCAGATAAAAAATCCTTTAAAAAATTATTGCCTGAAACGCTATTATAGTGGATATTTGTATTGAAATTGAATAGTTTATATTACGTCTATCGGCCTGCGCATTTGAGAAATCCTAATTAAAAATGTCCTCTCTGACAGTGATCGAACCTGCATCCTCGTTTGTAGGAGAGACCAACATTTGATTCAGCGTACTTTAGCACTCGTCTACTGAAAACGCCACAGGATATGTTTCCCATTTTAAGGAAAGCACACTTCCTCGTACAGATATTTTCAAAAGTTTGCTTTTCTTAATTAATAGAAGTCGGAAAACGGTTTATACGTCAGTTGCTTCATTTTAAATTCTCTTCAATATTTCATAAGTGTTTTAACCTAGAAAAGGTTACTGAATGAGGAATAACCAAAACGGAGGTTGGAAATGAAATGATAATCTTTATAGCATCAACAAAATACAATACTCGCCAGCGGCGTGAAGTAGGTAAACCACTGCTACTCAGACAACATATTACCCCCACTTACAATAGTGCACAACGTATTTTGGAGGACTGGGACATACCCATTAGTGTTCATACGTACGGTATATAACAATAAGAAAATCAATGTTTCCCAGATGCCATAAAAGCCATTAAGACATTAAGAATTACTGAGAATGAAAGAAACAGATAGGACAATAAAAGAATGGGTTTTAAGGAGACAGATGATAATAATTACATATAAATATCTGAAGATCGGTGCATATACAGGAAGCGAGAAGTGCGGGAGAAACTACTAGTGTATCTATCTTATTGTTACACGAACCAATTTCAACAGTGAAATTATGGGACCGAACTGCTAATCCAGTACTGCGTTTAATATCTGTATATATCTCTGAGGTAAGGTATCATAATTATTTACATTATTTGGACTGTTATCCTCATTGCTATATTCATAACGTTTCGGTCGTTGTATGCTCCGGCCTTCTTCAGGTAATTGGAATTTCCAACCGAACCTTGTACCGCGGTAGATTTTTTCTAGTTCCACGTGCCATGCCTCTTCCAGATTCAGTGACTAGATCCAAAGAGTTGCAAGTTCAATAACAGACTACAGAAGTGGTGAACCCCCCAAAACTTGGAGAGTTAAAGGGCAATAACTGAGACATCCGAAAGAGGCATACGTGGAACTAGAAAAATTTACCCCAGTGGACGAAATAAAGTGTTTGGTGCAAAATTCTAATTACCTGAAGAAGGCCGGAGCGTCGATCCCAGCGTGCCGCAACTTTTGGAAAGTGTCTGAAAACCATACCACAGGTTGACCCAAGCGTTGTGAGTGAAATTGGGTAGACGGACCCTTGGATGCCGTTGATAGCTGTGCTAGCACGAAGTCACAAGTCATCGTGACCGAGGACTTGAGCATGCTGGCCTTGTTGAAATTGTTGATCACGCTAGATAGCACACTCTTTCCCAGAAACTGTTACTAAGGTCTGCTTAGCATAGTTGCTGTATAAACCACAGGTGGGCTCTGTAGGTGTTGAATAAACACAAATGCGCCTGAGCAAGTGTCTGCAATAGGGATTGGCTAGCCGCCCTTGTAGACGAGTATCCTCGAATACGAGTGGCCAGCTATATTACTACTACTATCAATAGTAGTTCCTGAAGTCAACCTCCATATTGCTGTCTGATACAAACTTTTGGATCACGCAAACACCAACGCATTTTCACGTGCACTGCGGATTCGATGTAACTCCATCAAGGAATGGTGATGTTAACGATGCGAATTCAGGAGTTAAGGTAACAAGAATCGAACTAGTTTCGATAGTATTTTGTTTAGGATTGAAAGAAAATCGCTAGGGCAAGAAATTATATTCTCTATACGATTTTTTTAAGTGTCATATAATCTAAAATAAAATTCTTACACTACTTATAAACAAACCCAGTCCTAAACCCTCTGGCTCCATGTCTCAGGGATATACTACAGCGCAAAACGCAATGAAACTTCATTCTTGATGGCATGCGGATTAATCCACATATCTTCTGAAATTGATATAGGAGAGGGTTGTAGCAGTCGAGGAATGAAGAAATGGAAACGAGCAAAGATCCTTCTTTGCAAAATCAAAACCAACTTCTTTAGCTTGATTTCTGCAAAGATTACCGGCAAATAAACGGCCTCTTACGTCCCCCTTCGGTGGAAGATAAGGAGATTAGGTAACAGCTCGGTAAGAAGAAAAATAATACACACACCAAAAGGCGGATGAACTCCAATTTCAACGGTCAGCTAACTAGATGTGGTCTTGTTAAAATCGGAAACGGAAAACAACGCTTACAAGGACAATTATTCTATAATGCACAACTCAGATTAAATAATGTCGTGAACGGATTCAACTATCTTCAAACAGAGAGAAAAACCAATATGAGAATGAAAGAAACAGATAGGACAATAAAAGTATAGTATATAGAATGCATATAGAAGGGCAATTAATTTTTTAAAAACTGATGATAGATTGGCACTGATCAACTAAGGAAGAAGACTTGATGCAATTCTAATAGAAATGCGGACAGCCTTTTAACGATGTGGGGAGACTGATAAAAATACTCCATTGATTTAAATACACGACAGAGGTGAAATATCGGAAGAACTTAGGAGATCAATGTTTACAGAATTGCCAAAGAAACCAGATGCCAATGAAACACAAACTCTACTTCACAATCAGCTTGACGAGCCAGATATGTAAATTATCATAAGGGTTTGTTAAAAAAATACAGCTTATCAGAGAATTAGTCCGGCAATAAGGCAAGAACACTGTAGCTTTCTTCAAGGCACTGGAAGAGAAAATGCAATCTTTATGATCAGAATGCTGTCAATGGAATCAAAATTATTTGAGAAGGATCTATATGTAAGTTTCATAGATTACACACAAGCACGTGATACGAGAGGTTATTTAAAATTTTAAGAAAGACTGATTCATACGGTAAAGATACTCTATCATTCCGGAACATGTGGAGGGAACAAATAGCCTGTGTACGGATAGAGATCGTGTTCAGAAATTACACAAAACTTAGAAAGAGAAAAACAATAAGAATGCACTATATTTAGATTTATTTAACATTTACATCGAGAAATGCGTACTAGAAAAGTTATCCGGTTTTATTACTAGCGAGCATAATCTCCGGAACATACGCAACGCATCTGGCCGATTCAGAAAACTGAAAATTTATTTGCAGAGGGAGTTGGGAAGAGTGAAACGAAAAGGCTAAATATTTGTTGTTAGCAAAAGAGATAGCACAAGATGTGACTTACGTATTGGAAACGTCAAAATCAAGCAAGTACGGAAATGTGGGTTGTGTCGAAACAGACGACAGAAAGTGCGAGCCAGAATTCGAAAGACATGCAGGAAGAGTGAAAGACGCTTTTCCGAAAGTCAGCAAAGGATTATGTGAGCGGGAAAATACATTTAGAAACACAGGATAGATTGCTGAACAATTAGATATTGTTTACGCTTCGACAGCGCAGTAGAAGTTACATGATTTATTCACAGGTAAAGATGTGGCTTGGTGCAACAGAAAAGTGCTTCTACCGAAGAATAATGAAATAATGAAGCGTGCATGAGGAAATTTTAAGGATATCATTGTTTAGAGCAACGACGAATAAGAAATTGTGCCGCGTCATCATGGCTCAAAACCTGACGACATACAACACAAGATGAATTTATTGATGTAATTGTCTTTTTGTTTTGTTTTTTTCATTTAAAGCAGGAACATATTTTGAATTGTAAGGACAATTATTAATTACGTGGGAACATTGCATTAGAATATTTTCTAGATAACAATGATTTCTCCACTATTTAATCGATAGCTTGGGGAAACTGATGAATTTATGTCTTTCCCAAAGGTATTTGCGAGTAGGTGAAGGTAATGAACTCGACTAGAATTCGAACGTTGCTCTCCGATTTCTTATTATGTATTCTCCCTCTCCCGCTAGCCATTACACCATCTGCACATCCAAAAGAAGATTAATATTTAGAGAAAAACTACCACCCTTCACAATGTTTTCGTCCCCAATTACTTTTTTATAATACGTCCTTTCGAACGAAAATGGTGCATGTTCCAGAAACTTCTTAGTATCTCCACACTTGCGTTGCCTGATCTACACTAGTCTTGTCAGCCAGGGGAGGATATCTGGGTTTTAGAGAAGGCAGGGAAACATCTTTTACTTTTTTCTTGTTTTTTTTTATTATTTACAGAATTTTGGAACTACAATGAGTCTAAAAAAACTCCTCTCTAAAAAAAATAAATTATCCACCCAAATAATAATGCAATTAATCCATATATATTTTCCAAACATAGCTTAGATGTGGCACACGGCCGAACGTATAAGGCACCTAGTGAGGATCGAACTCACCACTCAGTCGTAATTGTTCTAGCGAGACAAGCTTGCTAACATTACACCGCCTCGACGTACGCAGTGACTTTCCAAGCGTAGCTTAAAGGCAGCACAAGGCCAAATGTATGGGGCCGAACGTATAAGGCACCTAGTGAGGATCGAACTCACTACTCAGTTGTAAAATGTGCTAGCGAGACAAGCTTGCTAACCGTTACACAGAATCGAGGTGCCCGATCCACACACACACACACACACATATATATATATATATATATATATATATATAATGTCATCCACAGACAGACTGTTTCGCAGCTCATCAGTACGGCTAGACATCCGGTTGCCTCTAGCTAGGATCGAAACCTGACTGAATTGGTATCAGGCGGTTATTCTACCGCTAAGCTGTCGGCGCACGGTTGGGATGAAGGTGGATTTTTAGCGTATTTATTTTTGGAAACACGCCCAGTGACCGAGAGTGACTCAATTCGGCTTGCGAAGAGTCTCGCTATATAGCTATAATAAGTCACTGTTTACAAATATACCTCAGCCCGAGAGTGCTCAACTGGAATTAAATATATATATATATATATATATATATATATATATATATATATATATATATATATATATATATATATAGAGAGAGAGAGAGAGAGAGAGAGATAGATAGATAGATAGATAGATAGATAGATAGATAGATAGAGATATAGATATAGATATATATATATGGATCGGGTTTTAATTATCCCCTCCCCTTTTAGTCGTTTGAATAAATCTTTACTCCCCCCACCTCCGGTGTCTTTTTTTGAGTGGGAGGATTCTTATTTTCTTTTTCTTTGGTCACGTGGTATGATTTTGATTGTCGCCTACAAATATGCTGTTTCTCTTTTGCCTCTTTAGCTCGCTTTCCCTGACGATCCGCTTATGTGAAATCTGCGTAAGTCTGTCTGGCTCACTAGGTTTGACTAGGTCTGCTCTACGGTCGTATTGAGCTCTTTTGTTAGTTGTTTACTCGTGTCGAGGTTTTTTTGTTTGGGCTTTGAACCTGTATCTGTGCGATTTTTTTCGACAGACTTTCATGTTTCTAGCTCATTCTTTTTTTTAAACTTTCTTCCTTCGTGATTGATTTGATTATTGGCAAATCAAAAATTAGAAGGTTTTTCGAAATGAGTATAGTTACCTATATATATATATATATATATATATATATATATATATATATATATATATATATATATATGAAAAATAATGAAGTTTTCAAATAATGTATGTATATTATTTGAAATGCACCTTCTGAGTCGTAGTCTTGCAATGTGGGATGATGACACACTGACTTATGAAGAAAATGATACATTGAACAAAAAAGGTTGACAGCCAGTGATCTAGACAAACGTAACAAAGCATACAATTAACTTAGAACGTCCCCCTTCTCGATAAGGAACACTACATATGAAGTAAAAATTGCATTTATCGTTTTTGCGTTGGTAATATAATTATAAATGAATAATTCGTACAAGTTCCCACATAAAAGAGAACAATACAGTAGGAATCGGAGAACCGAGTTCGAATTCCAGTCGAATCCATTACATTCACTTACGTGCTAATACCCTTTGGAAAGGTATGAATTCTCAAATTGAGGCCTAATAGCAGGATAGACCGGGTTCTATAGCGTTGGATGGTAACTGGTCTACTGCAGAAAACAATGGCAAACTACTGCGGGGAAAAATCTGTTTCGTCAGTCATGTATCGAAAGATACATGATCGCCTAAGCGTGTATAACGCATGCGACACAACTAACTGAAGAGACTCGAAGCGACAGAGATGTGCTTCTACAGATGGATGCTAAGGAATTCAAGCACCGAGCGTGTGAACAACGATGACGTTTTAGAGAGTTTGCAAACAAGGAGGAGGCATGTACTGAGCATCATGAAGAGGCAGCTGAAGTTCCTGGGACACATAATGAGGAAGGAGGGCCTGGAGAATCTGATACTCACGAGTCGAATAGAGGGAAAGAGAGACAAGGAAAAACAACGCTTGACATACAAAACTAACCTGGCCGTGCGTCTTGAAATGAACCTCCAATCGGTTGTTAATTGGGGCAAGTATTGGCTGATCAACTTTAACGCCTCAAAAACTAAACTACTTTCTATTAATCACCATAGAGATCCTTCTCTGCCCCCCCCCATTAGTATGTCTGATAGTCAACTTCTTGAGAGCAATCCCTGCGTCTGCTCGGTCTCACGTTGACTGCTGACCTGAGATGGAACAAATACATTGAGTCAATTGCCTCGTCCACCGCGAGGAAAGTTGGCTCTCTGTGCCGCGCCAGGAAATTTTTCTCCCCGGAATCGATACTTCAAATATACAAATCAACCATTTGCCCTTGCATCGAGTATTGCTGCCATATATGGTCTGGGGCACCTTCTGTTTACCTCGGAGTTCTTGACAAGATCCAGAGACGGATATGTAATGTGATTAGCCCTGATCTGGCGTCTCGCCTGCAGCCACTATCTCACAGACGCGCCGTCGCCTCTCTCTGTCTTTTCTACAAATACTTTCATGGTAATTGCCCCGCTGAGCTGCTTTCACTGGTTCCCAGACTCTATGAATACAAGCGCCCTACGAGGCCGGCATCCCGCTCCCACTCTTACACTGTAGAAACTTTTAAATGTAGCCGTCTCTTCAACTCCAATAGCTTCATACCTCGCACCTTTCGCCTGTGGAACACCCTTCCGAATTACTGTTTCCCTGAGAGCCAATTATTCAAATGCAATGTCAATCGACACCTCCAGTTACCTTGATCTATCCACTATCCATCACCTCATCCTTTCTTCTATCACTTCTATCTGCTCTTGCTCCAAATCTTCTGCAACCCCCTGCATCCTAGTGGCTTCACGCCTTGCTCGGGCGTAATGCTTAAAAAAAACAAACCTGGCGGACTTAAGCAAGTGGATGGCAGAACGTGGTATGGTGGGAGGAAGCAGAGGGAAGGAACTTGTTGAGAGCTGCAGGGGATAGAGGGACGTGGACGACCATGATCGCCTACGTCCTGAATAGATATGGCACATAAAAAGAAAGAATTCACCCACATGATATCAATCTGACAATGCAGTTAGAAAAAAAATTAACGAAGGCTGGATCAGGAGACAGTTATTTCTTGCTCATCTCTCCAACTGAACATTTATTTAGACAGACTGGTCATAAGGATAGATAATTGCCTTACATAAGTAAATATGACAAGAATTATATATATATATATATATATATATATATATATATATATATATATATATATATATATATATCTTCACCGGTTGGATGAGTTTCATGCACAAAGCAATCCTCAGGTGCTGAGTATGGACTGACAGTTATTTAATTTGAATTTTAATATACCTGGTTATCCCAATGCCGACGCAGCTATATATTATGCTGGAATTACACTTGTTTAATATAAAAAAATGTATTTGAAAATTAAAATAAGTGGGATATATATATATATATATATATATATATATATATATATATATATGTGTGTGTGTGTGTGTGTGTGTGTAAGAAAATTAAAATTAAAAAATTAACATTTTTCTTTTTAATTTATTTTATTCATTTTTTATTGTTTTAAAATTTTTCATTTAAAGGGAAATTACGTGCTTTTATTTATTTTCTTATTTAAAAACAAACAAACATTGATTTATATTCAAAGTCAATAGTAATTTACATTAAAAATAAACCGTAATCTACATTAAAAATTAAAACTAATCTGGATCAATGTATTTAAGCAGATATTTATTTTCATGCCTACATGTAACCCTCAATTCATTTCTCTTGATTAATAAGCTCCCATTATTTAAGTGTTTTAAAATAAACATTTTTTCACAAAACATAAGTTACATTGATTTCATATATATATATATATATATATATATATATATATATATATATATATATATATATATATATATATATATTAACGGAAAGCCAACAAGATATATATATATATATATATATATATATATATATATATATATATATATATATATATATCTTGGCTTTCCGTTAATATGAAAATATCGATTCACGTAGAAATTCAATAAAGACAGATCCAGCGGCGAACCCATTGCTATGTCGTCTGTCTGTGTGCAAATGTTATCATTGTGATTGTAAAATCGTACTTGTGTGATGCAAGACACTAGTAGTTTACGTGAAATACTTGATAAAATATTACGAGATGCGTTTGGATAAGTTTTTTGTAACTATTTCTATGGTTGTTTTAACAGAAACATTAGTAAAAACACTTTCAACATCTAACAAGGCTAGGATGCCATTGTTAGGTTCATTAGAATATAATTACTGTCTTGCACCACCTAAGTACCATTTTAAGGTCACTATGGTAACATGTGCACACACTGATGGCGTAGACATGTTCTCGCCTCGGGGTCTTACTTCATCTAATTTCTACATGAATGATATAGAAAACAAGATATTTAATATATTTGTGTGTGAGTGTATGTACGTGTGCCCGCGCGAGCGTGCGCGTGTGTATATACATAATATATATATATATATATATATATATATATATATATATATATATATATATATATATATAGATAGATAGATAGATAGATAGATTGATTGATAGATAGATAGATCCGAACACAGAGATAGGCAAACAGATAGCTAGATAGATAGATAGATCTGAAGAATGAGATAGATAGATAGATAAATAGATAGATAGATAGATAGATAGATAGATAGATAGATAGATAGATATTAACAGACTCAAAGAGTGAGTAGTTTGTACGCAGAAAAAAAAAGTTGAATTTTAAACGCGGTTCTGTGGGAAGTCGGTGAGAAGAGAAAAAGGTAAGTCAGAACATATCTGTGAAGAACTACTGTGTGGGTAGATAGAGAGAGGGTAATGGGTGTGGCACATTAAATAAAGAAAGAAAGAACATGAGAAAGTAGAAGTCTCGGCCAAGTGATAGAAGGGACGGTAGATGGGGTGAAGAGACGGGTAACGTTGAGCAATGTTTCTACAGAGGTGTGCAGGAACCCAAGGGTAGCGTCAGTTGGGTACTGTACTAGGTTAAAACCGTTATGCTAAGTAACAGACTGGCGGGCAAACAATATTCACAGCGCAATGAACAGACAGGCCGACAGACAGACCGATCGACAGACAGACCAACAGACAGAAATGTAACTTTCTAGTTTTTAATCATTCATCTTATCTGGGAGAAAATTTTTTATTTTTTTTTATTTTTTAAATAAGATGAGAGAGGCTGAAAAGGAAAGAATAGAAAAATAGCTAAAAGAAATAAAGATGATTAAATAATTTTTAAGTCTTTCATGAAAAGAAAACCGTAAAAATATAGACTGCGAAATAAAATAGAAAGCAAAACAATCCGTTAAAAAAAAAATCTCAAGCTTCTGACGCTTAATTCAAGGCAAAAAAGATAAGCTTGATAAGATGCGAAAGAACGTCCAACTGATTATCAGAGATACGTCTAAAATACAGTAAAAATATGAACAGAACGACGATTTGCATCTAGCAAATGCATTCGTCACGGTAACTTTATTTAACGTGTCTGTTTATTTCGACGTCTCTTATAGTTTAACGTGTGTATTTAACGTTATGCTGTCTATACAATTTTCATGTGAGCAATCGAATTTAACAGCGTATATATATATATATATATATATATATATATATATATATATATATATATATATATATGTGTGTGTGTGTGTGTGTGTGTGTAAAGAAATGTAGTTTTGAGGTATGCTATATTTTTGGAATAAAGTGCTCAATATCAGAGATAGAGCGTATGTAAATATAAAAGTGAATAGTGAAGTCAACACTTAGAGGCGACAGACTGTTTCATGCTAAACACAGTTGTCAGGCCACATGCGTAGTATTTTTCTCGACTATTTATATATATGGGTCACTGATGCATTGTGGGTAGTCTGTTGCATCAGATCTCATCTCAAAATGGAGACATGAAAACAATGCAGACACGAAAACAATTTTTACTACGTTACTTGAAAATCAAAAACTGGAAAGAATTAGTAAAAATAAATAAAATAAAAGTAAATATGCAAAAACAAGTAAAATAAATTCATCAACAAAACACCCTTGTCAAAATAACCGTTAGAGCAGACTACCCATAATGCAATACACTACCCACAATGTATCACTGACTTGTATATATAGTCAAGAAAAAACACAACGCATTTGTCCTGACGATTGTGTTTAACACGAAACAGTCTGTGGCCTCTAAGTGTTGACTTCAATGTTCACTTATATATATATACATATATATATATATATATATATATATTATATATATATATATATATATATATATGTGTGTGTGTGTGTGTGTGTGTGTGTGTGTGTGTGTGTAGCAGACAGAGAAAGGAATCTACAAGAAACCCTGCAGAATGTAATGAAGGAAAACGAGAAGAAAGGATTAAACATTAATTACAAGACGGAATTCATAGTTGTAAGCAAAAGGGACTGCCTAACATGCAACTTAAAAATTGGAAATGCCAAAATCGCAGTACAAAAATTGAAATATCTGAAAAGGCTTTTAAGAGAGGACGGAAAGTGCGACACAGAAATCCGAAGGTGCGTTGGGATAGCGAAATATGCCTCCTAAAAACTAAGCAGTGTATTAAGAAACAGAAAAAAATTCGCTAGAAACAAAGAAAATAATACTGTTTTGTCATGTAATATCAATCCTTTTATACGGCAGGGAATGATGGACAATCTCCTCACAGATGAAGAAACTTGAATCAATAGAAATGTGCGTCTATTGAAGGATGCTGAGAATACAATGCACCCACCATGTGAGCAAAAAATGAAGGTTTAGAGAAAATTGAAACAAAAATATATAACATGTTGAAATTCCGGGGTGCAGAATGAGGAAAATTTGATACTCGCAAGACATATTGAAGGTAAGAAGAACTGAGGTTAATAATGTATAAACGACCTCGCTAGGTTAAGCAAATGAATTGTGGAACATGGTTTAGGAGAGATAACAAAAAGACAAAATTTAGTAACAGCTACAAACGACGAGAAATTGTATGAAGTCATAATCGTCAATATCCTGAATTGATACGGCACGGAGAAGCAGAACAATAGAAAAACTTAAAGAGTATCTTTTATTGTATCGTAGCACAGTCGGAGAGCCGAGTTCTAAATCCAGTCGAATCCATTACATTCACTTGCATGCTAATACCCTTGGGAAAGATATGAATCCACTTCTTCTCAGCTATGGGTAAATAGATGTACAGACCGGGTCCTATCGCCTTGGATGGCAACTGGTCTATCGCAGAAAGAAATGGTAACCTACTGCTGGAAAAAAAAAAGCCTCGTCAGTCATGAATCGAAAGATACATGATCGCCTAAGCGTGTACTCCGCATGTCACATAACTGACTGAGCACAGACTGCATTGAAAGCTCGTATGCACGACGTTTGACTCCAGTTTTTCGGACGTACAGTGTAACCCGGATATAAGAGAGTTGACGGGACCGGAGAAGAAGTCTCTTATATCTGGGTTTCTCTTATATCCGGGTTTGGTCCAATTTATATACATTAACACAGGCTCTAATTTGGGACCAGAGAAAGTCTATCTTATATCCGGGTTTCTCTTATATCCGGGTCTCTTATACAGTGTAATCCGGATATAAGAGAATTGTCGGGACCGGCTGAAATGTCTCTTATATCCGGGTTTCTCTTATATCTGGATTTGGTCTAATTTATATACATTAACACAGGCTCTAATTTGGGACCAGAGAAAATCTCTCATATCCGGTTCTCTTATATCCGGGTTACACTGTATCCGGGTTACACTGTATATGCACTGATATTAACTTTGCAAATGTAACTGTAAATGTAATTCGCTAATTGCTGTATTAAAAATTTAATATTTATGACATATGGTGAAAACAATATTTTCAGCTGAAATGATGCAATTATTTACGTACAATGTGTTTCAGCAATTTCAATTCATTCCATCACGTCTTCTACATCCTCCATCGATTCAAGATCGCTGATTTCCATAACTTCATATCTTCGGAAGTTCTTTTCATTTTTCTTTTTTTCTTTTAGCTATCCCCCAACCCTTTTCGGACATATATTTACAAAAACTTACAGGTTACTCGCCGTTTTTTTTTCCGCCCCTCTTGCCTTAACTTTGTTCTCTGAGTGTCATACTGTTCACTCCTTATTTCTTCATTATTTAAGCAAGTAATTTCAAATGCCTCTTTCTGATTCTGGCTACAAGGGTCCGTTTTTTTGTTTGTTTTTGTTTTTGTTTTTTTTTGTTTTTGTTTTGTTTTTTCTTAATAATTTCACCCCAAGCAGTGCAATAAAGCCACTAGGACGCAGGAGGTGATGGAGAATATGAGAAAAAATACTATTAAGGAGAGAGGACAATAAAAGAATAAACATTAAGAAGGCCGCAGATAAGGATTCACATTGCATTTCAACTTTTGAAGATCAATATTCACTTGGAAACAACAACCCGGAAAAGAGTTCTACGAGCGATAAGAGCGAGAAAAGAAACTGTTAGCATAGGACTTCCGGTTGCATCCAGCTATTTTATCTGTAAATTGATGAGGGCTTGTCCTCAATCTAGTACTGCGCTTATAAAATGTATAAAATCTCATAAAATTTATGCACCACAGAGGAAAGTATAAATTGCTTTTGTTTTGTCCCTATTTCTTTAAATCTTCTTTGTTTATCATATGTTCCGTTTATAGTATCCTCAGCATCCTTCTGCAGAACCACATTTTGATGCCTCAGTCTTCTCTAGATCTGTGACAAAATTGTCCAGCATTTATTCCCATACAGGGAAACCGATACTATATAGCTTTTCGGTAATATTAGGTTGGTGCAAAAATAATGTTGTTTTCTGACATATGTTACTATGTGAGAAAACGACATTATTTTTGCACCAACCTAATATTTTCTTTTTGTCTAACGTGGATTCATGTTTCTTCATACATTGTTTATGTAGTTATTTACTTAGTCTGATTTTAATCTAACAATAGGTTACTATATTGTTAAACGCAGTGAGACTCGAATTAGCTATCTTTTTTAGCTCTTAACAAAGCTAGTCATTCAACTTTCTCTTCTCCCTGTTCTGGTATCCATTATACAACCTCGTCGCTTTCACCTGCCACGCCTGATCATTTTTTTTTATTTTGCTTTGTATGTCAAATTTTCAAGGTTTATTTTTTTTTATTATGTGTCTCAGAAATTTTCTTTCTGATTTTATGCATAATTGTCCTTTTTTTCCTTGAAAGTCAACCTCATTGTTACGGTCATTACATTCTCAACATTCATATCAAGCGCGTCTTTTTTTGATCAACTCTTCATCTGTGAGAAAATTGTTCAGCGTTAACTGTTATATAGAAAGAGAGAAATTAAAGTTCAGCAGTCTTGACTTTGTTTCTGACGAATTTCCCTGTTTCTTAATCTTTTGCCTAGTTTTTGAAAGGCATCTTTCGTTATTCCAATGCGCCTTTGGATTTCGGGGTCACATTTTCCGTCATCTGTTAAAACTCCTCCCAGATGTTTAAGCTTTTGTAGCAGTTTAATTTTGACGTCTCTCGTTCATATTTTGCTTCTCGTTTTGTTTTTCTTGTTGGCAACCATACATTCTGTGGCACATGAAACAGGTATATGTATTTTTTTTTCATAGCTTATATCCTGTAAAGTAGAAATTGTAAATCATTCGAAGTATTGAAAAGCGTCGAGAAGCAATACAAATAATTATGAAAAAAATTTCCTAAAATTTATATGCATTGTAAATGATTTTTACTATAGTATTAGCAGGGAAATTCCAAATAATGGATTTTATAATATAAAGTCAGTGTAACTGCTTTTTACTATAGAATTTGAAAGAATGGATTTTATTATAGAAATGCACAGTAAATGATTTTTACTATAGAAATATCTTGAAAATTCGAAAGCATGGAATTTACTATAGAAATGCACTATAAATAACTATTACTATAGAAATAGCTTCAAAATTCGAATGAATAGTTTTCCTATAGAAATCCAACGTTAATTGTTTTATAGCAATACCTTCAAAATTCGAAAAAATGTTTGTTTTTTTTGTTTTTTTGTTTTTTTTTACCAAAGGAAGGCAATTTTAATGATTTTTACTATAGAAATAGGTAGTAAAATTCAGAAGAATGTCATCGGTATTGTTCAGGAATTATTGAAAACATTTCTGAGAAAGTTTGCTATGATACGTATAATGCAAATGCATTCTAAATTATTTTACTTCGGATATGAAAATTAGGAATTGGTTGTCGTTAACAAACAATAGAAAAGTTTCGGACAAATACAAAGTAAACAATATTTCTATAGATAAACACGGAAGAAAATTATTGACAGTGGTCAAGAATTAAGGTAAATCGTATCTAAGAAATACATCTATTAGATAGATAGATAGATAGATAGATAGATAGATAGATAGATAGATAGATAGATAGATAGATAATCATGTGTGTAACCGTATCTATAAAAAAAGATGGAAAGATAGTGGGTGATTATAAGTGTGTAAATATGATTATATAAGTGCGTGTGTGTTGTATACAGAAGATTTCATACACGCCCCCCCCCGAATAGGATAAATGTTATAACTTAGGAAAGAGATATGCATAAGACCAAGACAGATAGATAGATAGATAGATAGATATGAAAAGGACTGAGATAGATAGATAGATAGATAGATAGATAGATAGATAGATAGATAGATAGATAGATAGATATGAACAGACTGAGATAGATAGATAGATAGATATGAACAGACTGAGATAGATAGATAGATAGATAGATAGATAGATAGATAGATAGATAGATAGATAATGAACAGACTGAGATAGATAGATAGATAGATAGATAGATAGATAGATAGATAGATAGATAGATAGATAGATAGATTATGCATTGCATTGTCAATGATTTATTGTAGATAGACTTTGGATATTTAGAAAGAAAGGGGATGTCAATGGTCAAGAATTAATACAAAGGTTTCAGAGAAAATAAAGCTATTATATGTATAACACAAATGCATTGCTAATGCCGTTACTAGAGTAATGCATAGAAAATAAGAAATAAAGAGGTTTTTAATTGTCAGGAATTACTGTAGGCTTTGCTGAGGGAATAGCACTAAATGTGATAATTTACTCGTATAATCATTTCTAATTACTACAAAGTTAAACATGTAAAACCGCTAAAATCTTTAATTAATGTTGATTACAGATACACACACATACACATATATATAATATATATGTGTGCGTGTGTGCTTGTGTGCGCTCACCTAAATGTATGTAGTGCGCATGCGCTGAGCTAATACGCTTCTGCACTGAGATATGTAAGAACTCTTGCCATCTGCGTTATAAGTTTTCAAGGCGAAATGAGCCTAGTTGTATAGACTCGATTTACTGATAAGCCAGCTTTAAAAACGTTTAACTGAAATAAACATCTTAGCTTTCGTTCTCTCGCCCATTTTTGAACAAGAGGCAAAAATAAAAAAATAAAAATGACAATTAGCGTGTAAATGTAATTTAAGATAGATATATTTTACATACGTGCAGGTTACACAAAAAATCATAGAAAACAAACGTTTATTTCTCTTTCTTTTATTATCCACCATTTATTAAGTTTTTTTTAATCAAAATATTGCTAAAATATACTAAGGGTTGTTTTATCTCATGTCATGAAAATTAGTCTGGCCTGAAATATTTCATTGGTTGCGGAAAGAAAGATCTTTTCACTCTAATTCGACATTTACTTGAAGCAAATATCGAACGAGCTTTTTTGTCAGACCACCGTGACTGCCGTACTTTTGTGCCTGACATAACAATTTTTTATTTTATTTTTAACCATTTCATCCTAAAGAAGACAATAAAGCTACTAAGATGCAAGGGTTTACGGAATATTAGCGAGTATGAGAAAACTACCATTAAAGAGAACAAAGAAAAAAAAAAACAAACAACAATGAACAAGATAGACGATAACGATTGAGATTATATTTAAATTTTTGAAAATCATAGTTAACTGGGAAGCAAGAAACCGGAAGAAAGATACATAAACGAGAGGTACGAGAGAAGAAAGTATTAGCATAGAACCTGCGGTTATATATACCTCATTTCAACTGTAAGATGTTTACCCCCTGCCGCTTTTCTAGTAGTACGCTTAAATTCTTAAATCTAGGTACCAAAGAGGAAAGCTCATCAGAACAATTACCATGAAAGCATTTATTTTAAAAAGGGTTCAATGAAGCCACCTTAAGGCGGCAGATAAGTGTCTGAAGCCAAGATGCCAGATTATATCTGTAAAAACGCACTAGATTTGAAATTTTACAGTAGATTTGCAACTACTCAGATGATCGCAGTGAATTTTCAAAGACCGTAGTTTTGAAACATATCATCAAATTTGCAGTGTTTTCTCGCTTTCCAGCTGACATAGGCTTAATGAGACGGCATTTTTTTTATTTATCATTCCACTTCAAAGCAAGTCATGAATGCCACAAGTACGCAGGAGGTTACAGGGGGTGAAAGTGAGAGAAAAAACTGAGTATAGCGAGGATTGTGAAAAGGACAAAAGACGAACGGTATTCAAGAGGAAAAAAAAAACATGGCAATTGACGAAGCATTTATGTTTTTGAAGATTGTAGTTATCAGAGAAGCAAGTAAGCGGAAGGGAGTTCCGCTGGCGGGAAGTGCTAGAAAACAGTAACAGAGTGGGACCTAAATGTCAATCTAGTAGCACGCTTAAATTCATATATTTGAGTTATTAGGGAAAAGAGCTCATCATGACATTTTCCATGAAAATATTTGTAGAAAAGACAGAGAGAATCTACGCCACGTCGGTGAGAAAGTGACTGATGTTTTGTCAAGAATCTTTAACTTGCCAACTGTCATGATCATAATACTGCTGCCATATCTGTTCTGGTGCTCCTGCTATTTACCTGGCGGTTCTTGATAAAATCCAAAGAAGGACATGGACTGTAATCGGTCTTAACTTGGCATCACAACTTCACCGAATTTCTCACTGTATTTTCTATGAAATATTTTCATGGTTACTGCTCTGACGAGGTTATTTTTTCTCTCTGGTGCTACGTAAGATAATTCTTCGAGATCATTCGCAGAACATTAGAAAAGAAAAACGAACGAACACATGTAACGTCGACTCTATTTGGAATATTATCTCCTGGTGTAAAAAATAAATAAATCTACAATTATAAACAAGAAGGATTAGTTTGAGCTGCATGGGCTTAAGTTGAACAAGTATTTTTTTAAAAATCGGATATATATATATATATATATATATATATATATATATATATATATATATATATATATTAAGAAATGTACAAATTCCGACAATTTATTTATTAAAGACATTTTTATGTTTAACGTTCTTTTTATAGATACAAGTATTTAAGTAAATGCTCTGTTTATAATAAACAGTATTAAATAACATTTACCGGCCTGAATGTCCGAGAAATTTTCATAGAAAATATTCGTCCTTTGACAGGATTCGAGCGGTTAGGCACGTCAGGCTAAATGACGGTTCCGTATAGGATGCAGGTTCTGGGGTGCAGAATGAGGAAAATTTGATACTCGAAATGCATATGCATCTCACATCTATGAATTGGTTGATTGATATTCTTTTACAGCTTGTCAACCACTCACAGGTCATTTAAATGCAGAAAATATTTTAAAATTGTAATGAATTTGGGAGTAGAGATAATAACGATTTAATGATACAAGTCCTGCTAATTAACCCGTAGCTGGGGAGCAAAGAAGTGGATTCATACCTAAAGAACCCGATTAGAATTGAACCTAACTCTGTGCCGTTATCTAATACAACAGCCACTTGCAGCCTATTGGTGTTAACTAGCGATCACCTATATAGCTACTGAGCAGGCTTGACTTTGATTAACTTCAGTGATCTTACGCACCAACCGTAAGCCTAAATATATGAAAATAGTGTGAGCTTGCTCATATCTCGATAAGGCGTCAAAAATGCATTTCTTTAGCCAACAACTTGGGAGGTTAGTTATTTAGATATCATCAGACTGTTTGTTGTGTGTCCGACTTCAGGTTGTACATAATATCTTAAAGATTTTCTGTTTTTGTAGAGTGATAAAAGAAATGTGCATAAGAATTTTCAAAGCATTTGAATGATTTGCGAAACAGACTATTCCAATCACGAAATTAAGAGCCATGACTAATATTCTTCTTATTATTTTGTTTTATCCCTCTTTAACTGTGTTCTCCTATCCATTAACTCAAGCTCGCTAGGTAGGCTATGCGTTGTTTTTCTCTGTCCCTCTTGTTTTCCATTTGTTCCGTGAGTATCAAATTTTCCAAGTCCCATCTTCTCATTATGTGCCCTAGAAATTATATCTGTCTCTTCCTGTAGTTAAGAAAAATTATCCTTTTTGTTTGCATTTTGTCTAAAACTTCGTCGTTGCTCACGTGTTCAGTCCATGGTATTCTCAGCATGCTTCAGTAGAACCATATTTCTGTTACCTCAAGTTTCTTCTGTGTGGAGATTGTCCAGCATTCACTGCCGTATAGGAGGATTTGTATTACATGACTGTTAAGTATTATTTTCTTTGTTTCTACAGATTTTTTTTTCTGTTTCTTAATAATCTGTTCAGCTTTTGAAAGGCATTTTTCACTATACCAACGCATCTTTTATGACTTCATACAATTTCTCGTCGTTTGTAGCTGTTACTAAATTTTGTCTTTTTGTTATCTCTCCTAAACCATGTTCCACAATTCATTTGCTTAACCTAGCGAGGTCGTTTATACATTATTAACCTCAGTTCTTCTTACCTTCAATATGTCTTGCGAGTATCAAATTTTCCTCATTCTGCACCCCAGAATTTCAACATGTTATGTATTTTTGTTTCAATTTTCTCTGAACCTTCATTTTTTGCTCACATGGTGGGTGGATTGTATTCTCAGCATCCTTCAATAGACGCACATTTCTATTGATTCAAGTTTCTTCATCTGTGAGGAGATTGTCCCTCATTCCCTGCCTTATTTTTATACGGCAGGGAATGGTGGACAATTACCTCACAGATTGACATTACATGACAAAACAGTATTATTCTCTTTGTTTCTAGCGAAATTTTTTCTGTTTCTTAATACACTGCTTAGTTTTTAGGAGGCATATTTCGCTATCCCAACGCACCTTCGGATTTCTGTGTCGCACTTTCCGTCCTCTCTTAAAAGCCTTTTGCGATAGTTCAATTTTTGTACTGTGATTTTGGTATCCCTAATTTTTAAGTTGCATGGTGGGCTGTCCCTTTTGGTAACAACCATTCACTCCATCTTCTTGCAAATGATGTTTAATCCTTTCTTCTCGCTTTTCTTCACTGCATTCTGTAGGATTTCTTGTAGATTCCTTTCTCTGTCTGCTATCAACACTGTGTCACGTGCATATCTTACATTCTTAATCCGAAATCTGTTAAGGTTGAAGAACTCCGGTCAGAAGACACACCCTACACGCCTTTCTATTTTTGCATATTTATTGATCTTATTTTCTATCCGTAGGGAAGGTGATTTGCTGTCAGTATAGGTTTTGGATTATTCTAATATCCTTCCTAGAATGTCAAGGCTACCTGCCGCCAGAACTTTATGCACTTCTTTAGCCAAAGTCATAATGAATTTTTCTTTTTTCTTAATAATTAGCTTAGCTTTTTGAAGGCATATTTCGCTACCCCAATGCACCTTTGGATTTCAGTGTCACATTTTCTGTCCTTTAAAAAGAAAACTCCTATATATATATATATATATATATATATATATATATATATATATAATTATTTATTTAAAAATATGATTCCAACACGCTACATAAGAGGTCTCATGTTTCAAAAGAAGAGCCGAAAACTTCAATATAATTATTTGAATTAAATTGAATTAAAGTAAGTTCTGTTCCATCTTCAAGCGAAATTTTTTTGGGAATAACTTATTTCTGAAATTTACGTGTTTTAATAGCATATTCATTATTGAAATCAAAATTTCCATGGTAACAGCCCGGGCGATTGTTTAAATAGGGAGGGGTGTTGGGTGTTAATAATTTGTATCAGTATAGAGTTACATTCATAGATGTCAAGTCAGGGTAAGGTGGGTTGTCTAACTTTAAAACGGAAGATGTTTTCGCCTAGTCTGGTTTACGTGTCTATGAAGATTTATTTATTTTTTATTTTATTTCTTTATGAAACGGTTTTGTGTATATAAAAACTGCCGTAACATTTGCTTTTTGACGACTTCATAAAGGGTTATCTATTTTGTAGGGTATTTAAACTATTTATTTGGGCTATGGATTATAAAAGTTATTTTATTGTATGTTTGTTTTTAAGCTAATTATTCAATGCATAAATTTGATGATGTCGGGAAAAAACCGTTAACTCATGTCTATTGTTTTATAGATTTTTATTATTTAGAAACTTAATAATGTGCAGTTTCTCATGGAGGCACAAAGGGCATGGGTCATCCCAAGTTTTACAAGTTCTAGTCCTGTTTATAATTTTCCATTTTACTTCAGATGCCAAAAATATTTAGATAGAGAAGTCTGATTTCTTTTATATATATTGTTGAAAGAGCACTTATGCTGCCTCCATCCGGCTTTAAATTCATTGTTCGTGGACCCAATGTATATCATATTAGTATTAGGACTCATAGTGGATGAGATAGTACATTGGTATACCACAGATTTGATGCAGCATTTATATATCTATCTATATATATATATATTACTGTCTTGATTTTGGTATCTCAAATTTGTCATTTATATGTTGGGTTGTTCCTTCTGCTGACAACCATGCCTTCTTCATGTTGTGATTGATGTTTAGTCCTTTCTTCTCGCTTTCCTTCACTACATTCTGGGCCTACAATCAACATTGTGTCATCTTCAAATCTTGTGTTGTTAAGATTGTGGCCGCCAATAAATAATCCTGGCAGGACTTCTGATATTCTCAGAACTGTGCCAAGGAATAGCATGTAAATATTAACGCCTCAAAAACGAAACTGTTATCATTTAATCAATATACAGAAACTTTTCTGTCTTAAATCCTCATGGCTGATACTAACCTCCAGGAGGGCATTCATTTGCGCCTTATTGGCTATATCTTTGCCCTTGATATGTAAAGAAATTATTATTTTGAATTAATTTCTAAGTCTACGGCTAGGAAAATTGGTTCACTGCATTTTACCAAATTATTTTTTCCGTTAGAATCCACCATTCACATTTATAAACCTACAATTCTTCTGTGGACTGAATATTATTGTCGCATCCTTATATATATATATATATATATATATATATATATATATATATATATATATATATATATATATATATATGTATGTATGTATGTATATATATATATATATATATATATATATCGAGATTCTCGGCAACATCCGAAAAAAGATCTGCAATGCATCCAACGGCTGATGGGGCAAATTTTGTATCTAGCCCGGGTGTACCTGCTCGGGCTCCCCATATTAAACTGAACTTGTGTCACAACCTGGCCTCGTTAGTGGGTGGGTGAGTAAATACAAACTCTGTATCTACCTTGAGTGGCTCTTTGGACCTGCATTGGTTGAACTTTAATAAAAACAAAAGGAATAGAAATATCGTAACCATTTAACGGCATCCTGACCGGGCATACTGTCTGCAGTCATTTTCCAACCGACGTGAAGTGGCTTCGCTCTAACTTTTCAACAAACATTTTCCATGGCAATTTTTCTCTTTAGTACCTCGTCTGCATGTATTTAAACGTTCTTCTAAATTGACAAGTAGGTCTCATCGTCTTACTGGTAAACTAGATAGATTATATTCTAAGAATTTATTTTATCGCTTGTGGAACCGTCTCACTGTTTCTTGTTTCCTTGACACCTAAAATCTTCAAAATTTAAAAATGCAATCTCAGTTGCCATTTTCGGTCTTTTATTGTCCTTTCTCATAACAAATGTCTTCTCGTTTCTTTCACTTTCAGTAAATTCTATTTTATTGGCATTATCACCTTACTAGGAGTAAAATGGTGAACAAAATCGGAACGGTGCCAATTATATTTACTATAACCTATTCTCCCATTCTTCAACGGTTTTGCAAGTCACCTTAGTTTTATTAAACAATGCCAGAATAAACGTATTGAATTATTACTGTACGTGTGTCCCATGAGATATTTTGTAAACTCTTCCCCAAATATGCTTATTGCTTGCAATCTGTGATTTCCTTCCAAACAAAATGAGAAATAATTTACTTGCTTACAGGGTAACAGTGACAGAGAGTATTCTTTGATTTGAACTGCAAGAAAATGTAGATTCATACCTTTCCGAAGAATATTAAAACGAAGTGAATGCAAACTTATTCAGAACTTGAATTTGATTCGCGAATTTCATTTTCACTGATATTGGACGTTAGGTCAATTCATCTTCACCTATTTCATTGATTATAATCATGATTAGAATACAGTTTTTCTGTAGATTTGAATTTCTATTCAAAATAAAAGCTTCTTCTTTTTTGAAAAAATAAGCAGGAATGCAAGTCTGGAAAGATATAAAGGCATCAGAAGATTATGTAGCGATAATATTCCAAGTGAGGTGGGTCAGCATTTTTTCATACATAGAATATAATCAACCTCCAAAATAGCAAGTATACCAGTCGAACCTAACCATTATAAAAAAATCTCAAAGAAACGCGTGTAACGCAAATGATTCTATGCATTATAGATGAATTTGCTTTACAAACTCTAAGAAGTGTTATAACCCACGTGGGCCAGATTTACATATATATCAACAAGAATAAGATATGGAGTGAGTTTCACTTTCAGTTTTCTTACCAACCACATTTACACGTTATTACAGGTGGAATAGAACACATTGTATTTAGGGCAAGTAGTGTTCCTATGCAAAATTAATATCACAGCTTGCAAGAAATTAAATAGCGTCATTAAAATTTTTAATTACACAGAAGCAGATTAGATATTTTCTAATCAATAGGAGGAAAAATAAGTTCAAGGTCCCTATTTTTTTGAGACATTATGTTACCCTACAATTTGATCTCAAAATCAGTTTGCGTCTGAAGAAATTCACACACACACACACACACAATTATATATATATATATATATATATATATATATATATATATATATATATATATATATATATATATAACCACGAGAAATAGCTAAGAAATCTTACATATGCACACATACACACATGTACAGGCGCACAATCACATACAGACATACAGACACACACACAGACGCACGCTTGCATGCACATACAATGAAGAAGAAAATCGACCTATATATGTAAACAATACTGATATGTTAATGATTACTTACACCTAAAGTTTCACATGGACAAATACATATTGATTCTGCTGGAGTTAAAATTACTTTCCGTCTACTGTCATCGTTGTTTATCTTCGAGACAATTTAATAATGACAAATACGTCGTCCAGCAGTGTTCGAAACCCGCGTCCAGATACGAATATATACAGACACACAAACGCACACACGCACACACAAACGCGCGCACACACACACACACACATATATATATTGACTAGCTACAACAGTAACGACGATGCTGTTTCTTTTATCGCACTTATCTGATCTTCAAAAATTTAAGGCAATGTCAACTGTCATTGTCTTGTTGGTTACTCTGCTTCTATTGTTCTGAATGCTTAATAATGATCTTCTTTTTTCTTATTCTTTCACAGTCAGTAATCTCTTGTGTCGAAGTTGATTTACTGCCTTGTAACTGATAAAGATGTTACCGTAACTATTTACAATATTAAAAATGTACGATTGGTCGGGTAAACAAACTATTATAATTTAAAATATTTTCTTAATATGTTCTCAATAAATGTGTGGCATCCAATTGTTACGTCAAATTGTAACGTCAGCCGATCCCGGGTCTTATCCTGGTCGCGGCGCCAATTGTGATGATCTAACCTTTAAGCGACTCGGATGGGAATCTGGTTAGATTCGATATCAGCCTCGTCGTTCTCAACTCGCTTCCAACGTCCGGTTGCCGAAATAACTACTTTGATCTCCAGTCTGCCTACCCACGTTGTGAATTGATCTTAGGCAGACGAAATCAATCAGCATCGGGGCCGTACTGCAAGCTTGAGTTCGAATGAGGGCGGTATCGCACAAGTACGTGCAAAAGAAAATAAAATAATAAATCGAAAATGGTATCAAAAAAAGGATAACAATACTTTATATCTGGTTGCTGGATACATAGGACTGCGTCTATCTCCCGACCCGCTATATGGATTGTGACACGTGGTTTTTAGGCGAGTCTTAACATCTTAAGTTGTCTGTTCCCTAATAAACTGGCTCTTGGTGTGTCTTCAGGCGAAATTCGCAAAACTTATTTTGGTGGTGTGAGTCTAAGTCGTTCTTCAAAAAAAAAATAAATTGTTCTTGGTTAGAAGATGAGTTCGGAATTTGCGCGAATCTTGGTCAGCTCTTCGTGGTGGGTCTT
>OZ010585.1:64018875-64028875 GCA_963932145.1 Acanthosepion lycidas | reverse complement strand
GTATTTACATTATTCGGACTATTGTCCTCATCTTTGTCGCCATATTTATCACAACGTTTCGGCCGTTGTACGCTCGGGCCTTCTTCAGGTGGTTGGAATTTCGAACTGAACCCTTTGTTTCGAGCACTGGGGTAGACTGTTCTAGTTCCACGTGCCATGTTTGATGGATGTCAGTTATCAGCTATCTCCTGCTAACACATGGCACAGTGGATAAAGGCGTTGGTTAGATCCAGTGACAGACACAAAGAGAGTGAGTTCAATACCCGGTTAAGGCAGTAGAGAACTTTCAGAGGGAAAATTAGCAAATTTTTTAGAGGCCATCCTCCTGCTAAAAAACGATATATATGTACAAACTGACATTTACACACGCCTTCCCAAAAGAGAGCCAGATAGGAAAAACATTAAAAAAAACTTCTTTTCGAATCCTACGCACGCCGTACACTATTAACGAAAGAACCACAATTACTACTATTGAGACGAACCTTAGAACTCTTTCCCCACTGGTCTATATTTGCTTGACCCTTTCTTTCTCTCGGCGACGTTTGACCTAATTTCACTCGGCAGACATGATTATGGTTGTACCAAACGGAAACGCAACGCCACTGTCTTCTTCTGCACTGAAATAGATAAAGTGTGAACCAAACCACTAAAGGCCACCCACTGTCCTCTATTTTCAAACAACATTGGTGATTCCGACATGGAAGCGACACTCAAGTTTCACTGGAATAAACGTACAATTTTCTCTGGACGACTCACTGTTCCATTACGATGCGACATCACTGAGGATTTGCACGTAATTCGTCGCTACTAATATTGCAAACTCCGCTTTCTTTCAATATATGCTACTGGTTATAGCATTTTGCATCTTGTTCCATCCTGAAACTCGAGCAAGCGCATAAAATGTTTCTACAGCACGTGGCAACATTTTCAAGTCATTACTTGCTCCCCATGCTTCAAACCATTTTTTCGGACGACTCACTGTTTCGAAAAAACATTTTCAACGATTCTTTCACATAAAATTTGCTGTAAAGATTTACTACATAATCACTAATGAGCAAATTTTATTTTTCAACCTTGCCATGACATTTCAACTCAACATCGCCTATACTAATTCGACTCACAGAATTACGCACATTTTGGGAATTAAGCTAGCTTCTCAAACTTCTCATTCTTCTCAAACACATTTGGCGATCTAATTCAACACGGTGTCAGTTGATAACAAATCCACGCTTTCATTACGGCGACAACACATCTACTCAGATTGTGCTACACACTGCACATATTTCAGATGTCCAATGCAGTCTTAAAAGGCAACTTACCGTCCTTCATCTCATTCTGCAATGACTCGACTCAAACACCGACAATACCAGCAAATTCTCTCAAACATACATTCGACACTCGGCAGAAATTCAGCTCAACTTCACGACTACGCTGCTTCTATTAACTTTTGTGTGACAATTATATCCACGCATACCACACGAACCACCTCGTTTTTCAAACAAAACTACGACCAGGCCAGCAAAGAGATGGACGGATCGACACAGCCAATTCGACGTGGAGCATTGAAAAAAAGACAAATTTTGATAGCAACGCAGACCACTACCGACGTTTTTACAGGACGTGCCTCAACTCTGACTCACTAGAGAAATACACAGCACCCTGACGACAACATAAGCACATTTCGTCGAATCACGCATCTCAACCACATTTCCGACACATTTTCTTTTCAGCTCACAAGGACAATATTAAAAACTTTCATGAACCTTTTTCTTACATATTAAAAGTTTTCATTTCCTTACAACTTTTAATCTGGTGGGAGGTATTGTCGGAGTTAACTCCTCCTTTAGTTCGTTAACCCTTTCACCAGGGGTCTCTCTTCCCTGGCTATAAATAGTCGCTGACCCTTCGCCTCTTCATCTCTTTTTCCTCTCTTTTTCTTTCTCTCATCAGCGAGGTCGTAAGGCTTTTCAGCATTACGACCTCGCTGATGAGAACGCTCACAGAGATAGCGTTTCCCAAATGCTTGGAACACGCTAAGCACAATCCACGTACGTACGAACACTCACCACATACACGCACACACACACACACACACACACACACACATATATATATATATATATAATATTCACACACACACTCTGTCCAATGTAACTGTCCATGTAACCTTTCTTGTCATCAATACACATATTTGTATACATATATTTATCGGTCTTGTGTTTGTTTTTCTTTGCCTTCTTTGGACTTCATTGAAGTCTAACTTCCTCATGTAGTTGGACCGGCTAGCAGGAAAATCTTAACCCCACATGTGTTCTACTTCTATCAACAACATCACAGCCACGGTCCACTAAAGATTCTCCGCTTCTTCAGCTGGATATCTTCTGCCTGATATGATTCTTTCTTTCTTTTTACCTCTACTTTCATTCTGACTTTAAAATTGGCATTTTGAATATATTCACTGCTTGTTCACGTGTTGTGAAATCTCTTAAAAGACATATGGATTCTATCCCCGAGAAAAGCAGTTAGATCGAATGACTGAAAAGCTGTGGTAAAAAAAAGAATCAAAAAGAAAAAACACGGCATGATTTCAATTTTCGCAACAACACCTGTAATGTTATTTTTCGCTTTTAAAAACTTTTTAAACATATAAATCTAACAACTATTTCCATTGCGTCAGAGAACACTCCCTTGACAATGCCTTAATATAAAGCACACGTGTGTCGTTTTCGATATAAATTTGATTTAATTGCAGTGAACTTTAAATTAAACACTTGAAACTAGTAATGATGGGAGTTGTTTAAATGGAAACTGATTTGAATTGAATGAAAAACGTTCACAGGCGTGTATCAGAAAATAGTTGATAATAAAAGAAAATGCTCGGAGCTGACATGAAATCATGGAAAGGTAGGTAGGTAGGTATATATATATATATATATATATATATATATATATATATATATATATATATATTTAATTATTCATCGTCATTGTTCTTTTATTGTTATCTTCAAGTAAAACATACGAAAACGAAATTCTAAAGCACTTGGGGCGGAAATGACTGATAAAAATAATTACAATTGATAAGGAAGAAGTTTTCAAAAATCTACATATATATTATAGATATTCTGCAGAATGTGAAGGTAGTTTATTGCTATCAGCGTCATAAATGTATAATGGAGCGTAATGGAGTCAAATTCTAACCGTATCTAAACATTGTTTTACATACATCGGTGGATTAGTATCGATTTTATCGTAAAATTATTTATTTCAGTCACAAAAAGCATCGATTTGCATTCATCATACAGTTAAGCGCTTTACGCGATACAGGCTTGGGCGATCATGACTTTTTCGAGTCATGACTCACTAGACAGAAAGATTTTCCCGCAGTAGATTGCCGTTTCTTTCTGCGATAGACTTGTTACCAAACAAGGCCATAGGACCCAGTCTACCGTTTTTTTAAAATCATTTCACCCCAAGCTAGGCAATAATGTTACTAATACACTAGGGGGTCACTGAGTGTTGGAGAATATAAGAAAAAATTACCTATTAAGGAGAAAGTACAATAAAAGAACAAGAATTAAGAAAGCAAGATATCGATTAATATTGCATTTAATTTTTTGAAAATCAACGTTGATTGGGAAGCAAGAAGCCGGACGAGTGTTCCCCAAAGGAGAAGTCCGATAAAAGAAGCTGTCAGCACAGAATTTAAAGTTACATCTAGCTGAGACCTTGCCACCAATCTAGTACTGCGCTTAAATTTATAAAGTCTAGGTACTATAGCGGAAAGTTCGTCAGAAAATTTAGTATGAAAGTATTTATAGAAAAGGCACAGAGAAGCTACGTTACGGCCGTGGGAAAGTGACTGAAGGCGAGATGCCAGGTCAGCACCAATGACATTGCAGATTCATCTTTGGATATTATGAAGGATATCTAAATATATATTAGGAGCACTAGACCAAATCTTTCAGCAATATTCAAAGCAAGGTCTAATGATAAACTTATAAATATTTTCGATAGATCTTAGCGAGAAAAATTGTCTAGCACGATATAGTGAAACGACATTCTTTTGTGACGCCCTCCTCTAATGAGGCTATAGTAGACTCTTCAATTTACTATAAAGTTACTAGGAAAAGTAAGCCTCTGGGGTACAGTGAACGCTGGTCAACCGACACACACTCCCAAGTCGTGTAATACTCTTCTGTTGTATTTACTTTTCAATGCACTATTTATCTGCAATCTCTTGTTTTGTTATTCGTCAATATTTACTTGGTCACAACACATTCTTAGCTGCACACTTTGCAACTGATTTAATATAATCTTTTCACTTCATGTCAGCAGAAAAAAGGTTCGTCCGAGAAGGCGCAATAAGTCCCTCTTATGAAGGTTAGCATCAGCCATGCTGGTGGAAGGTAAAAAGGGTTATCTTTGATGAGTGAAAGAAGGCAGTTTCGTATTTGAGGCGTTAAAATTAACAAGCCACTCTTTGCTCCATTTACCAACAGACTGTAGGTCATTTTTTTAGATCAGCTTCCTATTTGACCTTATCGAACCGATCAGACTTATCGAAACGATCAGGAATAAATAGTTGTGTCATCAGTATAGATATCGAGTTGGGCCAAAATTGTTAGAGGCTATACAGTGCCTCATACTATGAGAAAACAAAAGACTTAGTTTCTTTTGAGGAGATGTTTACAATTATTTCGAGCAGCCACAAATAGACGTCTGTTGTGATCGGAATTATCAAGCTGGTACACCCGGAAAATGTGATTCCTATGTGCTATAGCGGATGAACAGCTTGGTGTGAATAAATGAGAAGACTGTGGTAACACCTACTATTTAAGCTATAGCTGGAGGAGAAGAGAATGATTCAGACCTTTTGCAAGAGTATTTGTGCATAAATAAATGTAATGAACCGCTGTAAAAATTGAAAGCAGATTAGAATTAGAATTCAGCTCTCCGCTTTCTCATTCCGAGCCCTTGTAATAATGAAAGCATTAATTTAGACTGGAGAAATCTTTGACGCAACAAAAATTATACATATATATATATATATATATATATATATATATATATATATATACTATTCCTCACCACCTTCTATGTCAGCTTAATACTGCCCGTCAAAAGTGTAAATTTTAAATTCATTTTTCGTTTCACCTTTGAAAGTGAAGTCTGAAGATCCAGAGAAAAATAAAATTCTCTGGTGAAATAAATTCTAAAAAATCGAGCCTTAAAGTGATCTGTTTTTCTTTAAATTAAATTATTCGTTACTGATGTATATATATATATATATATATATATATATATATATATATATATAAAGGTTTAATATCTAAAAAAAAATAAAAACATAAAAGTAATTGAGTTTCTTTTCTCTACGTTTTCAGTCAAGACGTTTATTCATCTTGACAGTATTTGTCGTAAGAATCACTAAAAATTTCTTTGAGTTATTCAGCTAAAAAGACAGCCAGCTTAAAGTGTTTTGTGTCAAAGCCACTGTCTTCCCAAATGGTGAGACAAAAAAGATCACACGTACCTTAAGTAATGGTACTAACATTCATACTCTGACTTCCGTCTTCAGAGCCCATTCAAAAACTATCAAGAGAACAATGAAAAAGTTTGAAAGAGTAGAGAGAAAAACTGGATCCGGAGGTTGCAATAGCAAGAAGGATCCTTATTTCACCTTAGAGATAATTACATTCTTATTGTTCAAAGAATAGTTCAGTAGTGTTATAAAAACCGTGAAGAATTCCAGTAAGATATCTTTAATCATTTCTAAGATACAGTTTTGCTGTTACATCTGGTATAAATATATATATATATATATATATATATATATATATATATAGAATAAAGAATAAATCGCCCAAGTAATGCAACATATGTATTCAATTATAGCTGTTAGAAAATTGAATAAAGATCTTTTTTTTATTTACATTATTCGGACTATTGTCCTCATCTTTGTCGCCATATTTATTACAATGTTTCGGCCGTTGTACGCTCCGGCCTTCTTCGGGTGGTTGGAATGTCGAACTGAACCCTTTATTTCGCTCACTAGGGTAAACTCTTCTAAAAGAAGGGTGGAGCGTACAATGGCCGAAACGTTGTGATAAATATGGCGACAAAGATGAGGACAATAGTCCGAATAATGTAAATAATGTACATGATACCTCATCTCGGAAATATAGACAGACTCTGAAAGATCTTTTTTTTAATTTATTCATCACAAGCAAGGAGATCATGCCCTTAAAACGCAAGGAAGCTACTAGGAGTGAAAGAGAATGAAAAAATGTTACAAGGAACCAGAAACCCAATCCTAAACAGGATACATAAGATAAACCGCTACTGCTGTTCAAAAGACGGAGAAAGTGTATGGACTGAACGATCGGCGAACCTATCTACTGCTATTGAGGAAAATGAATAGTAATTAAAACGTCAGAGTTTAGGCGGAAACGCTAGAAGTATATAGTTGATTTAGACTTTAGAAGGAACCGGAAACCCAACCCTGAACAGAATACAATGAATAAACCTCTATTCCCGTTAAAAAGACCGGGGAAGATCGTGAACTGAACGATAAGTGAATATGTCTACTTGTATTGAGGAAAGATAAATAAATAAATAGTAATTATAATTTCAGAGTTTAAGCCGACACGTTAGAAGTATAGAGTTGAAGTAGACTTTAAAAGGACCCCTTAAAGGAAATCTTAAATATGGATACCATTTAATAAACATGAACACATTGTGAATAGTTGCTGATGTTGAAAATCTTTAAGTGGTGGGGCTTTTGTTATTTGGTACATTCCATTGTTATTCATTACTTACAGTTTGAAGTCGAATAGAGGATAGTTTTCGTTAAGATCTACGGGAATAAAATATACATTTTTTACATGTTCAAAGTCCGGGGCCACTCGACGAAGAAGATTACCTTAAATGGGTAGTTTATACGGTTAGGAGGGTAAGGTACCGTTTAACTTTAGATTTGAACAGGTTAAGATTGTAGTGATCTAGATAACATCCTCTTGGGAGTCTGTTCCACAAAGCAATGGGTCACTGGAATAATCTGTGCAACTTCTCACATATGGAATACAGAGGTAATGTGGGTGATTTGATACAATGTAAGTGGCATTGCGGGTCCTAGATGTGAAGTGAGACCTGGCGGTACCAAGGAATGTAGTTCGTCTGAGCACTTTCCATGGAAGTAGCGATAGAACGGTGAGAATCTCGCCACATCACGCCTGTGAGAGTTAGATTGGAGGGTAGGAAATAATTCGTCGCCCGCAAAGACTCGGAAACGTTTTTGAACCCTGTCAAGACTAGAAAGTGACGGCTGGGTCGTTCCCACCAAAATATAACAATATTACACCATCCTCGGCATGATCTGGCTCTTAAAAAAGGTAGAGGATAGCATGAAGTCAGGTAGAGGGAGTCGGCCATTTTACCTGAATGTTTTGCGATGGATCTTATATAAGAGTTCCACTTGAGGTCAAGTGTGAATTTGAAGTCCACTACTCTTTCAAGGCATGGGGCCTCCTCGAGGAAGTGCGTGTGTTGGGGGGGGGAGCATTCGTTCATCGTAACTGGCCGTAGTTTGGGATGCGATCCGCTGTGATACGTTCATCAAGAAATTAATGTCGAAAAAAGACATTTTACACAATGATTCGTTTTTGATAGAAAAAAATCTTTTGTTAATATGATTCAATGTTTTTTTCATAGATTATACTGACAAACATGAGTTAGAAAAGTCAGATTCAAATTGATTGTCACATTACAGGTTTAGTGATCCAATCTCGCATATGAAAAAATTTCTAAACATTTTTTCGTATTCTTTTTTTCGTTAGTTTTTCCAAGGTCTTCAAATTGAAATTTCAAAATATAATTCTCATGGTAATTAGGATTTTATTTCAACGGCAAGTCACGCTTTTTTACGAGATATATTCCTTCACGAAGTGGGTGATCATGTCTCTCCAGAACTTTCTGTCATTTGTAGCTCTTAGGAATGTTTTTATTTTTACTAATTTTCCCACTTCCTGGTCCTGTCCTCCATTTAAACAAGATTATTAGGTAGGATCCCTCAGTAAATCTTGCCTTCTACATGTTATACAGCGGTATAGTTTTCTAGGCGTAGCTTAGATGCGGCAGAAGACCGAAAGTATGGAGCATAGTACTCACTTCTCAGTCGTAATTGTTCTAGTGAGACAAGCATGACACGGCCAATTTATTCCTTCGATATGTTATTGTTATGGTGAAACACACCTATTCTTTAGTTATGTCTCCCATCTAATATAAGTAGAAGTAGTAAGAGAAACGAGCGTCAGTCGATGTCGGACGACCGGCTGAACGGTTGAACTCTCTGCCTTCGGGCGGAGAGCAACCCGAACGAGACTTCGCCGAAGGGCGGAGTCTCGTTCGGGGAGGTAAACCGACCCGAGGTAAACCGACCCTGAACCCGTTTATACGGGTTCAAAGGGTATATTTTCGGCCGAGCCCACGGGCTCGAAGATCCCACGGGCTCGAAGATCCCACGTTAAACCGGTCTTGTGCCACATGATACCCTCGTGGGGGGGTACTAAATACTAGTCTATGTCGGACGACAGTCGATGTCGGACGACAGTTGAACTCTCTGCCTTCGGACAGAGAAGAACCCGGACGAGGCTATGCCGAAGGGCAGTTTCGTCCGGGGAGTTATACAGACCCGATCCCGTTTATGCGGGGTTTACGGGGATTTTTTGGCCGAGCCTACGGGCTCGAGAACCCCACATTAAATTCGGCCTTGTGCCACATGTGACTGCGTGGGGCAGTTATTAAATAGCGTCGATGTCGGACACGAGTAGTCGACAGTTAGTCGAATACTAAAGTAGTCAGCGACCACAACAAGATTACTGCGTAATACCTATTATATCAAGTGTCTAACGTTTTGTACGTCGAACCTATTTAGGACCGATTTAGTACAAATACAAGCTTCCACTTCGAAAAAACACCACAACAGTTATATGAATGTGAAATTAAAAAAAAACTCTTTGTTATGAATAATCAATATTGGTCCTCTCCCTGTTTTGTTACTCTCCTCTTTGAGAGAGCTATTTCTGTTTACTGGGAATGTAAAAGGAAACACGCGAGCCTTGTATTCTCAATTGAATAAAGCTTTCTTAAAGCCTACACCTGTGTACACTTGTTATTACACACTTCTTTCTTATTTTGTGTCCCAGAATTTCAGTTGTTTCTTTCTGATTCTAAAGTCTCTTTTTTTTTCTGTTTTTCTTAAGACGTCTGTAATGTCTCAGAATCCTTCTGTATATATGTTAACTCAAGTCTCCTATCCATCTGTGAGTATTCTCTGCCATATTGGAGGACACTTTTCTTTTCATTTTTTTCTAATGATTTCTTTTTTGTTACTTAATAAGATGTTTAACTTTTAGAAAACTTATTTTGTTTTTTCCAAAGTGCCTTCAGATTTCAGTGCCATATTATCCGCCGTCTGTTAAAAGACTTCCGACAAAGTTGAATTTCAGTACTTGCATGATTTTGACTTCCCATCTTTTTGAGAACGATAGATTTTGCCTATTTACATGTGGCGTTTAGTCCCTTTTCCAGTATTTTACTTTACTAACGAGTTTAGAAGTTTTTGCAATGCTCTCTGTGCAGAGTGAAAACTTCATGAAAGTCGAGTCTAAATTGAAACGAAGAGGTTTCTATAGTGTACAGTGGCAGGGAGATGGTTAACTATCCTGATAAGATCTACAAATAGAGGAAGGACTATTGATGTGTCAAGAACAGGTAACTGGAGATGATATTTCACTAAAATCACCGGGGAGAAGGCAATGGAAACCCACCTTATTATCTGTCCCAATATAATACAGAGCAAATTAGCCTCTTTTCAATAAATTTTATTTAAAGGTCACAAATACTGTTAGCATAAACGATACCATTGGACGCATTATTTATCAAGACGTTTTGATTTAAATAAAAATAAAATATAAAAACTTTCCTAAGATTTCTAAGA
>OZ010585.1:63978875-64013875 GCA_963932145.1 Acanthosepion lycidas | reverse complement strand
ATATATATATATCTGTTCCTGAAAAATGATATCGGTTGAGCTCTCTGGGGAGAAAGTGTGAGTTTGTAAATAGTGACTATTACTTATTACTAATGCAATAATCTTCGATAAAACGAGCTGAGTTCTCCCAGTCGCTGTGTGTTTATCTAAAAATAAATGCGCTTAAATTCACATTCGTCCCTGTCATGCGCCAATCAACGGCTTAGGTTTAGATTCTCCGACTGACGCCAATTCACACTGAGGAGCTGTGATGCAGCGAGAAAGTCTGTCTGTGCATGACAACATATATATATATATAGTTTTGTGTGTGTATTTAGGCAGCAATCTTTCATACACATTTCATTGAATACGACAGACAAGGTGCTTTGATTTAGTGTTTTATACAATTTCTCAACTGTGAAAATGAAATTTTAAATATGAAATGAAAAAACCAATACTCAGTAATATCAACTATGAACATGGACACAATATCTTGACCGTGTTTTGAAAAAAATGAAAACATTATATAAATACATGCATGCAACAAACTATTTCTTATTTAACAGTTCAAATATTTCATCCTTGAAAATGGCTAAATGTATAGTCGAAAGAGATCGGAAAAAAGAACATTCGGACAGTTTTTATATAATTTATCATCTGAATAGAAAATATTAGATCACATGACAAATTGTATAAAAAAAAAAAATCAAAGCGCCTTGTCTGATGTATTCAATGATATATATATATATATATATATATATATATATATATATATATATATATATATATATATATATATATCAATTTGCCGATATCGCAAGTTTCTTTATAGGTCTGCATCGAATGGTCATAGACAGTCTAGGGAAATCTACGTGACTATAAGTTCAAGTATATCTGCAATTTTCTGATAAGCATTTGACCGCTGTAATGACGTCTGCAACGTCACATACATCATCCGAAAATAGTACAATAAATGTCTGGATGGAGATATCCATAATGAAAAGAGAGCCGCAAATCTAATGTTTGAATTTAAACTTAAGACAATAAAGAATTCTGTTCCTATGAGTTGTTCCATTAGGAACAAAACAATATTCACTGTGAACAGATATTTAACATGTATTACTAACACATGAGAGCAAGCGGAAAAGATCTCTACCCGACCCAGTTTCCAAAATCGAGCTAAAAGGCAAAATATAAGAGTACTGAACTGTTATGTAATAGCAGTATACTCTATAAGAGTGAATGCTGGACAATCTCCTCAGATGAAGAAGAGACTTGAAGCAATCGAAACGTCACTTTTCAGGAGGATGCTGAGTATATCATGAACCGAACAGCTGGGCAACGACGAAGTTTCAGAGAAAATCGAAGCAAAAATAATAATTATACTTGGACAGGCAGTTTGGGATTTCTAGGGCACATAATGAGGAAAGGAGGTTTAGAAAATATGACACTCACAGGGAAGAGAAACACTGGAAACAATGCGTAACCTACCTGCTGAGCTTGCGTAAATAGATGTCGAAAGAATGTTTAGCAGAAAATAACATAAAGGAAAATTCAACAAGAACTGCAATGAATTGGAAGTTGGGAAGAACCATGATCGCTAACGTACTGAAGAGACGCGACACAGAAGAAAACATGAAGCAAGATTTGTTCAGCATTCTCTCGTATATAAGGTAAAGGAATAAAGAAAAATATTTGGTAGGTACCCTGTGAATTGGCAATGATGCTTGAATAGAAGCGAATTATATAAATTAATACGGGTTTATAATTTCATTAGATTGATTTTTTTACTGACCACTGATTTCTGTGTTCGAATCGAACTATGATCGATTTTTATTAAGTGTCGAGAGCCAACAGCAGTGTACACCAACTGTTCGAAAGACGTCGATGGTTGTGATAACGTTATTTAGTTCCCCCCCCCAACGAGGGTTACATGTGGCACAAGGCCGGATTAACGTGGGATCTTCGAGCCCGTAAGCTCGGCCAAAAATAATCCCACTTTGAACCCGCATAAACGGGTTCAGGGGCAGTCAACCTCCTCGTCCGGGTCCGGGTCCCTCTCCGCCGGAAGGCAGAGAGTTCGACTGTTTAGCTGGAGCAGGTCAACCCTAGACCGCTCTATATGGTTTGCAGGAAGCAGGAAGTCACAAGTCATTGTGACTGAGGAGTTGAACGTGCTGACGTTGTTAAAACAGCTGCTCATAATAGATTATGATCTCTCACAAAGATACTGTAACTAAAACCTACTTAGCAGAATTACAGTTTAAGTACAAGGTTTTCATGGTGGATATGGAAGAAACGCAAATATTTCTGAGCAGACCTCTGCAACAAGGATTGACGGGTGTACTCTGAAAAGGTGTAGGCAGCCCTTAAATACATATATGTGATAAGATAAGAAACTTATATCCATATATACATGTAAAAATTTAATAAAGATAATACAAGCCCTAATAAAATAAACTGACCCTTTTTGGTAAATAATACATCCTTATAATTCAAGATACATTCATAAAAATCCATATATTCCATTAGCAATTAAAAAAATTAAGGATCTTTCGCGATAATAGTTAAAATAATTGCCGAAAGCGGGCGCATATGCTGAAAATTTGTACATTTTTTCACAGTACATCTTTTATTGTACAGAAAACAGTTATAGGTACACAAGAAAACTACACACACACACACATATATATATATATATATATATATATATATATATATATATATATAAATGTATATAATGTATATATATATATATATATATATATATATATATATATATATATATATATAGAGAGAGAGAGAGAGAGAGAGAGACAGACAGACAGAGACAGAGACAGACAGAGAGATAAACATAATTTCCCAAGCCAACATGCATTACTCTAAAAATTTTTAAAAAAGTAAACTGTTAAATTCATAAACTTCTGTAATTTTAAATATATAATACATAAATTAATCCCAAAATAAAATGATTCAATATTAATTACCAAAAAAAAAACATTCACTTCATTTAATCACTTTCGTTTATTAGACATTAAATTACGTCACTTAGCATCTTCCATAATTTACTTAGACGTTTCTTCATTTTAAAAAATTCTGTAAAACTAACAATATTCTTACATTTGTTTATGAATAAATACTTGTTACAAAATAAAATCGTTATATATGCCGTGTCCATCAGAGGTCGAAACGTGTCGACTAAGTTTTCCTTTTGTCTTTATTCATATATCTATAGGTATGATGAGGACGGATGAAGTACAATTATAACATTGGTAACATTTAATTTAAAAGAGGCCTCAATACAGAGTAGAGCAATATTATTTATTTATTTTAGGATATTACAGGGAAAACATATAAAAATCGCTACACAATTGCAGTCGTATTTTAATGCATATCAATGCCTCTCATAAGGCGATTGTAAATTATTGGCGGGTGAGCCATATATTTAGATTTATAGGCAAAATACAACCTCTTTTTTGAAAATAATGTCTCTCTCTCTCTCTCTCTCTCTATATATATATATATATATATATATATATATATATATATATATATATATATATATATATATGTATGTATGTATGTATGTATATATAGTTTTCTTGTGCACCTATAACTGGTTTCTGTACAATAAAAGATGTACTGTGAAAAACTGTACAAATGTTCAGCATATGCGCCCGCTTTCGGCAATTATTTTAACTATTATCGCGAAAGATCCTTATTTTTTTTTTATTGTTAATGGAATATATGGATTTTTATGGGTGTATCTTGAATTATAAGGATGTATTATTTTCCAAAAAGGGTCAGTACATTGTGGTTTTGTTCATAGCTGATATTATTGAGTGTTGGCGATTTCATTTTTTATTAGGGCTTCTATTATCTTTATTAAATTTTTACTTGTGGATGAGGCTATGATTCTTGTATTTTCTACAAGTACTGACCGGGATTGCTGCCTGAGTGCACAATTATATATATATATATATATATATATATATATATATATATATATATATATATATATATAGATAGATAGATAGATAGATAGATAGTCTTAGAATAACAGCTCTACGGACAAGGTATAGACCACTTTCTAAAATCTACTGTAAATTTTGGGGTAGACTTTATCAAATAGTTGCTTTATGCAAGTGGAATATATATATATATATATATATATATATATATATATATATATATATATATATATAAATACGCTAAAAATCCACCTTCATCCCGACCGTCCGCTATTAGCTCCTGAATTAAATTTAATTCCAGTTGAGCACTTTCGGTATGGGTTTGTAAACAGTGACTATTATAGCTATATAGCGAGACTCTTCGCAAGCCGAATTGAGTCACTGTCGGTCACTGGGCGTGTTTCCAAAAATAAATACGCTAAAAATCCACCTTCATCCCGACGGGTTTCGATCCTAGCTAGAGGCAACCGGATGTCTAGCCGCACTGATGTGATACAGCGAAACAGTCTGTCTGTGGATGACATTATATATATATATATATATATATATATATATATATATATATATATATATATATGTGTGTGTGTGTGTGTGTGTGTGTGTGTGTGCCTGCGTGTTGGTGGGAACTATAGGCTTGACCAGAAAAAAAAAATAAAATTCGTTTCCCATGGGCCTGAAACAGCATAGCTGAGCACCTCAGCAAAGATGTTGAATAAAGTTGAAGCAGGAATGTCACCTTTCGTAACTCCATTTTCAAAGTCTATGGTTTCCCATAGAGACCTACTGAGAAGTCACCCTTTCATCTCTCGATGCTGTTGCTTGAACCTTCTTACAAGTTGTGGAGGACACCTTACCTTACCGAGAATAGTCCAGAGAGCATCCCTTTTTAGTGAACCAAAGGCCTTGGTCAGATCGACAGAGACGATTTTCTAAACTTTTCCTCTGCAGTCGACGGATTGAGAAGATCATATCCATTGTTTCTCTTCCTAGTCTGAATCCTCGTTGTGTCTTACGGATGACTATGCGGGCAAATCAATCTTGAAGGGCCTATTAATTACAATTTTCGCAAAAGTTTTATCCACTGCTTCATGCGGGATTCTCTCTGTTTCTCTCCATTAAACAACGAAATAAGGATGGCATCACACCAGACATGAACTGTTCACGTGTCTTCGACCAATCATCTGAAATGATTCGGTGAATCTCTATAGGAAGCTTTTCGTCCCCCGCGAAGTAAAACTTCGACAGGATTATCCTAAAGACCGGGTGCCTACACAGTATTCGTTGCTTTTATTGATTTCTGGATCTCTTTCAAAGTAGGATGATACACAACGGCACTGATGATATCCACATGACTAAAGGTACTGACGATATAGTGATACAATTGTCTGCCTTTCGTTGAGATAGTCACGAGTGTCACGTGACGGCTAGTAAATGACGTCACGTGATAGAGTGACGAAGGTAAGCTGTGATGTAGAGTCTACAGAAGGACATACCTAGCCCCAAACGGTAGGTCTTACATGAGAAACTATATTGCCTTACCAGGTTTAAATAGAAAGCGCAGTAGCTCCAGTTTTCCCTTTGGGAAATATTACAATATTACACCGTTTGTTGTTGCATATATCTTATAATTTCTCTGCGTGGGACATGTGTATATGTGTATATATGTAATTTTGTGTACGATGTAGCATTATAAAACTCTCTCTTTTGAAAACACATTTCAATTCGCATCTAATCTTTCGTCTCCAATGCTACCTGGATTTACTAAAAACAAAATAATTTCTATGCCTGAAGATGATTGTATGTACAGTTGAATGTACTAGCAGATTAAAAAAAACTTATACAGTTTGCAGTTATTAAAAACAAGGATCATAACATTCATCGAGTGGTTTGTATGTTAATGCAACTTTAAAATTTTGTTTGCGAAGGTAGGAAGTGTAGGAGTTTTCGCCATTATATCATTAACTTTAATCTACTTTTTGTATGAATGATTCATTGTAATATAAATGTAATAAAACTGCACCACATATTTGATATATATATATATATATATATATATATATATATATATATATATATATAAGCATTTCACCCCAAGAAAGGCAGGAAGCCACTAGGACGCAAGGGGTTACAGAAAATATAGAGCGAGATCAGATAGGAGTGATAGAAGAGAGTATGAGGAGAAGGGTAGTGGATAGATCAAGGAAACTGGAGATGTTGATTGACATTACACTTGAATATCTGGAGATTATAGCTCTCAGGGAAACTGGAATAGGGAAGGGAGTTCCACAGGCGAGAAATGCGAGACATGAAGCTATTAGAGTAGAAGAGACGGCTACATTTAGGAGTTTCCACAGTGAACGGTTGAGAGCGGGATGCCAGCGTCGTAGGGCGCTTGAACTTATGAAGTCTGGGAACCAGCGAATGCAGCTCCACGGAGCAATTACCATGAAAGTATTTGTAGAACAGACTGAGAGGGGCGACGGCGCGTCTGTGAGAAAGTGACCGAAGACGAGATGCCAGAGCAGGTCCAATTATATTGCATATCCGCCTCTGGAGCATATCAAGAACCCTGAGGCAAAAGGAAGGGACACCAGACCATATATGGCAGCAATACTCCATGCAAGGGCGAATTATTGATTTGTAGATCTGGAGGATCGATTCCGGAGAGAAAATTTTCCTGGCGCGGCACAGGGAGACAACTTTTCTTGCGGTGGACGAGGTAATTGGCTCAATGTATTTGTTCCATCTCAGGTCAGCAGTCAACGTGAGACCGAGCAGCCGCAGAGAGTTGCTCTCGGGAAGTTGAGCGTCAGACATTCTAATGGAGGGAAAGGAAGGATATATATATATATATATATATATATATATATATATATTATAGGAAAACGAACAAGTACGAAACAGGTTTTAATTTAACATCTTTCACTTTATTAAAGCGTCGCCAGAGATCAAGATAGAAATGGTAAAATATGATTAAAGGCAAAGAGACGCAGATAAATATAAGGTTGGTGCGAAAATAATGTCGTTTTCTCACATAGTAACATATGTGAGAAAACGACATTATTTTTGCACCAACCTAATAGTATGTTATGTAGGTTATTCCATTGCTTAGGTATGTATATTGAAGTAACAGATAATATTTAAATATATTTGGGAAACATCCTTGACGCTAATGTGTGTAAAAGTTAGTATGATGCAGTAAGATGTTTTGATTGGATAAGTGTCACATGTAAGTAACAGATAATATTCAAATAAGTGTAAGAAAACATTCTGGATATATATATATATATATATATATATATATATATATATATACTTTTCATTGGAATTAGATTTGAATACGCGTTTCATCAGATCAAAAAACGAAAGAAATATGTGCGTGTATGCTTAATTAATATGTCATTAGTATTTTTTTCCAGTTGAGCTGGCGTTTCGCGTGATTAAAGAAAATAATGAAAATGAATGATTTTTTTTTTAATGGCGTTAATATTTATTCTCAGTTCATGTCCAAAGTTTTTCAATGAAACGGTTTTCAATTTGACATATTTCCTCAAAACTTTGTCGGGATTCTATATACTACTTTATAGACACACGCACATGCAAACACACACATATATACACACACACATATATATATATATATATATGGTATAAGATGACAAATGGAAAAATCTTTTTGCCGACGCGTTTCGTCTTTCGGCTTTTTCAATGCAAAAATGAAATCGAGATTTTTTTGTCAATTTATACCAAGATCTGATCTGGCAATTTAACTATACTGTCGAAATGGAAAGAAAAGAAAACTTTTAGTATAAAGAAAATTTACATTAATGTGAAAGAGGCTTGCGCATAAGGGTCTCTTTTCTTCTAAATTTGTATTTTGTAATGTAACTATAACAACAAAAATATTTCGTTTTCATTTATGCCTTGAAAACGTCTGAAGACGGACGCGCCAGCAACAAAACTAAGATTTTTTCCAGCTGTCATCTTATACCAATTTGTCTTGTTCACAGAATTAATCTGGGAATTTAAGTACATATATATATATATATATATATATATATATATATATATATATATATATATATATATATAGGGTGTATCAAAAATAATTTTGCTAATTTTGGTGGCAGTTTCCTGACACCAAAACAAGGTAAAATATCTATATGAACCTATGTCCAGAAGCATATCGTTGTAACTCAACACAGCAACTCTTAACAAATGTACAAAATATCCTCCGCTTGCTTCTAGACACGCATGAACCCGTTAGATCATTGACTGGCTGACGCTTTCACATACTCTCACCCGGTGTCGAATGGTTTCGCAGGCCCCTATAACACGTGAATGAAGCGTCTGTGCATTAATTGTTTTAGGTGTCCGTACTGTAGACAGCTCCTGTAAAACGTGCTAGGCGGACATATGGACCTACTAGATCGTGACATATAATTTCAGCCCACGCATTAATCGTAAACTGATGCTGGTATCTTGCCTGTATTGTACCATGGGGATTCTGATCTGCCTACAAATTTTACGTGTGTAAAGTTAGTTGAGGCAAACTCGGATACCCCACATTAAATGCGGCCTTGTGCCACATCTGACCGCGTGGAGCGGTTGGTGGATACACTGGATATACTGCAGTTGGAGACTGGAGATTCATTGTGGAATTCACTTGATTCACTTCTAGCAGTTGTATACTTCCTCTACGCACCGCTGGCGAATCTTATATGTGTTGTTCTTATCCTAAGTATTATCGTTCATTACCAACCTTTGTGTGATTATTCTATTCAGTGACCTTACCTAGGTTACAATAGTATGTATAATTGTGTATATGAACACCAAGTCCAGTATTATACAATTTTCATTAAGTTCAACTGAAAAGGTATTGCAATTAAGCTTGTCATTTAATGTTTCTTGCATTTTTATGTGTTTTCTTTTCTGGATAAAAAGTGTGTAAAAACTGACCAAATGTTCTATATATCCGACCACTTTCGGTTATTATATAAAATATTACGTAATGACAGTTTTCTGAACTACCTTATAGAAATCCATCTTGGATTAATTCTTTTGAAATATAAACAATATATTTGCATAAAAATCAAATGCACGTTAACTATAAGCAGATGACTTTTCTTTTTGAAACATTAAAGAGAAATGCAATCAAATACAAAGAGAAAATTAAATTAATTATTTTTTATGTATAATTTAAAGCAGCTAACCTCATCGTTTACAAATTACAAAGGACCAATAATGTTTATGAATTTACTTGCCCTTTATGCGTTCCTGATCAACCCCCAATTCTTGAATAATTATATTAGACATGCCACTAAATACCTATCAAGAAGACTCACGTTACATTCTTTCAGATATTAGCTTAAATAGGAGTCATTTATACACACACGAAAATCAACCAAACTCCAATCGTAAGATACTCATAGAAAATACAATTATAATAACATCATCCACATGTAATAAACGGCTGAAATAATTGAAGCATTATTAATAAAAAAAAGAGCCAACATTCAATAATATCATCTATGAACACGGCCGCAAATTGCTGACCGTGTCTGTAAAATTTAAAAAAAAAACTCATTCCTATCACTATCAGTATACATAAAAATATACATATTCAATAACTAAAGACGACATTTTGATAATGGAATGGAATAACACACACATACACAGACGTTTTATACATTACTTTTTTAGATAGAACTATTTAATTAAATGCTGTTTATAATAAACTGCATTAACAACATTTACCGTTCTCAAAGTCCGAGAAATTTCATAGAAAATATGTCCTCCGACAGGAATCGACCCTGTATCATTCAGGGAACCGTCATATAGCCTGACGTACTAATATAATTTAGCTCCAGAGGAAGCGCCTGGTTAGCCAGATCGAAATGCCGGTACCGTGTAGGCCGGTAAATGTTGGTAATTATTTTTATTATAAAGAAAGCATTTCCTTAAGTATTTGTATCTATATAAAAATAACGTATAAACGTACAAGAAAGGAGGCACGGATTGAGGAAATAGAAAGTCGACTTCAAATTCAAATCTTACGTTGGGACAGGTACGAATCGTCATCTTCACCCCCCCCCCCAGTAAATAGCAGAGCAGACCGAGTTCTATATCCTTGGATGGGAACTGGTCTAGCGCAGAAAGAAATAGCAACATACGGTGGAAAAAAAATCTGCCTCGTCAGTTATGTATCGAAAGATACATGATCACCTAAGCGTGCATCACGTATGGCACGTAACTGAATGATGAACGGAAAATATTTTCAAATAATTGTCTGGTTTTGTCAATTTCTTCATATATATATATATATATATATATATATATATATAATCACACATAGAATAGCATATATATATATGTGTGTGCAGTGTGTATGTGTGTGTGCAGTGTGTGTGCGTGTGTATTACTACAGAAGTAGAGCTTAAATAACAATTATTTAAAATAAAATATGATTCCTTCGCTAAAAAAAAAATTAAATTTCATAGTCTAATAAAAGTTTTAAAAGCTTAACCCAATCAAAAGATAGAAAAACCCTTTATGAAGTCGTCAAAAAACAAATTATAGTTCAGTGCGACGCGTTTAAGTACGAATCAGCCCATTAGAAAATAAATAAAAAGGATAAATAAATAAAATAAGATAAAATTCTCTTAATGACATATTATGGTGCCAAAAGTAATCTTTCGCTGTGACTGACCAGACGATGTACGCAGATGAATGCCATCATTCGCTTTAAAATGGATGCCCCCACCCTATCTCAGCTTGACCTCTTTCCGAAGGTGACTGATATGTGGATAAAAATTATCTCTTAGACCCCTTACCAAAATGGTCGCCCCAGCCGTTTCCATAGTAATTAATTTTGCGAATGAACATGCTTATAAAGATGCGTAAATTTCAAGATTCGTTATTCCTAAAATTTCGCTTGAGAATCAAACAGGGCTTGATACTTTAACTCCATTTAATTTTAATAATTATATTGAGGTTTTCGGCTCTCGTTTATGAAACATGAGAACTCTTATGTAGCGAAGGAATCATACTTTTAAAAAAATAAATTATATATATATATATATATTGCATATTGAGTGCTGGTGTTAATAAAGTGTTCAGTCTAAATAACAGTACATATATACATTAATAATAATACATTTTTCCTCCGTCGGTAGCACAACTCTGAATTGTGCTACTGCCTGCTGAGGGATTTATTATTAATATCAATATCAATATCAATATCAATATCAATATATATATATATATATATATATATATATATATATATAAAATAAACACCTGCATATGTTGCAGAGATAACGCTTTCGAAAAATAGAAATGTTATAAACAGTATAAAACATTTTTTAAATAAAAACATAATTAAATACACACACACACACGCACACACACACACACACACACACACACATATATATATATATATATATATATATATATATATATATATATATATAGTGGGGGAAATAAATATTCGTACACATGAAAAACTGTATTTTTATAAATGTAAAAGCCCTAAATAAAACAAATCTCGGCACATTTTATGTATAAAGACACATACTATTAAAAAATAATAATAAACTTAATTAATTCTTATTCTAACAGAAATTAATGCATTTTTAAAATTCTAACTGGTGAAAAAATTATTCGTACAAATCAATTATTAGAATAAAATAATCAATTAATTATGAAAAAAGTATATTCTAGAATGTTCCAGTAATGTTATCAGTAATTATTGTTAACGCTATCAGCCATCACAGAGCATTCTGCAATTTCTAGTCTTACGAGAAGCTTCTAATAATGCCTAACGGTAAAGAATTGTCTATTTCACAAAAACAACACATTTTGTCTCTTTGGAAATATGGGGACAGTTACAGAACGATTTCTAACAACCTGAATATTCCTTTTACTACAATTGTTTCGTTCATTGCAAAGGTTAAAACCCGTAACAGCGTCAAAAGCTGAAGACGAACAGGTGCTCCGAGGAAGATTTTTCTAAGATCAGCAAGGATAATAGGACGCCCGATCCAACAAAATCCACAGGTTACCCGAGAAGAGCTGCAGGAACATCTGCGTCCATTAGGGATTAAAGTAACCAAGCGTACAATATGTAATGAACTACACAAAAACAGTCTGAAATCACGCATCCTAAGGAAGACTCCACTCCTCTTGAAACGTCACAGAGATGCGAGGCTAAAATTCGTTAGAGAGCATAAGGATAAAGAATATTCGTTTTGGGAAAAAGTACTATGGACAGATGAAACTAAAATAGAGTTGTTTGGTCATAATTATCGAAATCATGTGTGGAGGATGGACGGTGAAGCCTGCTTACCAAAGAACACTTTGCCAACTGTAATGTTTGGTGGTGGCAGTATCATGATCTGGGTCTGTTTTTCTGCAAAAGGTGTTGGCAGAATATCAATAATAGATGGCAAGATGAATGCCAAAAGATAACAGAAAATCCTGCATGACAATTTAATGCGTTCTGTTGAGAGACTTCCGCTACCTCCTGATTGGGTTTTCCAACTGGATAAAGATCCTAAGCCTATCGCTAGATCTACAAGGAAATGGTTAGCTGAAAGCAACGTTGATGTCTTGCAATGACCAAGTCAGTCCCCAGACTTGAACCCAATCGAGAATTTATGGCGATATTTGAAAATTCAAATTGGGAAAAGATCACCAACAAATATCAAGAATTTGAAGACAATATGCCAAGAAGAATGGGAGAAAATACAACTCAATGTGTGCAAATCATTAGTTGAGACGTACAGGAATAGACTGGTAGCTGTTGAACTCAATAAAGGATAGTCCACAAAGTATTAAATTAAGTTAATATGATTTTTTTTGTTTTGTACGAATACTTTTTTCATCAGTTGAAATGAAAAAAATGCATTAATTTCTGTTAGAATAAGAATTAATTAAGTTTATTACTATTTTTTAATAAAATTTATCTTTACACATAAAATGTATCAAAATTTGTTGACATTTATAAAAATACAATTTTTCATGCGTACGAATATTTATTTCCCCCCACTATATATATATATATATATATATGTATATATATATATATATATATTACTTTTGTACACTCAATTAATATGTGTTTGTGTGTGCGTGTGTTTGTGTGTGTGTGCGCTTCTGGAAATTCTGAGGAAAAAAATTACATTCATGCAAATTTATCACGTTACTCTTCAATCGGCAACTTATTAGGTTGGTGCAAATATAATGACGTAATAATGTCGTTGTTTGCCGTTACAAAATACGTCAAAAAACGACATTATTACGTCATTATTTTTGCACCAACCTAATATTTTCCTGTTTTTACTATGATGTTTCAATTAGTGCATCCCTCCACCTGAAAGAATGGTTTCTTATCTGACTTATTATTTTGGGAATTGTTCAATTAATTTTTATCATATGAAATTTTTGGCTGGAGAAAAACAAAAGAAAGTCTGATGATGACAGATCGAGAAAAACTTTCTGTATACATGGGAAAAAAACTTACATTTAAGGCGCGTGATCAGTGGCTACACAGAATACGTGGTATTTTTGGAATAATGTAATTTTTATTTTCGTAATAAATACATTCCGCTATTAATGTCCACTAAAATGCTCTTGCTTAACACCAAGAATAGACAGCTGAAGTTTCTAGGACGCATAATGAGGAAATAGGGCCTTGAGATTCTGTTACTCACAAGTCGATAAGAGGGAAAGAGAGAAAAAGGGAAGTATCCTGTGACATACCTGACGAGCTTGAGCAAGTGGATGACAGAACATGGCCTGTTGGAGGAAGCAGAGAGAAGGAACTTGTTAAGAGCTGCAAGGGATGGCGAGGAGAACCATGGTCGCCTACTGAAAGGACATGGCGCATAAAAATAAGAAATTGATCTTTTCTGTTTCAACAAGATGAAATTGACGAAAGCTTAAATGCATTCATTGCATCAAAATGAAGCAACCGTTATCAGTTTAGAACATTTCGGTTTACGGCCACATCAAGTCGAAACACCGGTTCCCGCACCAAAGTTAAAAAACATCGAATCTGGTCATCTTGAGCATACCAGGTACTATAGACTTTGATGAGAAATCACAGAGAGAAGCCATTTATTAAATGGAATTGTTAATCGGAGAGCAGAGTTCCAATTCCAGTTCAGTTCGTTATAGTCACTTACGCGAAAATACCCTTGGGAAAGCTATGAATCCATCTCTTCTTAGCCCCAGCTATAGGTTAAATAGTAAAACTTCAATCCCTAAATTATTATTATTATTATTAAACCTGCAAAGTGTTGATAAACCGTAAGAAATATATCAATCACTCTAAATTCAGAATACTTTCTAACGATTTAAACATTGTGCCGAATAAATTTCAAAGACGCTTTTCAGATTTCCCTAAGATTACGTCGATGTTTGCACTGATACGTTAGCAATAACCCATTTTTTTGTAGAGCTGCATCTTCTCACGTGACATCAGTCAGTTTTTGCCATGCGCGACACACTTAGGCGATCATGTGTCTTTGGATACATGACTGACGAGGCATACTTTTTTCCCACAGTAGATTGACATTTCTTTCTGCGGCAGACCAGTTGTCATCCAAGGCACGGTCTGTCCTGCTATTTACTCGTAGCATGAGAAGAAAAAGATTCACACCTTTCCCAAGGGTATTAGCACGTAAATGAGTGTAATGGACTCGACTGGAATTCGAACTTGAATCTCCGATTCCACAATCCGAGCCGCTATCCATTACTCCACCATGAAGTATCTTAAATGTAACATATGAAAAAAACGCGCGTAGGTCTATCAATGAGTCTATGCCTAATTACAAAAAAAAAAAAATAAAAAATCAAAGATTTTATAAAATATTTATTTATCAACATAATATCAGAGGTTGTTAAGGGACTTGGTATATATAGATCGAACATGAGAATTTCACAATATCCATGCGACATACATATTGATCAATCCTTGTAAATTACATGGAAACAAATACGGTCCTTTGGGGTAGATGTAAGTTTTCAAGAACTACAGTTTTACCGACTAATCTATGCATAGCATGTATTGGCAAAGACCGAAATTTTATGAGGTTGGTGCAAAAATAATGTCGTTTTCTAACATATGTTACTATGTGAGAAAACGACATCATTTTTGCACCAACCTAATACATTTAGTTCTTTCTCATTGATTCCGAATAAATGTGGAGGTGCCACCTGTCGGGTTTCTGGCATCGACAAGAGCAGTGAAATTATTTTTACCTTTTTTTTTTTCGTAACTGGTAGGAATATTCTATTTTCAGTGGAATATGTTTTACTTTAGATCATAATGTTTGCTGCTCTATTGAAAGTGATCTGAACGTCATTCGGTTCAATAATGCGCATAGGTGCTCATATAAATAATTGTTTTTCTTCAACGCCATCACACACTGTACTCTTTGACTTATTCTATCTCTCCCTCTCTTACTTACTACGTATATCTTTATTAAGGTAAAACTTATCATATTAGATGGTTATATTTGAAAGTAATTCTTTATATATATATATATATATATATATATATATATATATATATATATATATATATATATATATATATATATATAAACTTACAGTATAATAAATATAGGTCAGGTGGAGTAGTGGATAGCGGTTCGGATAGAATCGAAGAGCCGAGTTGAATCCATTACATTCACTTACGTGTAAATACATTTGGGAAAGGTATTAATCTTCTTTTCCCTCCAGCTATGGGTAAATAGCAGGACAGGCTGGGTTCTATAGCGTTGAATGGCAACTGGTTTAGAAGAATGACAACTTTGAATTCAAAACCTGCCTTTTATCGTTTGGGGACCGTGTGGACCAGGTCTCTGTATTCGGCCCTTTAAAAAGTGTGGTTGGTTCTGCACAAAGCCTTCACCATATAATCATTTGGGCTGGTGTCTGAACTTTCGGTTTCTGAGCTGCTTGACCCTCATTCCCTGAATACGACGGGAGATTCCAATATATATATATATATATATATATATATATATATATATATATATATATATATATATATTCAAAATTATGACATATGCATGTTATAACATCACTACAAAAATTGCAATTTTGTTTCCAAACTACTGGGGTGATGGTGTTGAGTGCAAAAAAATCCAACACCATCTACTTGATAAGACAACATAATCAACACAATCACTTGATAAGAAAACAATAGTGTTGAAACAAAATTGCAATTTTTGTAGTGATGTTATAACATACATATCTTATAATTTTGAATAAATAATATTTGCTTTACTCAGTACCGCTACTGATATATATATATATATATATATATATATATATATATATATATATATATATATATATATACTCACACACCCACACACATATATATATATATATATGCATATATAGATAATATTTGTGGTCAATACATATATATATATATATATATATATATATATATATATATATATATATATATATATATATATATATCCAAGAGGATAGAATCCAGGTAGAGCTCTATGTCTAGGATAAAGCAAGAATATAATATAATATAAAAGGCTCAAACACTAATATTCCATGATTATAATTTCTTAAATTGTAGTCGTATTCGCGATCCAATTCCAATGTAATAAATTATAACCATGGAATATGAGTGTTTGATCCTTATATATATATATATATATATATATATATATATATATATATATATATATATATATGACCAGTCCACCGTAACTGTGACTGTATGAGAAAAGTCTCGATTCCTCAAATATTACACCTGTTAAACAAGTCTACGTTTGATGTCTTATCTTGAAGCTTAACTCCACAGATTGCACGCATACAGCTTTTATGGAAAACATCTAGCTGGCCATGTCTTGAGAATGTCTGATGACAGGATACCCAATATCCTAATGTACAGCCAGTTAGATCAGGGATACAGGAATGTAGGACGCCCATGGCTAAGATACAAAGACAAGCTGAAAAGCAACTTGTCAGCAGTCAATATACCACATAACACCCTTGAGCGCTTAGCCTTGGAGCGGGTAGAATGGAGATAAACATGTTTAATTGGACTCGGCAATTTTCAATCTGCTTGTCTGAATCATCTTCAAGAAGCGAGAGCAAGATCTAAAAGGTCAACCAATCTAACAGTGATCTCATCTCACAATCATCACACTTGCTCCATATGTGGCCTCCTTTGTAAATCACTAGCGGGTCTTAAATGCCACTTAAGATTATCGCATAAAAATTCATAGCTGAATCAATAAGCTGTCAGATCCTCATACGTCGAAACTGACAGGAGAGTTTATTATACATATATATATATATATATATATATATATATATATATATATATATATATATATGTCAAGATGGGAATGACCGACCACTAGTTTCATACGCTTTCTCGCAAATCATTAGGTGGTTGGTTGTTTTAGTGTGTTAAAATAGGAACTCTTATTATCCCAGGCAAGTTCAAGATGGTAAATTAACCAAACCATCCAGGAAGAGGGTAACCTAGACGGCCAAGATCAAAATAGGCTAGACAAATCAAGCAAAAACGCAAAAATAATAATTTTGGAAGACAGTGAGACAGACTCTCGGCGACTGTCGAACTCTCTGCATTAGCAGAGGGGAACCGGGACGAGGCTTTGCCCAAGGGCAAGGTTTCGTCCGGGGAGGTTGACAGGGCCTGAACCCGTCTAGGCGGGTTCAGAAAGGCCATATTTTTGGCCGAGCCTACGGGCTCGGGGATACCCACATTAAAACGGCCTTGTGCCACATTCGATCCTCGTGGGTGGATTGATAAATACCAAAACGCAAAAATATAATTAGCATAGGTTTAATATATATTTTAAGTCAAATTTCAAGTAGGTAATATATATATATATATATATCGAGGGAGAGAGAAAGAGAGAGCGGTAGACAGACTGGCAAAAACACTAAAAATAAATGGATTGGCTTTGATTTATTTTTAAGTTAAATTTAAAGTCGGTATATATATATATATATATATATATATATATATAGAGAGAGAGAGAGAGAGAGAGAGAGAGAAAGCAAGCGAGAGAGACAGACGAAGAAGGACAGCGAGTGAATGATAGAGTGCTTAAACACTTCTGAATGCTACAGGTGCAATCGAAAATTATGTTATTTATGTTATTCAATAAAAAAACTTAAATAAACAATAATTTGCTTTTACAAATCAACTAAAAAAAAAAAAAATTTTTTTTTCGTCATCCGAGTTTTATTTTATTGATGATATCCGTGACTCGATCAATGAGAATGTCCATCGCTGATAAATTTGATCTACTCGTTTCGTTCTTGTATCAACAGCAATGGCTCTTGAAACTAGTAACTGCCTTAAACCAAGTTGTTTTGTACAGGGTTTGATCCGTTCTGTAGATTTTCTTGTGACGGGAGTCTTTCTGTAGATCTTCTGACACTAACCTCGCATTCTACCATTATTCACAGCGTAGTATTGGTCTACAAAGTTCTAGCAATATGACCCTGCTTATAGCTGCAACATTCGAAAAATATACTCTACCACATTTATCACAGATAAACTGTTGGATCGCTGGATAAATTATTTACTCTTTCCGAGATGAAAGCTTGACATCTGAGCAAGCTCGTTGCAATGTTCTTGGAAAACTTAGTGAATTCAGCTCTTTTTATTTCGATCACAAAGCAGATTTCAACATAAACACATACATACATGAATATATATGCATACATAAACACATACACACATACTATATATGTGTGTGAGTGTATGTCTTTGTGCGTGTGCCACTGTATTTATTGCTTCAAGCGTTATTTTTATTGGATAACCGTATTTGAAATAGACGCCACTTTTTATTTTAAAACAGTGTGTAGTATATCTCGTTAAGATATTACTGGAAGACATTTTTGCCTTCATCTCTGCTTATATCGATTACAGCATAAATTCACGCACACATGCATATATATATATATGTATGTATGTATATATATATATATATATATAATTATATATTTTAAATAAAAATAGACCACTTTAAGGTTCTATGTAATAAATTATTTTACCACAGCCCTTTTAAAAGGACAGCGGATCATCAGACTTTACTTCCAAACATTTTGTTTGGAAGTAAAGTCTGATGATCCGCAGTCCTTTTAAAAGGGCTGTGGTGAAATAATTTATTACATTAAACCTTAAAGTGGTTGTTTTTTTTTAAATTATTTGCTCAGGATTTACATTGAGCTCTCTGGATTATATCCTCTTTAGGTTTACCCATACGGATTAGCTAGTTTTTCATAAACTAAATATCTATCTATCTATCTATCTATCTATATATATATATATATATATATATATATATATATATATATATATATATATGTATGTATCTGTGTGTGTTTGCTTGTCTGTGTATTTATATAAAACACCCACTCAGATGAGATATATAGAGAGATTCACATACATCTCCCATGAGGATGTGTAGAGTACACGTTTGGAGAAAGTCCGAAAGTGACACACCCGCAAGTCGACATTCATTGTCGATGTCCTGATAAGAATAAACAGTAAAATTATGGATTACAGATGCCGTCTCAGGTATCTTTACGGCAAATAGCATCAGTAGCAAACTTGTTCTAAAATATTGGTTACCAGATGACAAACGGTCCTCACCACAGTTTATTATTATTACCGAATCGCTACACTACACCCATCAAGTATTGCACGCAGATCCTTGCCTGGAGTGTTAAGGTTTCAAGTTCATTAAATGTACATGAATCTTCAAGATTGGGGCAAACTAAAACATAGCTCCATAGTTTTTAATTGCGCACATTGGCAGTTGGGATCATCATCAATATCCCCATTTCTGATAGTTGGCTCTACACCAGCCATCAGCTGTTCAGAGGCGCTTCAGGCAGGTCTATAAGAGCCAAGTATCACAGGAGTGATGAGGGGGTCTGTAGAGCTGAGAAAAAGAGAGAGAGAGTCTATATTCTACGTTGTTAATGTGCATGTACCACAGGGACAGACACTTAGGAGCTCTGTTGTTCGGTTGTCTGACTATACGTAGAAAGCTGTATCTTGATTCGAGTCTCTTCGCCATTGTTTCACAGCCGTGGGATGGATGACGATGAACAGTTTCCTACTACAACTTCTCAAGGTGGGAGTCGACCGTCCTTCTGATGTAACAATACTTTCATTTAATTTTCATAAGGAATAGATAGAATTTTTAAAGATACATATAGAAAAATGGACGCAATTAATTATTTGTGGAAACTGGGTATGTCATAATAATTACAACGTTCAAGTACAGTACATACTGTTGGCAATAAACACGAAATGTGAATACAGAATGCCGTAAATGAGCTTTATATTAGTTTGGTGCAAAAATAATAACGTAATAATGTCGTTTTTTGACGTTAAAAAATACGTCCAAAAACGACATTATTACGTCATTATTTTTGAACCAACCTAATATTAATCTTTTAATTTTTAAGTAAATGGTTGATATTTTTAAACGGTTTACTTAGACATTGACAGATATCCCAAAGCACAGTAGAGTCCTGTATGCAGTCTACTATATTCAGAACAATCGTTTGTGTTCACTAGATCATTGTTCGAATGTATGCATAATTGCTTAGACATCTAATTCATGTAGCAATATTTCAATGGACAGCATGTATAATTCAAAATTCTCCTGTCAGCGAATTATTTAACTTTGTCTTAATGACCTTTAGGTTTTAAAATGTCCTCTAATATTGGACTTGACAGCGTGAAGATGACTTGATAAAGTTCTTATTCCTTGTTATCGCTAAAATAGTTGTTTGTGCTAGTTTCTTTTATTGCATTTTTATTTGGTATAGAGGGTCCACTCCATCAGAGGTCCAATTGCCACAGGGGACTCTGATGCCCTGTTTAATCCACCACTGAATAAAATCACAGATTAGACTGGAGATAAATTGACAATAAATCACAATACACTATCGATCGTAATATTCTATTTTCAATAAAGTTGTCTTCATGATGCTCTTGATCCTTGTTCAAGTTATCAATTCTTCCAAATCTTTTGTCGGTCTCTTTCCAAGTGCTCCTATAATTTGGGCATAACTGACGGTTTCATTTTCATTTTTTTCTGTACTTTTTAGACGTGTAGATATTAGTCCGACTTTCCACGGTCTTCAATTTTATTATGTGGTCTGTGAAAAGAATAAGGTATTTACATAATTACAACAGGCGTGGTTAGCATAAAAAATATTATTTTGAAAGCACGACTCACAGGTTTATTTTCCAGGGTAGGAATTTTTATCCCTATCGCTCCCAAATTATCTTGGCCTAATGCCAGACTACTCAAAGCTTAATAAGCAGAACCGGCTTCTTCCAAATCCAATACCAGTGTTCAGATTTCATACCAAGATTACTAATGTAATTTTTTAATGGTAGCCTCCCCCAAGCTAGAAGATTACGTAACACTGCCTTCCCTTGCTTCCCCCCCAATATGATTGGACGTTGTAGTTAACTTAACGCAGTAAATCTCGAGAAGTTTTGCCATTCTGTCATAAATGAGTTACTGCACTTCATCACCATCACAATGGTTTCGACTGTAAAACTGTCAAAGTTTTTATCTTCAGCATGGTTTCTTGTTTCCAAACATGTTCATCTGCCCAGAGTTATTTATGCTTCTTCAACACGCACAGATCCTCCCTGCGTTTATACTACAACTATGCTGATAATAAATTGGTTACAGTTTCTGAAATAGAGCGTATAATATGGCTTGATCAACAATCTGAAGAAGGCCAGTACGCTCAAACCCTCAGTCACGATGACTTTTGACTCAGTGCTAGAACAATGACCGACGGCTTCCAATGATGTCTGTCCGATCAATTTCACTCACTAGTGGCATGCTTTTCAAGTATCCCTCAGTGATAGATCAAATAATTCCCTACCTGTCAAATCGGTCATAGAAAAATAGTAAACATCTCGTAATGCTAAAGTTCTAACCGGGTGATCACTCTCCTGATCTCTCTATATTGGGTGTAACCGCAAAAGATTAAGTTAGATTAAGATTAAGTTAGATTAAGCTCTGAACCGTTGTATCTTAGAAATCATTAGAGATGACTTACTGGAATTCTATGAGAGTTTTATAACAATACTGCACTTTCAGTAATAAGAATGTATAATTTCTCTCCAAGTTTAACATAAAAATCGTGATGAAATCGATCATAAACGAAAATGACATGTTCATCATTAATTAATCAAGTATCGGCTGTTCATGAAGGATTGAAATAAAGTTCATATATATATATATATATATATATATATATATATATATAATATTCAGGATAATTTCCAACTTATTCAAGATGTTCTTCGCCCTCTCTTATCTTCTAACTTTCTGCCCTGGAGTAACAAGGTACCTCACAGGTTTCACGTACGATTTCATTTTTAAGTCTTTTGTTCACTGCTCTTTGGATTGTCATATCTGAAACTCCACTCGTACGTGACAAACGTCTTATGGATTGAGCTGGATCTTTTCTAATTGATCTCTTTAACTCCAAGGTGAAATGATGAATCCTCTACCTGTTGTGACCTCATGATCCAGTTTTCCTCTCAAATGTTCCCTCTTTTGTAAACGTCTTCACCGTTCTCTTGACGGTTCTTGACTGGACTGAAGATGAAAGCCAGATTATGAATGTTAGTAGCATTACTGAAGGCCTGAATGATTTTTTTCGTCTCACGATTGCCCAGTTGGGAAGACGTAGTGGGTCTGACACAAAACGATTTTAACCTGTTCTCTTTCTAGCTGAATAACTCAAAGGATTTTGTAATGGTTCGTACGATAAATAGTATCATGATGTCTGAACGCCTTTTCTGAAAACCTGGAAAAACGAAACACAATCAGTTAAGTTTTTAGTTTTTTTCAGATGGTAAACATTTTGTGGGAGGGACAATTATCCCATGCTGTTACACGATTTAGATAATTTTAGCATTACACCCGATGTATTTCCAAAATTTCCCTGAAACTACATATCCGTTACACTTTAAGTATGTGTCTCAATAGGGATGTTTTGAATTCAGAATTTCCATTCTCTTATACACAGCTAGAGAATTCCCTGTCATACTATTTAACTCATAGCTTTGGGGAGAATAGCTGGAGTCATAGAATTCCCAGGAGTAATTGGGCAAAAATGAAACTAACGACATCGATCCGGAATTCGAAATCAGATCGAAGATTTTTGGTTTCCGATACTTTAAACCTTACACCAGCTAAATATCTCTACTGTGCTTAGCTTGATAAAATTCAATGTCATTATCTTGGCGAAAGGAAGGAAATCACTCAGTATTCGATCGTATTGCGGTTCTCCAAGTCGCCTTTGCTTCTAGGAATATTGAGAGTTCAGATTTCCAGGCACGTTCATAGCCAATGTAATATTCCTTGACATGCGAGTTATTACCAAAATTTACAATACCCTTGTGACGTAATGTCTACTTTTATTGCATTTCTACATAAACGCAGAAGTTGTTTATATTACCGATGATATCTCAGCTCAAACGTATATAAAGGCTCAACTCAAAATTGCCATATATTACAATGTCAGCGTATAAAAACAACATATTAAGCGCGTACATAAGAATTAATCTGTAGCTATTTTGCAAAAGAAAGGCATTAGAAATTATTAAACGAATGCATAAGAAATTTCACAGACTGTACAATTTGTATCTATAGAGAAGAGAAAAAAAAATAGACGAAACGCGTAAATTAGTACTCAGGATTACAGTCATATCACGTTGAAACAGCGTTTCTCGTACCATCGCCGGCCGTAAAGCAACGTCGAACCAGGTCAGTACGGTAGATGGGTGACCGCTGGGGAATGTCAGGTGCAGCAACTTTGGATGTGATAGTGGTATAATGGATAATGGATTGTTAATCGGTGAGCCGAGTTCTAATTCCAGTTGAGTTCGTTATATTTACTGCCGCGCAAATACGTTTGGAAAAGGTATGAATTCGCCTCTTCTACCCCCGAACTATGGATTAAACAGTAAATAAAAAATATAACCGTAACAGATAATTACCTTTTTAGCCCACCAACTTCTGTTTATAAAGAGATCGTTGGTAAGATTCAATGTATTTTGTATCATTTTTCAGTTACAGCAGTCATGAGTATACATATATATTTATATATATATATATATATATATATATATATATATATATATATATATATACATGTGTACATGTGTGTGTGTGTGTACCTGTCTAAAATATTGGAATCAGTACCCTAAAACAATAACAAATTCTATTCTAGAAGGAAAATATTTGTGAGGATTGTTATTTTGAAAACATTTTTTCGACGCACAGAAATATTTTTCTTTGCCCGAACAGGAATAATAAATTTGAAATTATAGTCTTACGCCGCGCAGATACAAACGGTAATTGTTACTATGAAAAAGATATATCTGTAAGGCAGAAAAGAGATAGATATTTCACACCAAGTAATATTTTAAAATCAAAACCCTTTAAGTTTAATTTTGAAGGTTCTACATGAAACAGTGTCGCCTTGTATAGCAAAGAGATAGACCTTACCTAGATATACATATTGAAATGGATTTTTTTTTCTTTATTGTTTTTAACTATTTCAAGACTTTCGTTTCTTTAACTGTAATGATATTAAAAAAAACTCGCACTTTTTGAAATTTTTGTGAGTGAGATTGGAATTTTCGAAATGTGTGATTCTTTGCTAATAACTGGTGCCAATGTAAATGGTGCATCCGTGGATGTCAGTCTAATGGTTTATGCTTTATCGTTTATATACTGTGATTTATATTGCGACTATACTGAGCAGACCTTAGTTACACTTTCAGGGAGAGAGCGCGTTATCGATCATGGTCATCAATCTGAACAAGGCCAGAACACTCAAACCCTCGGTGACGATGTCTTGGGACTTCGTGCTAACACAACTACGAACGGCTCCCAATGGGTTCCATCTACCCAATTTCAGTCGCAAGGCTTGTGACAGCCCGTGGTATGGTTTTCATACACTCTTCAAATCTTCCACACGCTGGGATCACCTCTTCCAGACCGATAACAACATGAAGTCCCCTTCCTGACAAATCGAAATCGACAATATTGAGATTCGAATGCGGGTGTCATGGTCAGAAAACGCCCATATAATTACATATAATTACATTGGTACTACTGCTTATAAGAATAGGTTTTAGCGTTCAAGTAATTTTCGTATGAAATTGTTTCTGAGTCTGTCTATATTTCTGAGATGAGGTATTATATACAGTATTTACATTATTCGGACTATTGTCCTCATCTTTGTCGCCATATTTATCACAACGTTTCGGCCGTTGTACGCACCGGCCTTCTTCAGGTGGTTGGAATTTCGAACTGAACCCTTTATTTCGATCATTGGGGTAGTCTGTTCTAGTTCCACGTGCCATGTTTGATGGATGTCAGTTATCAGTTATCTCTTGCTAATTTTTCCCTCTGAAAGTTCTCCACTGCCTTAACCGGGTATTGAACTCACACTCTTTGGGTCTGTCACTGGATCTAACCAACGCCTTTATCCACTGTGACGGACCCAAAGAGTGTGAGTTCAATACCCGGTTAATGCAGTGGAGAATTTTCAGAGGGAAAATTAGCAGGAGATAACTGATAACTGACATCCATCAAACATGGCACGTGGAACTACCCCAGTGATCGAAATAAAAGGTTCAGTTCGAAATTCCAACCACCTGAAGAAGGCCGGAGCGTACAACGGCCGAAACGTTGTGATAAATATGGCGACAAAGATGAGGACAATAGTCCGAATAATGTCAATACTGGAAATTGTTTCTGTTCTATCATCCAATTAGCTTCAAGTTCATTGGATAAAATATCCTTTCAGTCTTTAGAAAAGGGTTATCCCTTCTTTCTTGTTTTGAATTGGGTTTCCGGTTCCTTCTCTTTAAGCTTTCTGATTCGTTTGCCCTTCTAGTAAACTCTCTGCGTCATAGTTCCATTATCGTGTTACTTGGGATTGAAATCATTTAAAACAAAAGTGTCATATAATTTCGACTTTGCAAAACTTGAAAATATTTGTCATAATGATAACTATCAGATTTTTTACGCTTTGGAACGAATTCTTTAAAATATCGAAATTGATTTTTTTTTTTTTATTTACAATTAACTATCAAACATGTTCTCTGATGAGAAGAAAACAAAAATAAAACGAAATCACGCTTTTAGTTTGCTTCTGAAGGCAAATAAAATAAAAAATAGAAGAAACTAACTTTAAAAATGTTTATATTAAAAAATAAAAATAAATATTTACTGACATTTTTTATAATAAAAAAAAAAAAGCGAAATTTATTTCTCGGTGTGAAAAAAAAAAAGATATTTCAACTATGTTATTAAAAACATTGCTGGCATTTTTAAAGTCTTTAAATATTTTTCTGAAATTACAAAGAGAAATAAGTATAGTAAATGATAGACGCGTATTTTTTTTTTTTCTATCGTTTTGGCTTGCGTACCTTTCAAGAATAATTTATACGAAGTTTTAAGTTTTTTATTTCTCGCGATGAGAATGTGTTGTCTAGGACTTTTACATTATCCACCAGGGAGAGATAAGTAGTAAAACCTAGGATTTCAAACCAAGACTCATTCAAAATCTTGGAAAAAAAATACCTCAATAAAAAAAAAAGTGCTATATTTTGCTTCATCAATATGTGAATCGATGCAAAAGTTTTTATCACTCAAGGAAATCACAGGAAGTATTTTCGTTACTGACTGTTTTAGTATTGTTAGGAGAAAAGTCATAATTTTTCTTTTGGCAGGCATCAGGGCCGAATATGGTAATGATAAAAATAACCGTTTCCATAGAGACAACATTTGTCAATTAATGTTACTCTCAGTTTAAATTTATAAAAATTTTCTCTTTACAGAGTTTTACAAGAAATTAGACCTTACAGAAAAAAACAAAAAACAAAAAAACGTTGTTTATAACATAATTACATATTCACATACATACTATATTAAAAACACGCCCAAACTTTATTTTCTATCCAATAGCAGACATTACAGATACTACAACAAGATTCCACCATGCGCCACACACAAATCAAAATGTCTATGGGTTAGAAATTAACATCATGGTGTGAAATATTCAACCAAAAATAACTTTTTTCGAGCCGACTTTCGGGGAAAAAAATTCATATAAAAACTTACAGACTTTCAGCAGCAGAGATGCTACTTCCTCCAACCTTTTAGACACAAAATATGGCTACATACCTTTTACTCCCCACGCCAGAGCGCATGCTGAAAGAAACATTTTTTTTTAAACGTTTCAACCCAAGTTTACCTCGATCCCCGAGTCCTGTAGCGCCACGCGACTATGCCCTCTTGGTAACTCTGATCATGCGGTAGTATCTGTTAACATCTCCTTCATCTCCACCCCCTGCACCCCTACCACTAGAACTTTGTTCTACTATCAACGAGCTGACTGGGACGCGTTCCGTGATTACATGAGTCGGCGACTTTAAACGAATCATCTCCGGTCAGTGAATCGTCTCTAACGAAAAAAGTATTTTCTAAACAGCAGTTTTTTTTGTTGACCAACTACCTAAAGACTCAAGTAAATACTATTTTAACTCCTTTTTGACTCTTCTGAATTCATGTACATATGTTTGTAAACACAAGGGATTTATTTAACAGGCATACCTATGTTTTATTTATTTTTATTTTATTATTGTTTGGAATTCAGACTTTCTGATTTTTAATATAAAAACATGGACGACAGAATTTCCTACAAACTCATTAAATGTTATTAATCTGTCTGATATTGAACAGGGTTTCTGTTAAACCTTTCGTTTTTGTTATTATGGAAAGTAAACAGCTTGATTGCATTATTATTGCATCTTCTAGTTACATACAATATGCATCTTTGTTGTTGTTGCTGTGGGAAGTGTAGCAGTGGTATCGTTCTGCTATTTTGTAAAGCTATTTATTCGTGATTTTATCGCGCCAGATTATAGGATCTAATAACAAATAACCTTCTTTAAGAGCTATAAAATTAATTCGTTTGAAACCGTTTTAACCACGGGAGTGAGAAAACTATTGTATACAGATTCTAGACACTATTTACATTATTCGGAATATTGTCCTCATCTATGTTGCCATATTAAACAAAACGTTTCGACTGTTGTACGCTCCGGCCTTCATCAGGTAGTTGGAATGTCTAACTGAACCTTTTATTTCGCTTGTACTAAGTGTCCTTAACTTGGAAAGGTGAATTAACAGGAGATAACAGATAAATGGCATCCATTAGACGACACGTGGAACTAGAACAGTCTAACGCAGTGAGCTTCATCTCAGAAATATAGACAGTTGAAGATTCTTTAATGTAATCGATCAGGATCATATAGGCTTCAGTCATTTTCTCACCGACGTAACTTTCTTCTTTTTTTCTACAAGTATTTTCATGGAAACTGTTCTAATTAATTTTCCCCCCAGTGCCTTGACTACATGAATGAAAGCTTGCAACTAGATTGGCAACTAGGTTTCACTGTTTTGCTGTTGAAATAGCTCGATGCAACTGACACTTTTATCCTAATATTTACTTTTCCCTTCTGATTTCATGCTTTCCTGACACCTGCAGTCTTCAGAAATTTAAATGCAACGCCAATCGTCATTTTCTCAGTTTTCCTGAACGCTGTTGATTTATTGTCCTTTCCTCAAGTCTTCTTATCCACTTTAACTTCCTGTAATCAGCTGCCTTCTATAACTTTATAACTTTGCTTCGGGTGAAATGTTTAAAAAAATGCTTATGGCTTTCTGAAGTCAAGTCAAAAAGAAAAAAAAAATATGTGGGTAAGTCCAAGTATTTGTCTATATTTCTGAGATGAGGTATTATGTACACTATTTACATTATTCGGACTATTGTCCTAATCTTTGTTGCCATATTTATCACAACGTTTTGGGCGGGTTAGACTAGTTCCACTTTGGTTAGATCCATTGACAGGACCAAAAGAGTTGTGAGTTCAATACCTGGTTAAGGCAGTGGAGAACTTGGAGAGGTGTATTAACAGGAGAAAACTGATAATTGTCATCTATTAGACATGTGGAACTTGAACCGTCTACTCCCAGCGAGCGAAATAAAGGATTCAGTTCGACATTCCAACAACCTGAAATAGTCCGTAGCGTACAACTGATAAATATGGCAACAAAGATCAGGACAATAGTCCGAATAATGCAAATAGAGTTCAAGAATTGTTTAATTTCATTGACTAAGAAGAAATCCTAGAATGTATCATTAGGATTTGTCTATAAATTTGGGTAGTGGGATTTTTAGTAGATATTTCCACAAATTGTAACTAGAATACATAAGGTTAGGTCTCTGCTTAATCGAAACAAGCGACGTCGTCTGCAACACTGAAAAACTGTTTTCAAACTAAACAGAAAAATTATTTGTTATTATATCGAGCGAGGTTTGCTTTTTTTGGTTAAATTTTTTTCTCACCATATGGATGTTAAACACTTCTGTGTCTTCCTACTTTGATATAGTGTTTTGCCTTTTTCGTAACCTCAGGCAAATACACGCGATGTAAATAACGTCTGTATGAACGACAGAGGACGAAACGATTACTGTTTCCTCGTGTCTTTCCTGTCAACAGCTCGGACGTAATATTGCCATTCCCATATAAACGTGTAAGAAATAACTTTCGAATTCTGACAACGATACCTGTCGATTCATCGACGCTGAATTCATCCACGTCACCAAACTCTGAAAAGGATAAAACGCCAGCCAGGACTGTGAAGCACATAGCCTGTTCAACAGCCGTTCGTTTGCTGTTCACGGCTCGCTCTCGTTTGGCAACAATATGTCGCAATTTGGCACGCGTCAGCAACTTAACGATACAATTTATTTGACTTAAGTCTTAAAATGGCCAATATTAGGAAACTGCTTATCTTATTGAATTACTATGAAGACATTTTTCAAGTTTCTCTATCTCATGCAACGTTTATATATATAGTCTTTTGGTCTAAGTTGAGCAGAGGTGAGCTTGGAGTGAAGCCAAATTTGTGTCTCACTTTTTGGACAATGATGTTGATAGAAAAGTTATTATCACCATACTTTTGCACAGTCTTAGGGATATCTTAGAAGTGTTCGTTAAAGCTTACACATCTCTTTATTAATTCTGTATCCGGTAGATTGTAGTAAGTTGTCCATCAGATTTAAAAGCATCGTTTTTAAAGCACAAAGAAAAATCTCTGACCCAGGGAGAAGATTACTAGATCGGTTTACTAAACACAAGACTGGTCAGATTTTGAACAGGTATTTATCTATTATTGCACAACAGAAGAAAAACATTTTCTGTTTAATTTTTTTGGATGAGGAATTGTTATTATTATGAGTTATTATCATGCGTGTTCTTTAATTTTTTTAGTTAGTTAGTACATGCATTACACTCTACCAATAACCATTAAATAATAGACTATTCCGTTTTCATATTGGTGGAAGACGGAAAAGACATATCAGATACATTGTATGGAGTTCGTTAAAATAAGAAAGAGTGAAGAAAGAAAAAAGAAAGAAAGACAGGAAAACCCTGCCAATACCCCAGAAATTACGTACTATTCGGTTTTTGTATCGAGGAAAGAGGCAAAAGACATATCAGAGACGTTGTGTTGATTTCGTTAAAGGAAGGATGGAAAACAGCAGTAATAAGGACTAAAGCCAGCAGGAAGGAAGGAAGGAAGGAAAGAAGGAAGGAAGGGAGGGAGAGAGAGAATTAAGAAGAAAGGAAAACAAATACGAAGGAAAAATGTAGAGAAGTAGGAAGAAAGGAAGGAAGGAAGGAATGAAGGGAGGAAGGAAGGCAGGCAGGCAGGCAGCCGGGCAGGAAGGAAGGAAGGAAGGAAGGAAGGAAGGAAGGAAGGAAGGAAGGAAGGAAGGAAAAAAACGATAACTCGGGCAGTACCTCATAAATAATGGACTACACCGTTTTCCTTAGGAAAAAAGTAAAAGACATCAGAAAATGCTGTATGGATTCCGTGAAAGAAAGAAAGAAAGAAAGAAAAGGAAAGAAGAGGCGATAATACTTTGGTGCGTTTAACGTTCGTTTCAGTGAATTAATACAGCATGTCATTTTCAAATATTTATACTTGTACTCTCTTAATCACTTTAAATAATGACATGCTTTCATATTTATGATTGTTATTTCAATACGTTTGTACGTCGAACCTAATTTAGGACGACTTATTGAAATACAAGCCTCTACTGTGAAAACTACTCTACAACAGTTACCCTATTGAACACTTTACAAAATTAACCGTTATGGAAAGAGTAGACGTAGGATTCTCATTTAAAAATATACATTTACATGACCGATACTCATACGAATTAGTTTTATTGAAGAAAACAGAATCCTTCATAAAGAATATGAGATGGAAGGCACATTTCTTCATTAATAATAACCAGAATAAACATCAGACCATCGAATCATATGGTTTTAAAACCTATGCCCACCCACCACTTTTAAAGGAATTAGATAAATTTGAGTCCGATTTAATCGGATTAATTAAATAATACGGTATAGAAAGATTACTAATAATATACAGTGTAACCCGGATATGAGAGAGTTGTCGGGACCGTAGAAGTCTCTTATATCCGGGTTTCTCTTATATCCGAGATTGGTCTATTTTGTTTACATTAACACTGGCTCTAATTTGGGACCATATAAAATATCTCTTATATCCGGGTTTCTCTTATATCCGGGTTACACTGTACAACAACAAATTAGCAAAGATCTGAAAGATATAAAAAATAACAAGAATGTTTTCGTAAAAGCTGACAAATCCAATTTTTTTATAAAAGATAATCCCCAAGAAATAATAATATGCTTAATAAAGAGGTAATTAAGTATTATAAAAAAAAAGCCCCCGCTGATCTAGAAACTGAGTTGAATAGAGAACCTAGCACATTAGCCAATAAATTTAACTTAAGAAATAGGGTTGAAAAAATTAGCGTAAATCTTTTTTTTTTACAATTAAAGATCATAAAAACAACTTTCTGAATAATCCTAAATGCCGACTTAGAAACCCAACTGAAACACAATTGAGTAAAGTTACTAAAATAATCTTGCAGGAAATATGCGAATCGTTAAGAACATACTTAAATATTAATCAATGGCTTTCCTCCTACCATTGTATCGAATGGTTTAAGAGTTACGATAAAAATAACAAATGTTCCTTCATTAAATATGACAAAAGAATTTTACCCATCGATCACTGAAAAAAACCCTTGATGAAACCTTACTATTAGCTAAAGAATTTATATCAATTTCTAGCGATAAAATTAATCTGATTAAATATTGCCGTAAATCATTATTTTTCCAATTATGGATTAAAAAAGGTGATAAAGGCAATTTTGACAATCCCATGGGCACATATGATGGTGCAGGGGTATGTGAGTTGATTAGATGCCTCCTACTTAACAATTTAAATAAATATATATATCCTAGCAACCATGGACGATGGATTAATTATTGTAGACAAAAGTAAACCTAGGAAATGTGACGTAATCTGAAAGAAACTTCACTGGCTGTTTAAAAAATTCGGATTTAACCTGGATATAGAAATAGACTTGAAGGTTACCCATTAGTCGGACATTATGCTAGACTTACGTGATGGTACAATTTCACCGTATAGAAAAGATAATCAGTACCCACAATATATCAACGAAGGTTCTAACCACCCGGCACATACTCTGAAACAGATACCTAAATATCCACTAACTCATCGAATAATATTATTTTTAATAAAAATAAAATAATCTATGAACAAGCACTAAAAAATAGTGGACATGATATTAAATTAGAATATAATGATATGAATGATTACCCTAGAACACAAAGTAAACATAAAACCAGAAGTAGAAAAATATTATGGTTTAACCCCCCTCCCATATAATTCAGCGGTGAAAACCAACATAGGCAAAATATTTTTTAGACTACTTAAAGAGAATTTCCCACAATTTAATAGGTTTCATAAAATCTTTAATAAAAACTATGTCAAATTAAGCTATAGTTGTATGCCTAATGTGATCAGTTTAATTAATAGATTTAATATGAGAAAAATTAAGGACAAACCACGTGCGAACCTACACCCCAAGTGTAATTGTAGGAATAAGGAAGCCTTCCCCCACCACGGCAAGTGCCAACAAGAGTGCGTGGTATACAAAGTAAAAATATATAAGGATAAACCAAATAATACTGATAAAAATCCTACGGTCTATATAGGACCTACCCAAAATAATTTTAAAGCATGATGCTATAACCACCTTAGTAGTTTTAATAACGAAACATAAAAACATACCACCCTCTTTATCCACTTATGTATGGGAAGTCAAATAAGAGGATAATAAAGACGCCATTTTGAAATGGGAAATATTAAAAAAATGTCACAGGTATAATGCAGGTGATAAATTTGGTTCCCTATGCACAGAGGAAAAGTTAGCTATTGCTATGTATAAAAAACAATAATTTATTAAATCTAAAATGTGAAATCACTAGTAGAAAACGCTGGTTATTAGAATAGTGTTTTTTCCGTTATTGAATAAAAAAAAAAAAATACTCCACAACCCGTTGTGGAGTTACGGTTTGATTGGTTGATATTTTTGTTTTTAATCACGTGGTCATGGTTATTTTTATATTTTGTTCCACCCTTACCTCGTCGGCCAATTGACCCTGACGATCTAGGTAGGTTTATTTAGCTCTTTAGGTTCATATTTATTTACATATATATATATATATATATATATATATATATATATATATATATATATATATATATATATATAACACAAAGTGTGTACATATATATATATATATAACACAAAGTGTGTACATATATATATATATATATATATATAACACAAAGTGTGTACATATATATATATATATATATATATATATATATATATATATATATATATATATATATATGTGTGTGTGCGTGTATATATATATACTATATATATATATAGTAATCGGATAATAATAGTGGCTCGTGGGGGCACAGTGGTATAGGTAAGGGAGATTCGGATGTGATCCACCATGGAATATGTGAAGAGCGAGGTATATGGAGTCTAATTATTTACCTCTTCGCCACCGAGTTGGTATGACGTTTGCCTCATATCGTAACTGTCCAGGTTTCAATTCTCGATAGGGAATATGGGACGAAACGGCAGTCCAGTGCTTTCTGCATTCTGTTATGGTTTCTTCTAGTCTCGATGAATTACTTAGTAATGATTATCTCAAATCCTCCTAATAATTTCTATAAATTATATATATATATATATATATATATATATATATATATATATATATATATATATATATATATATATATATATATAAAGCCGTACTTCCCTGACGATCCGTTTAGGTGAAACCTAGGTAGGTTTGTCTGGCTCACTAGGTGTATCTAGGTCTGCTCTACGGTTGTATTGAGCGCTTTTGTTAGTTATTTGTTGACTCGTATCGGGGTTTTTTTCTTTGGGCTTCAGACCTGCATCTGTGCGATTTTTTTCGGCAGAAGTTCATGTTTGTAGCTCTTTCTTTTTTTTAAATGTTTTTTTCCCTCGAGATTGATTTGATTATTGGCAAATCAAAAATTCGAGGGTTTTTCGAAACGAGTCTAGTTATCTATATTTGTATGTATACACACACACACACACACACACACACACACACACACATATATATATATATATATATATATATATATATATATATATAATTTGTATCGTACAAAACATTTCTCCACAGCGTAAATGAACTGACTGATATTTTATGGATTGCTTTCCAGTATTAAATATATTCTCCCCTTATTTTATGCAAAATTTAATATTAATACAAAAAATACAAAAAACAATGTGAAGTTTCCAGGAAACCGACAGAGATTTGATTATAATGGCGAAGGTTTCGTGCAGGTCCATCCACACTTTTTGAAGGGCCGAATACAAAGGCCTGGTGCACTGAGTGCCACAAGGTCCCCA